>JBAMCF010000666.1:0-491159 GCA_037075285.1 Drosophila lutescens
TCGGGGGTATATAGGGGGTTTAATGGGGGTGCAAACTGGGGAGAGGGCGACTAGGTGCGACAATGTAATGAGTGTGGTTCTGCGGCCACTGTCGCCACACCTAAGCACATTATGTTGTTGCTAATTAGCGTTGTCTTCAGAAGAGACAGATACACTGGGGAAAGAATTGGGCCATAAATCACTGTATAGCATGAAATAATGTACCTTAGAAGGTAAAGTTGGTATTTATCTAACAATTTTCTCATATTATAGGTTTGTTACTTCAATAATTCTTATATTAAAAAGAAATTTAATAATTTCTTGCATTATCATAAGTAATAAAAATATGAACAATTTTGTATCCTAAAATATTACCCCTATTTTTGGAGTTTATAAAAAAAAACTTCAATTTGAAAACTAAATTTCCGTTTTATGGTGAACGTGTGAAACCACATCTAATTGCTTTCATTTGCACTCAGGATAAAGGATAACGAATGCAAATCAAGCTTATTTATTCAACGAATCTGACAGAAAAATGTTGTGTGAAAGGTATTACAAACTTTCTTAGCAGTTCTTATCTTTAAATTGAGATCGTGATTTTTCACATGCCAAAACAAATCAAAAAAGAATGGAGGATAGAAATGAAAATGTCTTCTCGTTACAGAACGGGGGAGGGACTTTTGCTAGAGTGACAACATTAAATATTAAGAGAGCAGCCTCGACGATGTCAGGCAAGTAATTTCTCAAATTGCAAATGACTTTGCAATTGTTTGAGGGTGTAAATTTTGGGGCGAAGGCCCAAAGAGGTGGGGCCGTATTTCCGGATGCAACTTGTGACTTATCCCACAAAGCAAATGGTTGGAACCCCACCAGAGTCATCAATATAAGGCCACCACAACCGCAGGCAACTAATGACTAACTGCATAAGTAAAGCGAGATAGGAGGCAGGTTTCAATATATCTTCCAATACTCTTATTTTCATTTCCAAACGTGGCGTATGAATAATTATAATATACGGAATGACGTAACTATATAATTTATTCTCAGCCTTTGAGAGTATCCATAATAAATTTTAAAATCAGAACCGAAGCTACGAACAATAAGTTGATAAGCTAAAATTATCTAAACGAAACTAATTATATTTTGTTGTGTAAGTGAAAGCTACAGGATTATTGTGATTGGAAAACTATCTGAGATACCCAGTGCCAGGGTAGAATGAACCGAACATTTCGGAGAGTTTCTCTTCTTGCGGGCCAGCAAAATAGTCCCAAATGTCCATGAGCCGGGGCCACCAGCGCAGCAGTTTATCATTGTGAGCCAGAGCCCCCGGCCCAGTCCGCCTCCCTGTCTCCCTCCCACACTGCAGCCGTCTCTCTCGGAGCTGCCGAATCAGCAGTGAAGGACAACGATGTCAGCAACAGGAACAAAGGATGACATCCGCCGCCAGCAGTCCATAGCACACCATGGCATTCCATTTATAAACCACCAAAACGAGACGATGACGACGACGACGAGCATTGACCAGAAAGTGAGAGAGACAGGCGATGGGGCACGGAAAGAGACGGCTAGAGGAAGTGGGCAGAGGATGGGCAGCTGCAAGAAAATGCCACAAAACTGTTTGGTTTTCTTGCATTTTCGGATCCCCCTCCTTCAGAACCCCCAAACAAGGACAAGGAAAACAACGCACCAAGTCCTGACAGCTGACATCGTGAGGAAGGAGCAGCCGAAAAATATTCAGGGCCCATTGTTGGTCCTGAGTTCTCAGGATTCTGTACGGGACAGCTGAAAAGTAAAAGTTCGTCATTCAATCTATGCGTGTGCTTGAACTCAGCCACGCCAATAACAACTTTCTCTTGAAATATGTTCCTTAAAACTCAAGAGCTAAGACTTACGGTTTTAAACTTAATATTTTTATTACAAAATGTTGTTTAAACGATTAGTTTCGTTGTAAAATACAAAATCATATTACTAGTATAGGTGGAAAAGTTTGTTATTTTATTATACTCATTAAATTCATAATTTACCCTACGAAAAAGGATTCGAAGCCATTCTTTCGACAATGTTGCCTTACCCTTACTGTGACTATCTTTTCGATTCGATTATCCTTTCAAAATAATCTCTCGGTTGGGTTAACCTGACCCGCATTACTATAAATATGCATTCGTTTCAAGGATGGCCTCAAGGACCGAGACCGATTCCGGTGCCGACCTGACCTATTCCAAGCCCTGACAACGAGATCTGAAGCCAGCAAAGCGTGAAATTTCAATTTAACCCATTAATAAACCCAGCTGAAAATTTCCAGCGAATGCAATCAGAAGCAGAGAGAGAAAGACACAAAAATAGACAATAGTCAAAGGCGGAGCCCTTCCCCACCAACTATTCATATCCCACCCCCGGATTCTCGTCCAACTCTTTGGTTAGTCATCTCTTGAAGCGGCAGCGGCCACAAAACAACTTTGGACTACATTTCACAGGAGCCGCACTCACATACACATAGACATAGAGAGACAGCGCCTGCCACGCCCACAATTTAGACGATTTCACACAACAGAATGGAGTGGAGGGTGGGGCGAGGAGGGGGTGGGGCAGCACTTCCGTTTCCGCTAGCTTGCACTGATTGTTTTATATCCTGTCAGAGGACACGCCGTTGCCGAAATTCACAAACTTGTTTTGCGCTTTCTTGGCGACTTGACTAAGAAGCGGCTCGATGCACTCAACAAAGTGGGTAAAAATGGCTTGCAATGTGGATAAATATGAGCAAGTTCTCAAAACTTAATGTCGTCTAAGTCTTGATTGAAAGAATTAATATACATTATTTTACGGTATTTAAATAAATAAACTAATTGATAACAAATAGATAGGAGCTACTTAAATGATTTTTATTAATTTAATGACATTACTTTTACATTTATTTCTGAATTAAATTAAATATGTAGAATATTCAAGATACATATGTTTTATTGAAACTAGTCTGTTATTAATCGAAAATAGTCATCTTGCAGCGCAAGCTACAAATCTGTTCCTAATTTAATTGAAAACAGTTGTTATACTATTAAGATTTGTTAGTAAATATGATCATAATTATTTAGAATAAAATTAAGAAATCTTTTAATAATTTCACAGATATATTTTTTTGGGCAACCTCATATTGTTAAATTTAATGGACCTGAACCTAAACCAAACAAATTTTGGTTAAAAGCCAAAATATAAAATAAATCTGAAATTGAGTGTTATTGAGTGCCTCTCATCCCAAATCATGATGTGCAATGTGTTATTGTTATTCCAGAAAATAATAAACTTTTCAGTATATATACTTACAGAGTAACTCCTGCACCGCAAATCACCAATCATTTCGCGGAGTGTACTGAGATGGTGGATTGTTGGATTTCGGGTCCCTCGACTGTCGTTGCATTGCTGCGGCATTTGAATGCGGTCCTCGTCCAGCGGCGTCCTGCGAGAGAGCCCAGCGTCCTTGCATATTTAATCAAAGTGAATTACAAATGCCACCAGACAATGACAGTGGCAACTTGGCAAATGACGATGAAGTCGACGCCTTCCACGCCCCGTCCTTATCAATTTGAAAGTGTTATATAAAACACCAGGACCAGCGCCGGGATAATGTTTCATTGTTGGTTGAACAGCGGGCGAGCGAGGAGTCGGGGAGTTGTAGCTTGTAATTTGCGTTAGCGAGATCAAAAAGCATTCAGTTAATAATAAGACGAGCAGTCCATTATTTAGCCATTGATGGGGACCGAGCACTTGCCGAGTCCTTCCACCTAAGAAACACCGCTCGCTCCCTAAATAAAAGTTAATTTATTTCTTTTTCTCAGCTACTTCCGAGCACCCCAAAATGAATGTATTCAGAGAAAGAAGAAAAGTTAACTTTATGGTTTGCACCTTTTTTCCCCTGAACAGGAAAAGTACGCTCAAACTTCCCGCACCTTTGCTCTTGAGGGGCTTAACCCAATCCCAGTCCCAGGGGCGACAGTTTAATAATTACTCATTTTGCTTTTTTAACCAAATTACTTTGTGAAAAATGGCAAAGTTGAATGCAAAACGGTTTCCATTTTCTATATAAACCTTTCTGATTTTAATTTTAGTGGCTTGTACTTCATTTACCCTTTTTTTTGATGCTTGATAAGATTTTCAATTGTTTTTCCGGGGTTTCCGTTGTTTTTGTTAAATATTGTATTTAATTAAAATGGTTTGACCTTTCTAGACAGTTTCTAGGAATTATTTCAGTTATAAATAAAAGTGAAAAAAATTTAAAATTTGGTTCGTAAAGAACTTTTTACAGAATTGCGGACAAAACACCTTCAATTTTTGGTAATTCACTTGGCACGTGGCAAATTGAACTGTTCCACAAAAATATCTCAAAGATAAGAGAAAACAATTTTGTCCCCTGATACCGAACTTTGAACTTTACATTCCCGCCGAGGCACGCATAATTTTTGACGCATAGAAATTTGTCTGCATTTCAAATTCGGAATAGTTCGGTCGCACAAGTGAATGAAAAGTCCCTCTGGGTGCAATAAGAGTTCCAGAAAAAGCGTAAGTGGACCCAAGACATGAAACTTTCTAGCCGGACCCAAAGCAAAATATGTTTATGCACTGCGGTGGGTCGGTTTCGTTTTATGGACTTTGATTTTATTACTGCTGCATATCTGCCATGTGTGCCTAGAAGGGGGTAGCCCAGGAAAAGCCTCCCCGACAGTTTTTCCCACTTTCCATTTTGGGCTGACAGCTGCTGCGGCACTTTCAATTAACCCCTTTGACATTGAATTCACTTGATACCGTCAGAGCTGCTCGCACTGGCTTAAATCGAGATTAGAATGCTGGAAATTTAAGACCGCACCCCCGGTCCGCCTACCAACCGAAGACCTCTGTATAATTTAATAAGCTCCTCCATGCAACCAACTCGCAGAGCCTGACTTCCCTTCCTTTTCCACATCTCTCGGCCTAAGCCTATAATTTACAATGTTTCGGCTCGTCCTGACTTGGCAGCCCTTCCTTCGTCCATGGAATGGGAAAAAATTAACATTTCTTTGCCGTCGCTTACGATTTTCGGTAAGCATTTTTTAACTGGAAATTAAAGTGCGCGCAAGTGTAATTAAGTAGCTGCTCAAGTTATACGAGCAATCCCTTTCTTGGCCATTTCTCAGCAGGCCAGTCGACTGTAAATGGGTTAAACTCTTGGGATTTATGACAATTTTTTAATTAGTTGACGCTGCCGTCCGTCGCTTTTTGTTTTTTGGGCCTGCCTTATTAATCAAAATCGTTTACGCGTAAATAAACTTTTTTCCATGGAATTTCATCTTGTTTATTGAGGAAAATTTTGAAATGCACATGCAAATTTTATAACCTTTAGCCTAAAAGTTTTAGATGTTTGTCAACATTTCTTACGGTAAAAGTTTGAGCATTTTGATTTCATTTGAGCTGTTCAAAGCTTATTTGAATATTCCTGCACACATACATTCCTAGCAATGATTGGACCAAGTTCACAACAATCGAGCATCATTAAAAACATATTCTTAACCCAATTTGTAAATCGGAAACTTTCGGCTTAAAATCCCAAGAATGATGTACATAAATGAAAAATATTTCGTGAGCTCAACGATTTATCTACATTTTGTGTTGAGCTCTAATAATTTTCATTAATAAACTAACCACACACTAACTAAATAATTAATTAATCGTTGAATTTAGTTACAGTTTTTACTAGCAATAACTTATAATGAGCTAAAAGTTATAACGCGTTGTATGGACTTAAATTGTATAGCAGAAAGAAATGGAATTTCTTACCCAGTTTCTGTACCTATAAAGTTTAATTTTATAGCCCAATTTTTGTGTGCACCAATTACAAGGGAGAGCTCACAACTTTTTGCTGACGACGTCGAAAATCATTTTCGCACTTTATCATGTTACGTGTTATGATGTTGCATTCTTCTAGCAAAAAAGAAATTGAAGTCCACACAAACAATTTGATAATGTAAACATTTCCGTCTGACATTCCAAAGACTCTGTAACCATATAATAAAAACACAATTAAATTTTGAACAAGCCTGTAACTAAAGTTAAAGACTGCTTACAATTGAATTCTTTTTTTTATGTATCTCTGAAACAGCCAAATTTTAGTTTATCTTAATGTGCAACTATTCAAAGTACTCACAGTTATGAGAACGGCTGTCAGAATGACCAGGCTATATATGGAAAGCCCACTATTAATGATACCTCTGTAAAGAAAGTAATAAATTTCAAGAAAATTATGAATTATTACATAACTATTTTTTAACTAGGAAAAGTCTACGTAATTATCTTTTTTTTTTAGTTGTGTTTAACAAGAAAAATTTTTGTTGTTGTTTTTAAAAAAATACTAAATATCGATGTATGTTTCCAGAATCGCATCAGAATGTTATTGATGCGTTAACAGCGAGCGAGCAATAAAAGCAGTTCATGTTAGCTGCGCGCGCAGTTTTAATTTGAATGTTAACCGTAATAGCTCCAAAATTACCCCCTTTTTTGCAGCTTTTTTCAAAAACCATTACTGTGGAAATTGCTTGATCTATAACCCCGATCGTTAATGAGATTTGGCAGGTTTTAGCCCGCTCGCCGTTGACATGAAGTCCGACTTTATAACCTTTGCGAGAGCAAACAGATTAATCATTTAAAAGCAATTACAGAGAAGACACGAAACAGCTGTCTGTATTGAGTGAGCTGTCGGCCCTCTCCGCTTATCAGTCGTGATATTCTACTTCTATATTCTCCGCCATATGTTTCGGTGCAGCGAACGCAACTCATATTGCGATAAGCGGCGGTCGTGATTAAAGCCGCAACTGAATTGAGGCTGCTGTGGGTTTTACTGGCAGTCGAACTGATAGATCAAATTGTACGGTTCTCGCTGCCCGCTTCAGTTGTTCCTCGTCGATCGCGGCCTGCGGAAGTGTTACTATCACTATCGTTCCCCGCCTCGAATTATACCGTTCATTCTGACCCTTGAATTTACTACTTCCATAGTAGTAGTGAAAATAATTGGCGTCGCTGGCCATGGAGATCCGAGTGGGAGTGGGCGATCTGCTAAAAATGGGCACCAAGTAGGTCAATTACAGTAAAAGCCCTATGGAGAGACTACCATCTTTCTGTTTCGTTCTTCAATTTTACACAATTAAATTCTAAAATGCCAGGGAAAACAAACTTTAATCACGGATTGATAAGGTTTATTGAAATATTCAACTCTTCGACTACAGATTAGTGTTAGGCAGTGCTGCCATTTTAAACATTTTCCGGTCAAACTTGAAAAACAGTAGAACATGTGTGAAAATTTTGATTTTTTCAATAATGTGTTTATAGACTTAATTTTTAGAAATCTGCAGTGCTTATATTATTTTATTAGCTTACATTTTTTTATAACTCAAACAACTTGATTTATTATTAGAAATCGCGTATTGTTTGTTTACAAATAATTTGTCAATATAGGAGCCTGTTAAAGGAGCTTTTACTGTACTCAATTGATTGTTCCGCTCTTGCTCAGATAAGATAAGAAAAGCTTATTATTAGACTCAAGTATATCCCTCTCTCTCAAAGACCTTAACCCCTGGCATACCCAACACAAAAATTATGAGTAGTTAAAGTATTTAAAAAGAGCATACCCTTTGTGGATGACAGACTAAGTGGTAATGAATAGTTTATAAAAATAAGTGGTATCAACAAGTTGGTAATATAGAAAATCAACCATGTCATATTTTTAATTAGAAAAATATTTATATTATGTAATTTAAAAACGAAGATTTAAAAGGTATTTATTTTTCCACAGGCTCATTGGCCACAAAATCGTCCAGTACCGCCTGGCCACAAAGCAGTCGAAGGTGGTCTGCACCAGGGACGGACAGGTGCGAGGACTCCGCCGCAGAACGCTCTACGATGATGAACTATACTTCGCCTTCGAGGGAATCCCCTTTGCACAGCCGCCGGTGGGGGAACTGCGGTTTCGGGCCCCCCAGCCACCGCGCCCCTGGTTGGGAATAAGAGATTGCACCTATCCGAGGGCCAAGCCCATGCAGAAGCACTTCGTCCTCAGCATTGTCGAAGGCAGCGAGGATTGCCTGTACTTGAACGTGTATTCCAAACGTCTTAAGTCGGACAAGCCGCTGCCTGTGATCGTGTGGATATATGGCGGCGGATTCACGATCGGCGAGGCTGGTCGAGATTTCTACAGTCCAGACTACTTTATGCAGCACGACGTGGTGGTTGTCACATTTAATTACAGAGTGGGTGCATTGGGTGAGTTGTTGGAGTATATTTCTAGCTGTCATTTGTTTTGAAATGAATGCTATAAATATGCATTTAAAGTGTGGATCGCGTGATATGACACGCGAGAAATGTGAGAAAGTGGCCTAAGCATGAAATTCAAATTAAATAAAACAGTCGGGCATAAATTTGTGATTTAGGATATTAAATATTCTAATTACCAAATGTTAACTTTCTTTATCATCATGGACCACCCTGGACTTGGACCCCATTCATCACCAGGGAAGTTTCTACCATACAAATTACACGTTGCATTCTCCACGCCATGCAAACTCAATTTCAATCGGAAATAATTCACAGACTGTATAGTTTAATTGCCCACTACTGCCACTTCTATAGTCATAAAATCATTAGCATTACTATTACTGTCGTTTTAGCTGCCATTAAATTGGAGAGAGAACAACACTCACCTGTTATGAATATTACGTTAACGATCAATTAAAATAATGTCTATGTAGGCTCATGCGATGTAACTGTAACAAACCAGAAAATATTTCTATGAATATATTGCAAATTTTAAATCAACTGATTTACAAAATAATACACTACAAATAATATTAAAATATTTATTGTAAAATGTTTTCACTTGTGCTTTGTAATTTGTCCATTGGGTTTTATTGTTATGTAGTTGACATTTTGGAATTTTTTAACAATATGTAAAATATAATTATCTATAATTATTTTTGTACTTTTCTGGAAGCGTGTATGTAGACATCACATTTTCCCTATTAAACAGTTATTCATTTATTTGACTTCTTTCAGGCTTCCTCAGCCTCTCGGATCGTGACCTGGATGTGCCCGGCAATGCTGGCCTCAAGGATCAAGTGATGGCCCTTCGCTGGATCAGTCAAAACATAGCCCAATTCAACGGGGACCCCCAGAACATAACCCTGATGGGCGAGAGTGCGGGAGCAGCCTCCGTTCACATGATGATGACCACGGAGCAAACCCGGGGACTGTTTCACAAGGCCATAATGCAGTCGGGGTCCATGTTCTGCGAGTGGGCCAACGAGCCGAGTGGCCGGTGGGCGTACCGCCTGGCCTGCCAGTTGGGCTACTCAGGAAGTGAGAACGAGAAGGAGGTGTTCCGATTCCTACAAAAGGCTTCCGCCTCCGAAATGGCCGCCCAGACCATTTCTCTCGTCTCCCTGGAAGAACGGCGGGATTACGTCCTGTTTCCCTTTACGCCCGTGGTGGAACCGTATATAACCAGGGACTGCATTCTACCCCGATCTCACAGAGAGATGCTGCCTGCAGCTTGGGGCAATGATCTGCCGTTGATCCTGGGAGGAAACTCCTTCGAGGGCCTATTTTCCTACCAGGCCACCCTGCACGATGAGGAGCACATGCTGAGTGCCTTTGAGGCGCTGATTCCTCGAGAGATCAGGGAGAAGAGTTCTCAGCCTCAGCTCAAGGATCTGCTGCGTCAGTTTAAGTTGGATAATTTCGAGGACGCAACTCGCGGCCGCATGGAGTTCAACGAGTGCCTGCAAATTCTGTCCGTAAAACACTTCTGGCATGGCATCCATCGCACTGTATTGGCTCGCCTGAGCCACGCCCCCACTACGCCCACCTACCTGTACCGCTTCGATGTAGATTCGCCCCATTTCAATCACTTCCGGCAGACGATGTGCGGCAAGCACGTTCGCGGCGTCAGTCATGCCGATGATGTTTCCTACCTCTTCTACCACATTTTGGCCAACAAGCTGGAGAAATCTTCGATGGAGTACCAAACCATACTGAGATTGGTGGGCATGTGGGTGGCCTTCGCCCGAAACGATAATCCGAATTGTCCGCAGATCAATCCGACCACATGGGAAGCCTTAGATGAAGGAGGCCCGCAGATGTGTCTCAACATCGGCAAGCAACTGGATTTCATCGTGCTGCCAGAGTCGAGGCAGAACAGGATTTGGGATAGACTTTACGATAAACGCGACTTGTACTAAATAGGTGGAACTTTGTATATTTTGTAAATAAAACTGGAACCATTTTTGAAATTCATTTGACTTAAAGAAAAAATTATTGGATATTTTAAAAAAAATGTTTGGTTGTTAAAATCCAGGATTATTTACTGAAGAAATCTTTTTCATGATTGGATTAATGTGGGTTCTTGAAAAATGGACTGCATCCACACAAATTATTTCCTATTATTAATGTATTTTTGAGTATTTACTTTTAAATTTAACTAAGAAATTAAGAAAATTTCTTTTGAAATAAATTCATGAGTTTTTCATGAAGCTGTTGTTATAAGTCAAAATACTTACAATGCACAATGGCCCATACAACTATGAACTAGCTTAATAAAACTGGTTTGGGTGCTCGCATTAATCACATCGCGAAAACAATTCGCCTTCGCCAGGTAACTTTCCATCTAGACGCCTCAAACTTGACTCCGCAGTGACTCGACGATTTTTTCTGTCTACAACAAGAGAAAAGTGCGCACTTATGTCACTACATAAGCAAATTCATGTATTTTAACTAAGAAAATAAATGTTGTTGCTTAATCAAAAAAATTTTGAAATTAAAAAAATGTATATCGAACTTCAACCTACAAAAATTGCTTTTGGATAAAAATATGTGCGAGATACATTTTAATGTATTCCTTTTCCATAAAAACAAATACTACTTTTTCTTCTTTACTGGGTAATCTAAAATCTTTCAAAATAAAAAATTGTAAAATTGAGTTCCTTTTTCCGGTCAAGATAAGCCTTGAGAAATAGGATTTTATTTATAAAATGTATTTTAGAAGACGCTACAATTATTGTCCTAATCTCTAATTTCTATTTATATATTTGGTAATTAAAAATATTCACGACCTACAAGCAATGTTCATCGTTATCTACAATATATACACACAATTCATAAGTAAATTTAGTTGGATTTTATGCGAGTCGTAGAGGTAGACTTAGGCTTTTTGGTGCACTATATATTTTAGTTGAACAACAAACAACCGGAACTAAAATATAAAAAAAAATGTATTCAAAGAAAGTGTGGATTTTTTGATGTTTTTAGAAGAATAAATGGGATACTAAAAACGTAAAAATCTACATTAATATTATTGGACTATACAAAATATACACAGATTACAGAGGTTTGTTATAAGGATTAGAAGAGGCCATCTTTAGGATAGAATGAATCCCACACTGTCAGGAACTTCGCCTCCGGCAATTCTCGCATATCCATTTCATTGCTGATGTTAAAGCACTTTTCTACACCGGTTTCTTTCAGCCGGACGGGCACCCACTTGGCAGCTCCCAGTTCCGGACAGTTAGGATTCCCACAGGAGGCAAACGAAGTCCACATGCCCACCATCCTTTCTATGGTCTGGTACTCCATCGATGATTTCTCCTGTTTCGAGGCTATGATGTTGTAGAAGAGATACGATAATTCATCGGCATGGGCCACTCCGCGTATATGATCGCCGCAAACCAGTCGCCGGAATTGATTAAAGTGCGGGGAGTCGAAATCGAAACGGTACAGATAGGTGGGCGATTCGGGAGCGTATTTCTGACGGGCGAGAACCAAGCGATGCGTGTCGTGCCAAATTTGGCGATGGGAAAATATATTTAAGGCCTCAAACATCTCCATCGATTCCTGCATCTCGTTGTTGAAGTACACTTTTTTCAGACGTCGAACCAGTAGATCCTGCTCCTCCAGACAACTGGATTCTCTGACCTCCCGCGGCAGGATGTTGTGGAAGTTTTTCAGACCCCAAGGATCACTTTTCAGCACTTGGTAAGAAAACAATCCCTCGAAGGAATTTCCGCCCATAATAACGGGTATATCGTTTCCCCAAGCTTCGGATAACAGCTCCTTATGCCTCTTGGGCACCACACAGTGATCGGTCTCATAGGGCTCCACCACCGGTCCAAAGGCGAAAAGCAGGAAGTTCCGAATTTCATCCTGAGTGATAACGTCCTGGTCAATAGCCGCTATCTTACGAGCGGAAGTTTTGCTAAGAAATCGTAATACATCCGCCTCCTTATCGGTGCCCCTGTACCCCAAGTTCTGAGCCAGCCGAAAGGCCCAATTGTGATCCGGACTTTCCACCCATTCACTCAGCGCACATCCCGATTGCAGGATAGCCTTGTGGAAGAGACCACGTGTTTGCTCCGTGGTCATCATCACGTGAACTGATGCCGATCCTGCACTTTCTCCCATCAACGTAATATTGTTGGGGTCGCCGTTGAAATGGGCGATGTTTTGGCTGATCCAGCGAAGTGCCATCACTTGGTCCTTGAGTCCTGCATTTCCAGGAACATCCAACTTGGGGTCCTTGAGGCTAAGAAAACCTAAAAAGGGGTCATAAAACATTAGGTGATTTTTTAAGAAGACAAAATAAATATAAATTAAGTTTCTACTATACCACAACGTATGAATATACTTTTGTTTTTATATTTTTGTTGTGATAGGTCCGAATCATGTTTTTTCTACTTTTCTTTATACACTGTTGGAAAGGTTATTTTTCGGTTAATGTTTATATAGGAACTTAATTATTTCATATAAGAACTATTTAAGTTTTCTTAAAAATTAAGCGGTTGTTGCATAAATATGGAATCAAATATTCAAATATATAAACATATATTATAATAATTTGACTTAATGAATGTTAATTTCCTTAATCTTGATAAAGATTATACGTATCAGTTGGAAAATACGTATTGTCGTTAAATGCGCTTCCTTCTATCGCTGCATTTATATATGTATACATGTGAGCGATTAAAACTCAAATAACAAATGCAATTGATATATTTCTCGACCAACTATGTTTCCTAATTCCTAATGTAATTATTAACTAAAAACTTACCCAGTGCTGCCAGCCTGTAGTTGATGGAGACGAATACCACTGGCTGCTTCATGAAGTAATCGGGACTGTAAATATCCCTGGAGGCCTCGCCCTTTTGGAATCCGCCTCCATAAATCCACACGATTACGGGCAGCGGTTTCTCTGACTTAAGAGTTTTCACATAGACATTTAGGTGCAGGCAGTCCTCGCTGCCTTCCACGATCCCCAAAAGCATGTTCCTCTGCAGGGGCTTCGATCGACTGGTGGTACAATTGAGCACTCCTTGCCAGGGTTCCGGAGGCTGAGGAGCCCTGAATCTGAGGTCACCCACCGGCGGTTTGGCATATGGTATGCCCTCGAAGGCGAAGTACAGTTCCTTATCATATACCGTCTTCCGTTGTAGTCCGCGAACCTGTCCGTATTTGGTGTCCAATATCAAGGTGTGACCTGTGGACAGGCGGTACTGCTGGTACTTGTGGCCCACCAACCTGTAGGAGAGATTGGGTGAAATCTAGGGTTACTGAGCCAGACAGATTGCGATAAGCGATTAGGAAAGATAACCGCTGGTAGTGGGCCGCGCCCGGTCCGAAGGTACCACTTCCGAATCAATACCTTGGCCCCATATAAATATACTTACTGGGCGCCCATCTTGACCAACTTTGGCCATCCTACTTGCACTTCCATAATTTTGTCGTTTTTTGTTTTTTCTACGGCTCCTGTGTTTCTGATGATATTCGATGATATTCACAATTTTAAAGGCGTTCGAGCAAATATTGGACCGATCGAAGTTTCCCGTGAGACTGATCGCAAATATTTCGGTGTAGCGCCTTAAATCAGGAGAGATGCCGGCAGCGCTTGAATTCACAGTAATCTTGCCCACAATCACCTACAGCTACGGTTAGGCAAATAATAAAGTTTCCTATATATTCTATTTCCTTTCCTGTTTTAAAAAAAATTTAAATTTTTTTTAAATGTTAATGAAATTGTTCCACGTGACTATAACGAAAATTAAATTAAAATTAAATTAAACAAAATATAAGGTAAGATACGAAAAAAAAATCCGATAGTACCATTTGAAAATGCGACTGAAAAAATATTAGTGATATTTTCATGATCCAACACTAACAGAATATTCTATAAAACAGCTTGGGATTTATAATCGACGAACATCTATTTTTAAACACAATAAATCTGATTTTGGTTCTGTTACATTTGAATAATATTTAAGTGACCGGAACTGTAAGTATAAGTGCGACTTTATTTTTTAGAAATATAAGTTTGTAAATGTGTTTCGTATAAATTTACATTTACTACGATTTTTTCCTAAATAAAAAGACCAAATGATTTATTATACCCGTTACTCGTAGAGTAAAAGGGTATATTGTACTCGTGCAAAAGTATGTAACAGCTAGAAGGAAGCGTTTCCGACCCCATAAAGTATATATTTTCTTGATCAGGATCACTAGCCGAGTCGATCTAGCCATGTCCGTCTGTCCGTCTGTCCGTCTGTCAGTCCGTCTGTCTGTCCGTCTGTCTGTCCGTCTGTCTGTCCGTCTGTCTGTCCGTCTGTCTGTCTGTCTGTATGAACGCTGAGATCTCGGAAACTATAAAAGCTAGAAGATTGGCATTTTGCATGCAGATTCTAGGAGTTCCTACGCAGCGCAAGTTTGTTTCAAAAGGGTGCCACGCCCCCTCTAACGCCCACAATCGCTTATATACGATTTTAAAAATTTCAATATTTCGGAAAAGTAAAAATGCAGTTTTATTGTGTTTATCAATACCTATCGAAATGTAGAAGAAATTTTTCAAATCGGACCATTCTTTAAAATGTATGCGTGTTCAAAGTTTCTATCTCCATCTCCCTCGCACTCCCTTTACCTGAGTAACGGGTATCTGATTGTCGGGGCACCTTGTTTTAGCTTCTAACGAGTTGCAATAAACTTTTTCCATAATTTTATTTAATGAATGCTTAAAAATAAATAGAAATAAATATAATATTTACAAAAACGGCTATATGAGCAACATGAATAATAATGAAATAGATAAAAGATTTGAAGAATGCATACAAATTTATATTAACAAAATTTGACAATTACATATTTACAGAATATTTATAAAAGGCATTTGATTTTTAAATTCTAAATATGGCTAGACGAAGAAAATAAGTTATTCCTTGGAATAATAGTGGTAATTGGAAAATATTTATAGGTATGGGCTAGAAGAGATCCTCCTTTGGATAGAAAGTGTCCCAAACGGCCATTGAATCGGCTTCTGGCAGTTCGCGCATTTCTAGTTCATGGCTGATATTGAAACACTGCTCTACGCCGCTTTCCATCACCCGAATGGGATCCCATTTGGCAGTTCCCAGTTCCGGACAGTTCGGATTCCCACTGGAGGCAAACGATGTCCACATGCCCACCATCCGCTCTATGGTTTGGTACTCCATTGATGATTTCTTCTGCTTTGTGGCTATTACATTATAGAAGAGATATGATAAGTCATCGCCATGGGCGACTCCGCGAATACGATCGCCGCAAACCAATCGCCGGAATTGATTAAAGTGCGGGGAGTCGAAGTCGAAGCGGTATAGATAGGTGGGCGTGGTGGGGGCGTAGGTCTGACGGGCTTGAACAAAGCGATGCACATCGTGCCAGACCTGGCGATGAGAGAATATATTCAATGCCTCAAATATATCCATCGATTCCTGCACCTCATTGTTAAGGTAGTGTTTCTTGATTCGTCGAACCAGTAGATCCCGCTCTGCCTGGTTGCTGGCCTCGCTCACTTTCCTTGGCAGAATGTTGTGGAAGTTCCTCATAACCCAGGGATCACCTCTAAGCAGTTGGTAGGCAAACAAGCCCTCGAAAGAGTTGCCTCCCAAGATGATGGGTAAGTCGTTGCCCCAGGCGTCGGATAGGAGTTCCTTGTGCCTCTTGGGCACCACGCAGTGATCACTTTCGTAGGGCTCCACCACTGGGCCAAAGGCAAATAGAAGGAAGCTTCGAATCTCGTCTAATGTGATCACATCCTGGTCGCTGTCTGCTATCTTACGGGCCGAAATTTTACTCAGGAAAGTCAGAACATCGGCGTCCGTCTCTTCACCCTTGTAACCCATTTTCTGAGCCAGCCGAAAGGCCCACTGCCGATCCGGACTATCGACCCATTCGCCCAGGGCACATCCTGATTGCAGGATAGCCTTGTGGAACAGGCCACGTGTTTGTTCGGTGGTCATCATTACATGAACGGAGGCTGCTCCTGCACTTTCACCCATCAATGTGATGTTGTTGGGATCGCCGTTGAAGTGAGCGATGTTTTGGCTGATCCAACGGAGAGCCATTACTTGGTCCTTGAGTCCTGCATTTCCAGGAACATCCAACTTCGGATCCTTTAGGCTAAGAAATCCTAAAAAATTATAAAATCCAAATTAGATCTATTCACAATGTGTCTTAAGTACTATTTCTAATAACTAAAGTTAATGTTGAAGTGCTAGGATGTAAGTTAATCAATTACATTTATTTAAAAAGTTTGGAATATGGATATTTATTTTCGATTTTTCATAATACTCGCATTAAGAGGAAGGGGATAATTTTATACCATTTGTTGATTAGCTTGATTTGTTTCTGTTTTCTGTTCACTTTTCAGTTAGAATAGTTTCAATTTATTACTTTTTAACCGTGAAACTTACCCAGCACTCCCAGCCTGTAGTTGATGGAGACGAACACCACTGGCTGCTTCATGAAGTAATCGGGACTGTAAATATCCCTTGAGGCCTCACCCTTCTGGAAGCCCCCTCCGTAAATCCATACAATTACGGGCAGTGGTTTCTCTGACTTTAGAGTTTTCACATAGACATTTAGGTGCAGGCAGTCCTCGCTGCCTTCCACGATCCCCAAAAGCATGTTCCTCTGCAGGGGCTTCGATCGACTGGTGGTACAATTGAGCACTCCTTGCCAGGGTTCCGGAGGCTGAGGAGCCCTGAATCTGAGGTCACCCACCGGCGGTTTGGCATATGGTATGCCCTCGAAGGCAAAGTACAGTTCCTCATCGTAGACCGTCTTCCTTTGAAGGCCTTGAACCCGTCCATAATTGGTGTCCAATATCGCGGTGTGACCTGTGGACAGGCGATACTGCTGAAACTTGTGACCCACCAACCTGTAGAAAAGAGAGAAATCGGGGGTTACGGAGATTGTCTGTCCTGTGCGATAAGCGATTAGGGATGATAACCGCTGGCAGTGGGAGCGCGCTAGGTCCGAAGGTAATGATTCTCGAATCATGACCTTGGCCCTGTACTTTTGGACCCCCTAGTACAATATTTACTCTAATGTACTCACTGACCACCCATTTTGAGCAACTTGGACCATCCCACTTGCACTTCCATTATTTTTTCGTTAGGATTATATTCTTCAAATTCATATAACTTTTTCCGATGTATTTACTGGATTATAAGGTTGATCAAAGCTTACTGAACGACTGGTCGCTAATGTTTGCCGGCGTCAACTTAAATCAGGAGCAATGCCGACCGAGCATTTGAATGTACTACCCCAATACATTTCTACGAGTTTTTCCAAGCACTATCAATTTAAGTGACGAACACCTCAGGTCAACAAACTACAAACTTTTATTTTATTATTTTTAAATTTACATTTTAAATACTACATAAAAAATTTCAAAATTTATAAAAAAATGTATTTCGACAACCACTTTTTAAATTAAATTTTAAACTTAAATATGATGCTGATATAGTGATATAGCGCTTAATCGCATTTCCAAAAATTATAATTCTATTTCTAGAGAAATTTAATTTAGAAAAGTTAGACTTTCCCTAAAAGGGCATTTTTAATTATTATTTTTATTATTGAGGCTATGCGCCTGACCTGCAACATAAAGTTCGAGATTGTGTCTCTTCTCCTGCGTTTTTATACATCATGTTGGATTGTCTTCACCCGCAAACCCCATTTTTGCCATCGCATTTTGCGAAATGCTTTACAAAAATAGATCCGCGTCCAATATTGCTCTTATCTCACAACATTAAAAGCTTTTCTTTATTTAGAAAATACATCAAAAGTACAGTGGTTTGGGACCAAGCTGCAGTCTTGTACCAAATTTTTACAAAATATCGAAATAGTATTGCTTAATGATTTATTTATTTTAAATAATTGTTAATTATAACATTTTAAAAATCGAATATTAATAAAAATCAATAAATGTACTAACTTTAAGTCAGTTATAATACTAATTGCCAAATTAACTAAGTAGGAAATAACAAGTGGAAACAATAGTAACCACTTAATAAACGAAACTTTTTTTTGATTCAGTACTTTAATAAGGTATAACTTGGGGATAGTTGATATCTAAGAGATACATCTATAATAACACAATAATTAATTGTACGCATTTATATGGACTGCGACTGTAACTGTAAACAAATCATCGCTGTTAAGTATAGAGCTTTTTTCTGTAGATCGCTAAGAATTCTCTCTTTCTGTAATCACAGAAGTCAGCTGATAATAATAATAACAATAGCCCCCTAACAACAACTATTAACCCCAACATTGAACGCACACAGGGGCACAAAAAAGCTACCAAAGCAATCTGAAAATCAGCTGTCTCCGAATATTTGTGGTTTTTATTTTTTGTTTTTTGTCTTTGCGCGATAAAAAGGGCCATAAATGCTTTTCCATTGCTAGATAAAAAGTGCCGAGTGTGGAACTAGCATTTGACCGTCGAATATGGAGAGGTGAGGTCGCAAAATCCGTGAATACTCCGTCGTGAATATAATATTATTGGATATCGCAGCTTGCAGGTAAAAACGAGCAGCGGACCGGTGCGGGGAAAACTGTGCACAGGTGTTTACGGCGACGAGTACGTCAGTTTCGAGCGGATTCCGTATGCGAAGCCGCCGTTGGGTCCGCTCCGGTTTATGGCCCCGCTGCCCGTGGAGCCATGGACTGAACCACTGGATTGTACGCAAAAAGGCGAAAAGCCCCTACAATTCAACCACTACACCAAGCAGCTGGAGGGCGTCGAGGATTGTCTGCATCTGAACGTCTACGCTAAGGAGGTACCACTATAGTCTCCCTAAGTAATAACGAAAAAAATCATAACATCAAATGAGTTTATAGCCTTCAATTAAGGTATAGTAGAATAACTCTAAAGCAATTTGAACTAAAAAGAAGTGTCCAAATTTTGGGTTTTTATTGGAACCAAATGTATTTATACTCCACTTTCCCACCGAATAATGGAAATTTTATTTATTTAGATAAGTATACCCATACGATTATACTCAAAAGCTGAGTCATGTTAGTGCGCTTGTCGTAGTGCAAAGTTCTATATCAGTTTTAAAGCTATACCCAGCCATAGAAGCGATTTGTTCCGATAAGATTTACTTACAGCTGACTTTATGGTTTTTAAAAATAACTAAAGACTCACTTTTATAGCAAGAACCTCAATGTACAAAGGAAATCTCTGTGCGCCCACCAAAAATAAAGGTATTGCAAAAAACCTTTGGCCAGGCCCCTAATTTTATCCGGATCTTATTCTTATCTTCATTTTTGAACGTTTTTAAACTCTGTAGCTGGTAACAAACACTTAAAAAAATACACTTAAAAAAAGTATTGGTGTTTATTTAAAGAAAGAAAACATGTTTTAAAATTGTAAAAAGTTTTTTTTTTGGGAACAGGAAAATCCGAAAAAGTATAAAAAATACTCATAGATACAAAGGTATACCTAATAAATTTGGGACTACATTGTCATTAGGTCAAAGACCCTAGAAACGAAATCATCAGACAAACACGTATTTTTATTAATTATTTCTCCTAATTAATTACTGTCTCATTTATAGCTCCACTCGGCAAGTCCACTGCCGCTGATTGTCTATTTTTTTGGCGGTGGTTTCGAGAAGGGCGATCCCACCAAGGAACTGCATAGTCCAGATTATTTCATGATGCGCGATGTGGTGGTGGTGACGGTTTCCTATCGCGTGGGTCCCCTAGGATTCCTGAGCCTAAACGATCCCGCTGTCGGAGTGCCCGGAAATGCTGGCCTTAAGGATCAGCTGTTGGCGTTGCAATGGATCAAAGACAACGCGGCGAACTTTAATGGGGATTCCAAAAACGTGACCGCCTTCGGGGAAAGTGCCGGAGCAGCCTCGGTCCATTATTTAATGCTGAATCCGAAGGCTGAGGGACTGTTCCAAAAGGCCATCATGCAGTCGGGCAATGTGCTCTGCTCCTGGGCCCTCTGCCCCATCAAGAACCTGCCCCATCGATTGGCTGCCAACTTGGGAATGGATAGTGCTGAGCATGTAACCGATGCCATGGTTTTAAACTACCTACAGAGTTTACCGGGGGAGAAACTCGTTCGACCATATCTACTCAGCGAAGCGGAGCACCTGGACGACTGCGTCTTCCAGTTCGGACCCATGGTGGAGCCTTATAATACGGAGCACTGTGTGCTGCCCAAGCATCCGCAGGATCTGCTGGACAAGGCCTGGGGAAACAGGATTCCGGTGCTGATGAGCGGAACTTCCTTCGAGGGACTGCTGATGTACGCCCGGGTGCAAATGGCCCCGTACCTGCTGACCAGCCTGAAGAACGAGCCGGAGCACATGCTGCCACTGGATGTGAAGCGAAATCTGCCCCATGCACTGGCTCGACATCTGGGCCAGCGACTCCAGGAGACCCACTTCGGCGGAAGCGACCCCTCGTCCATGTCGCCGGAATCCTTAAAGGCCTATTGCGAGGTGAGATAATGTAAAGATATTTATTTACTAAAGTAGTATTCATTCTACGTCCCTTATGCGTAGAATACATTAATAAAGAGACGTTTTATTACATTTGTAACTTATTCACTATTTATTTCTTTCCTACTAATATCACAGGTCGACAAAAAAGCCCAAGATAAACGCTGCAAAACCTAAAGGATTTCAGCTGTAGATTACTACCTCATACATGGAAACTTTCCATCACGTCCCAGTTATGAGAAATCGGTGGTCAAAGTTTCAAATTTTCGATTTATGGGCACTTTTTGTGGCCTAATAAAAACTAAACTCTTTGTAGCCCAGAGTCACAATCTGGTGGAAATGGTACTTTGAATCTTTAACTTCAACATTAACTTCGTCTAATCACTAAGTTGGGCGCCCTCTACTTCTTGAGTTACAATGCATTTTGATGGAAAAAAGTGACAAAACTAACCTTAGTAAAATCCATTGTAGCTAAAGAAGTAGAGGTCGCCCAACTGGTGATTTGAAACTGTTGAAGTTAAAGTACCATTTCCGTTAAATTGTGACTCTGGGCTACGAAGAGTTTTCTTGCTATTAAGCCGCAAAAAGTGCCTAAAAATCGAAAATTTGGAACTTTAACCACCGATTATCTCAGGACTGACGTGATGAAAAGATTTCAAGTATGAGCTTGTAATCTACAGCTAAAATCCTTGCAGGTTTTGTAGCGTATAGTCTTGGGCCAAAAAAAGTCCTGATTTTGTCGACCTGTATTTAAACAACATGTGTTTTTGTATATTTATGTATTATGTTTTAATAATTTCTGTACGAAAATCACGGAGGTCTGGTTTTCTTTTCTATTTAGTTTATGTTATGTGATCCACTTTAAAAATATATTTTTTGATTGGTTTAATTTGATGTTTTTTTTTTAAAATTTGTTTTAGTACGCCAGCTACAAGGTCTTTTGGCATCCCATCCTGAAAACGCTTAAGTCCCGCCTCAGCAGCTCCAGGGCGCCTACCTATTTGTACCGCTTCGACTTCGACTCACCCACGTTCAATCACCAGCGATTGAAGTATTGCGGCGACAAGTTGCGGGGCGTGGCTCACGTCGACGATCACTCCTATCTGTGGTACGGTGACTTCTCCTGGAAGCTGGACAAGCACACTCCCGAGTTCGTGACTATCGAGCGGATGATTGACATGGTGACGAGCTTCGCGAGAACCTCGAATCCCAACTGCAAGCAAATCAAGGATCAGCTTCCTCGGGCCAACGAATGGAAACCCCTGAGCAGCAACTCGGCGTTGGAGTGCCTCAACATTTCGGAGAACATTAAGCTTATAGAACTGCCGGAGTTGCAGAAGCTGAGGGTCTGGGAAAGTGTCTGTCAATCATCGGATTAATCAAATGTATATGAAATTTTTGTAGCGAAATTCGCAGTGTTTTAGAATATAATTTTTAAATTATTTCCTGCTTAATGAAAGTGTTTTCCAAAGAGTTATGACGCATTTTAAAATAAATAATTCAAATTATATAATTAGTAATATTCCATTGCAAAGGGCAGCCGTGCACGTATTGACGAAGAGCACAAGGATTGCATACCAAAACAAGAGAGAACTTTATAGTCGGGTGCCCCGACTATCAGAAACCCATTACTCAGGTAAAGGGAGTGCGAGGGAGATGGAGATAGAAACTTTGATCACGCATAACCTTTTAACGAATGGTCCGATTTGAAAAATTTCTTCTACATTTCGATAGGTATTGATAAACAGAGTAAAACTGCATTTTTACTTTTCCGAAATATTGAAATTTTTAAAATCGTATATAAGCGATTGTGGCGTTAGAGGGGCGTGGCACTTTCTTAAAACAAACTTGCGCTGCGTAGGAACTCCTAGAATCTTCATGCCAAATACCAATCCTTTAGCTTTTATAGTTTCCGAGATCTCTGCGTTCATACGGACAGACAGACAGACGGACATGGCTATATCGACTCGGCTAGTTACCCTGATCAAGAATATATATACTTTATGTGGTCGGAAACGCTTCCTTCTAGCTGTTACATACTTTTGCACGTATACAATATACCCTTTTACTCTACGAGTAACGGGTATAATTATCAAAAGTTTTAGGTGGAAGGTAAGGGGTGAAACATTTGAAAAAGTAAAACGCTTCATACAAATTTAATTTTACTTTGCATTTTAAAAACGTTTTCATTTTTATTTTTAAAACGTTTTTATATGAAAACGGCACCTAAAACGTTGTATAATTTTCTCGGTGTAAATTCATTTTTCGCAATTCGTTTTTCGTTGAAGGTGCTTTCGTCACATGTTTTTTCTTTGTCATTGGTTTTGAATAGGGTGATCTTTGAGGAGCATTTGAGTATCACATTTCCTTTTACCCGAGTGGGGGTATTTATCCCCTATATCCCCCGTTGATCCGCGAGGACCCTAACGTATCCCAAGGGTAAATTAAATAATCCATTAAAGCCCAACTATGTTTCCGTCCAGTCACTGTGATCCCGGCAAACGGCCCAATGTTTTGGTTTGTTCGCGTAAATCGCCAAGTTATATTTTTCTCTGATTATACATAGCAGTCTGAGTAAACTATAGTTAAGACATTTCTGTCCCTCTTTCGCCAGATATTTTTTTACTGTAACATGTGTTCACATATATTCTTCAAAAATATTATGGAAGGGGTACGTAACAGTTAATTCAACAATTTGTAATGTTATTTTCCTACAATTGGTTTTTTTACTTTTTGGTTGTCAACAAACACATCTGATTTACAAGCATTTCGGGCGAGCTCTCAAACTTGGACACTGTACATACACCGGCCGGCATAATTATTTTGACAGATTTTATAATTAAATCTACTCATATTTTGAACTTATAATAGAAACATTTCGGCACCTATAGAAAGAGCACTTCAATTCCGTTTAAATGACACAACAATGTTCTTAACCCATTAAGCACCCTTTGATCTAACTTTAAAATAAAAAGGAACGGCAAAGATGAAAACTGTCTTCTATTAGAATGGCTGTCGGTGTCGCTACTCACGTTTAAATCCACATTTTGAAATAGCTTTAAATAATTGTTTGATTTTTAATTTTGAGGTCCTAATAAACATGTATCTACTGTCCTTTATAGTAGTTAATTTGTGGACGATAGAGTGGGCGTGGTTAACAGAGCGTCAGCAAACAGCGGCAAGGGCATCTCCTATTCCGCTTGCCAACTGCGATGTTTCTGTGACCGAACTTTCCCTTATGTAGTCGAAAACGCTTCCATTACCCTGTTTAACACGGCCTGTTACTTACTTTTAAGTATTCCTTTGTTATCTAGACATTCTCCAACACTGAATAAAATATATTACTGTTTGGACCATTCTAAAGTAAAGCCAATCTTTCCCAGTCGAGATTAAGGATGAGCTACCTCGGGCCAAGGAATGGAAGCCCCTGAGCAGCAACTCCGCTTAAAGTGCCTCAACATCTCAATATCAAAAGTTAAGTTTCAGCAAATATTCATTATAAATATTCTGAAAAATTTGTATAACTATAAAGTAGAATTTCCTTTGTTGAAAAAATTAATTGAAATTACTAATGGCACAAACACAATTTGAATAGATAGTTCAATAACAATATTGACAATAAAAACTTAAAGAGTGATAGGTTAGGTTAGGTTAGGTTAACCCGGACGGCCCTCACGGTGCCACGCATAGGCCAATATGGCCCTTAGTTGTCCGGTTGATGCGCATGAACCTTGAGATAAGTTACGAGGTTTTTATGTCCATAAGGATCGAGGTGTTTTTGGCGAAGGCAAGTAGTTCTCCTGGTTCCCTGCTGGAGGCGTCTCCTAGTGATGCCAGTACTGGGGCACCGAGGTATCTTCTTCTCGCTCTTGAGAGAGCCGGGCAGTTGCAGATAAGATGTTCCAGGGTTTCGATAGCCCCCGAATTATCACATTTCCTGCAGGCGCGGCTGTTGAGTATTCCGAGTGTGTTGCGGCCAGACAGTGGCCTCTAAGGATTCCCACTTACAGTCTGCAGTCTTTCCGTGGTAGACGCAGTACATACTGGCTGAGTTTGTCGTTGCGGTCTTTGCACATAGGTCTTGGTATTCCTCCACCTGCTTTTTGCTCGCGTGTCCGCCTGTTTCTCCAGGGCGCTTTGGAGCGTTCGGAGGGAAACAGGTACGTTCTCCGTTCTGTCGTTGTGATAAATACCCGCGAAATCGAGGGGAATCATAAAGATTTAAGAAATCCATGTAAGAATTATTTCTTAGCTTATCTATTCCCGAAATTTTTTTAAAAGCCCATCAAGATAGCCCACTTTTTATTTTGGTTTCCGTCACCTTGTTTATGTCCAGCAAATTTACCATTGTTTGAGATACGAGAACGATCCGAGTGTTTTTAGGTTGATAAGCCACGGCTATCGATAGTGGTCTTCAGTGCTTATTAACGAAAGAAGTCAGTTTCCGCTTGAGACCGCTGGTGATCGGAGATGTCGGACGACCAGTAAGAGAATTATTCCTAAACCAACGCCTATTCTTATAATCATTATACCCGTTACGTAGATTAAAGGGTATATTGTATTCGGGTATAAAGTATATATATTCTTGATCAGGATCACTAGCTGAGACGATCTAGCCATATCCGTCTGTCTGTCCGTATGAACGCTGAGATCTCGGAAACTATAAAAGCTAGAAAGTTGGGGTTTTGGATTTAGATACCTTAGCTTCCCATTCAGCGCAAGTTTATCATGCCGATGTGCCACGCCCACTCTAACCGCGAACAGCTGCGGCGGCCACAGTTTTGAAGGTTTATTAAAAGTTTTAACTGAAATTTATTTGTTTGTTTAATATCTATTGATTGACCAAAAAAAAGTGTGCCACGCCCACTCTAACGCCCTCAAATATGTAGTGGATATACCACTACCTTCCGCCTTAATTCTTGTTTTAAGGTTGGTTAGCTGAGTAACGAGTATATAATAGTCGAGGCACTAGACTATAGCGACTATAGACTATAGACTATATGATTGACCAAAAAAAAGTGTGCCACGCCCACTCTAACGCCCTCAAATATGTAGTGGATATACCACTACCTTCCGCCTTAATTCTTGTTTTAAGGTTGGTTAGCTGAGTAACGAGTATCTCTTGTTTTATACTTACATATATTAGCAATGAAAATTCGCCTGTGGTGCAGACGACGCATGGAAAAGTGCAGGGAACTCGCCTAAACGGTCTCTATGATAATCAGTTCTACGCTTTTGATGGCATCCCATATGCCGTTCCTCCTCTTGGAACTCTGCGATTTAAGGAGCCGCATGATCTTAAGCCCTGGCATGGGGTTCGAGATTGCTCCAAGCCGTTGGACAAGTGCCTACAAGTGAGCTCCTATACCAAGTTGGTGGAGGGCTCCGAAGATTGTCTTTACTTGAACATCTCTGTGAAAACTGTAAGTTATGTTTGTATTATAATTTTGGTTATAACCAAATGAAAACTTATTAAGATTTACTAAATGTGGTATCTATTAGCTGATCGGCGAGCCCATGCCCGTGATGGTCTATATTCACGGAGGTGGCTTCAAGGGCGGCGACTCTTCGAGACGAGCTTGGGGTCCCGACTATTTCATGAAAGAAGACGTATTGTATGTAAGCATTGGGCATCGTCTGGGACCTTTAGGTGAGTTTTAATAATTCCACTTACATTTTTGAAGCATACCAAAGATTATTATCTTACAGGTTTTCTGAGCTTTGATGATCCTTCTCTTGAAATTCCTGGCAATGCGGGGCTCAAGGACATAATCTTGGCTCTCCAGTGGATCAAAGCTAATGCTGCCAACTTCAATGGTGACCCCGATAGAATTACTATCTTTGGCCACAGCTCCGGCAGTGTGTCCGTTCAGCTTCTTTTGGCCAGTCCCCGAACAGAGGGACTTTTCCACAAGGCCATACTTTTAGCGGGTTTTGCCATGGAAATGAATCGCCTTCCCCAATTGGAATACCGTCTGGCCAAGCATTTGGGATACGAAGGGGAGAATGTTGACAGTCAGGTTTTAGAGTTCCTTTTGAAGGCGGATCCGCAACTCCTCGTTTCTGCAGACTTCTTTACTGCTGCAGAGAAGGCTCAAGGACAAAGCTTTGCCTTCCGGCCCAACAAAGAGAGCTATCCCACTCCGAATGCTGTTCTCCTGGCGGAACCCGTTGACCTGCAGCGAACGTCGTGGAGCAATCGCATTCCCATTATCTTGGGCGCCAACAGTGGCGAGGGCTTGACTACCGTGAACTTCCTAAAAATGAACCCTAAATGGATAAAGAACTTTCAGCACAATCCGGAGTGCGCGTTACCTTGGACCCTGAGGAGTCGCTGTGATCCCGGCCAGCGGCGTCAGTTGGGCCAGGCGCTGATCCATCACTTCTGCCAGGCACATGGACACGAGTTGACTGCAAATCACTCAAACGCATTTGTGGAACTCTTCACCCACGCTATGGTGCATGCCATGGACCGATTAATTCAGTCCAGATTGACCTATGGCCAAGCACCCACCTATCTCTACCGCTTCGATTTCGATTCGCCCGACTTCAACTTCTACCGGATTCGTTTCATGGGGAAGGAGCAGCGAGGAGTCAGTCACGTGGACGAGCTGGGATACATTTTCGTAATCCCGGACACCTTCAAATTGGACAAATCCCGAGCTGAGTTCACCGCCATCGGCCGGATGACGGCCATGTTTGTGCAATTCGCCACCACCTCGGATCCCAATGGACCACTCACTAGACCTCTGGTGGAATGGAAACCCGTCACTCGATTTGGAAAGCGAATGGTTCTCAACATCAGCGAGGAACTAAAGTGTATACCTCAGCCAGAAATGCCGAAGTTAAAGTTCTTCGATCGGCTATTCGAAATGGCTGGCGTGCCTTTATTTTAAGAAATACTATCTGATCTGAATCTTAATGAATCTTTCAGAACTGCCTTTAACGCAATGTATTTTTATACCCTTGAAGAGGGTATTATAATTTCAGTCAGAAGTTTGCAACGCAGAGAAGGAGACGTTTCCGACCACATAAAGTATATATATTCTTGATCAGCATCACTAGACGAGTCGATCTAGCCATGTCCGTCTGTCCGTCTGTCTGTATGAACGCTGAGATCTCGGAAACTATAAAAGCTAGAAGATTGGCGTTTTGCATGCAGATTCTAGGAGTTCCTACGCAGCGCAAGTTTGTTTTAAAAAAGTGCCACGCCCCCTCTAACGCCCACAATCGCTTATATACGATTTTAAAAATTTCAATATTTCGGAAAAGTAAAAATGCAGTTTTATTGTGTTTATCAATACCTATCGAAATGTAGAAGAAATTTTTCAAATCGGACCATTCGTTAAAAAGTTATGCGTGATCAAAGTTTCTATCTCCATCTCCCTCGCACTCCCTTTACCTGAGTAACGGGTATCTGATAGTCGGGGCACCCGACTATAACGTTCTCTCTTGTTTTATCTGCAAGGGTATATAAGCTTCGGCTGGCCGAAGCTAGCTTCCTTTCTTGTTTATTTAAATGTTGTATATAGGTTTTAATTTGTTTTTAAATTGAGCATTACAAATTCGGAACTCTTTCTTATTTGTTTATTTTGTTAAATAAAAAATACGCTTAATTTAAAAAAAATCGGTAACTCTACAACGTCTATGTACATTTTCAAAGTAACGAACATATACAAAATTCATACGAATTGAGCTTATCGCCTTACAACCGTTTTTTATGTTTATTGAACTTTGCTTATGGGTCAAAATAAGTTTTTTCTTGTTGCTTTGAACAAAAGCCTTTGACAATTCACACGTTTAGATGATAAGATGTCGCCACAATTTAAACCACAGCTAAAAAAGCTCGATCACCATACATGTTTTTTCGGCCCCCCCTGTAAGGGTTTGAACTTTTTGCGTTGCTTTAGCTTTTACTTTGCTGCTTTTAAATCATTCGACAGACGATACGCGCTGAAAACGGACGACTGCCTAACGATGCCGGAGAGGTGAGTTTTTATGAATTGGAAACCCCAAGATTTGTTTTTATTGAGTTCGGTTAATACAGCTTGGAAACCTGCGAACTTACTCTGCCCCTGGGTCAAATTAAGGGCGTTAAACGTCTCAGTCTCTACGATGACACCTACTTTAGCTTCGAGAAGATTCCCTTTGCGAAGCCTCCACTGGGAGAATTGAGATTCAAGGCCCCAGTTCCAGCAGATCCATGGAGCGGAGTGTTGGATTGCACCCACTACGCGGAGAAGCCAACCCAAAAGAGTTTAATGACTGGAGTTATCGAAGGCACCGAGGACTGTCTGTATCTGAATGTGTATTCCAAGCAGGTAAGTAAACTGGTGGTTAATAGAATACCTTACAAAGGTAGAGGGCCAGAAATGCTATTTTGTATAAAGAAAACCCGTTCTTAAGTTTTATTTTTGTATAAAAAGCTTTTTTTATAGCCTATGTATGAGGTTAAAGTTCTTAAATCAAAATACCTATGCTTGTATGTACTTAAAGATATCCCATAACTGCTGATCGTTTACCCTATCGATTATTATAACTGATAGCTAATTTATTTTTGCAGTTGAAGAGTGACAAGCCATTGCCGGTCATGGTATACATTTATGGCGGGGCCTTCACCATTGGCGAGGCAACCCGTGAATTGTACGGTCCGGACTATTTTATGGCCAAAGATGTGGTCCTGGTAACTCTCAACTATCGCGTGGACTGTTTGGGTGAGTCAGCTGAAATTGATAGTCGGTATCTTATCATCAATGTTTTTTTGTCTTATCTGTCTATCTTTGCGCTCAAAAACCAGTTTTATTGTCAGAGATGCTAATCACATTTAAAAATGTTGACAGAAAGAGAAACATAAATTTTTATACCCTTGCAGAGGGTATTATGATTTCAGTCAGAAGTTTGCAACGCAGTGAAGGAGACGTTTCCGACCCCATAAAGTATATATATTCTTGATCAGCATCACTAGACGAGTCGATCTAGCCATGTCCGTCTGTCCGTCCGTCTGTCCGTCTGTCTGTCTGTCCGTCTGTCCGTCTGTCTGTTTCTACGCAAACTAGTCTCTCAGTTTTTAAGCTATCGGGATGAAACTTTCCCAAAGGTCTTCTTACTATTGCAGGTAGTATATAAGTCGGAACCGGCCGGATCGGACAACTATATCCTATAGCTCCCATAGGAAGGATCGGAAAAAAAACGTTAAAAAAATTCTAGCTTCGGTGTTTTTTGAAGTATTACCTTCTAATCTTGGGAATATTATTTTTTTATATATTTCTGAATTTCGAATTAAATATTTAAAAAATCGGATCACTATATCATATAGCTGCCATAGGAACGGTCGAAAAATTAAATGGAAATTAATAGGAAAAAAATTATAGCTTTGTCGATTTTTATTACATTTCCTTCTACTCTGGGATATGACTATTTTTAAATATTTCCGAATTTCGATTTTAATTTTAAAAAGATCGAACTACTATATCATATAGCTGCCATAGAAACGATCAAAAAATTAATGTGAAATAATAGGAAATTTAACATTTTTGCGATTTGTAAATTAATAGAATGATCTGCAAGGGTATATAAGCTTCGGCTTGCCGAAGCTAGCTTCCTTTCTTGTTTACAATAATTACATTATTCTCTAAAATATTTTAACTGTAGCTTTGTTAACTGGAGAGAAATGTAAATATTTTCGAAATTTTTTTATTAAAACGCTGGATTTTTGCTAAAAAGTTTACTTTTGACTATTGCAGGATTTCTCTCCTTGAAAGATCCCAGCCTAAAGGTTCCAGGAAACGCCGGCCTCAAGGATCAGGTGCTGGCTCTCAAGTGGGTCAAGGAGAACATTTCCAACTTCAATGGCGATTCCAATAATATTACGCTTTTCGGAGAAAGTGCCGGTGGTTGTTCCACCCACTTTATGATGTGCACGGAGCAGACCAAGGGACTGTTCCACAAGGCCATTCCCATGTCGGGTACGGTGCACAACTATTGGTCCGATAACCCAAGTGAGGACTTTGCTTTTCGCCTGGCTCAGCAGTATGGTTTCACTGGCGAAAATAACGACGCCAAGGTGCTGGAGCACCTTCAGGGTGTTCCTGCCAGAGATCTAGTGAACCACAATCTGATAACACCCGAACACAGGAGGAACGGAATGCTCTTTCCCTTTGGACCTACTGTGGAGTCGTATGTGGGCGAGGATTGTGTGGTTCCCAAGCCACCAGTGGAAATGGCCCGGTATGCGTGGTCCAACAATTTACCCACCATGTTGGGGGGAACATCTTTCGAGGGTCTCTTTATGTATCCAGCGGTATCTGCCAATCTCAAGGCATTGGATAGCCTAAGTCAGGATCCGGTGAGAATGGTGCCTAAGGAGGTCCGTGAGGTCAACAGCGAGAAGGAGAATCTGGAGTACGGTCAGCGTTTGATCAAAGCCTACTTCGGAGATGCCCCACCCAGTTCAAAACTCTTCATGAATATTCTTGATGTGAGTAAAAAACCTGTTTTCCATTTAAATAATATTGTAGAACAATGTAATTTAGAAATTATAGGTAAGGAGTTTTTTATATATTAAGTAACCAACTTTATTTTATAAAATGTTTCATTAGATTGTTTATTCTATCTTTCTTTTTTCTAGTTTTATTCCTACAAAATCTTTTGGCATGGCTTCAATCGCACTTTGAACGCAAGACTCGCCTATGCAAAGGCACCCACATATTACTACCGCTTTGACTTTGATTCTCCGAACTTTAACTTTTATCGGTTTAAATTCTGTGGGGATAACATAAAAACTGGTGTGGCTCATGCCGATGACCTGAGCTATTTATTCCGTAACGCGGGATCTTGGAAACTAGAAAAGTCATCCGGCGAATATCGCACCATCGAAAGGATGATTGGCATTTGGACGGCGTTCGCAGCTACCTCAAATCCAAACTGCCCGGAAATCGGCCACATCGACTGGAAACCATCAACAAAGGACGATCCAAAGCGAGTTATTAATATCAGTAACGATGTACAAATAATTGATTTGCCCGAGTATGAAAAACTTCAAATTTGGGATAGCATTTACAAGCCAGATCAGTTAATATAAGGTTACAAAAATACACAATATATTTTGTTCATGGTTTTAAATACCTTCGGATGACGAAAAATAGATGTATTTATATACCTAGGGCCATTATTAAAAATATTGAGAAGCAACCTCTTATTCTAGGTATGTAGGTATGCCTTCTAGAAAACGGATACAATATAAATAAAAAAACTTAGTTTCATAACCCTTAACAATCAACTAATTGATTAGTTGCTTTTGTTCATAGCCTGCGTAAAATGATATTTCGGCAAATTGCATTACTGAATTGCATTGTTGAACAATAGAAAATGGATTTAAAAATAAGAACATCTCCAAGTTATTCTCGACCCCTGTAATTAAATCAATCTAGGAAGTTTTAAGTATGAAGAAATCTGGGTCCATTTTAAGACGCCGGGTATAAACAGGGAAACATGCGTTGGCAGATGAGATAGGTCCATCCTAAACAGCATCCTTTGGGATAAATGCGCACGTGTCTTTCTGAAGAAAACCTAGGGAAAGCCTTACCATAATCTCCATATTTTTAGGAACAGGCATATCAAATCCCTTCTCGGAATCCGTTTCCAACAGCAAACTATAAGGATTTACCCTAAAACCAGGTAGCGCTTTCCTAGGTAGCGGCGTCCACGATCTCAAAGAAGTGACCTTTATGAGCGATGGTTTCCTGCTGTTCTGTAACTGGATACTGCGGACTGTAAAATTACGAATAACTTAAGTTAATAAAGGTCTTTAACCAACCTACAAAAGAGAAGCTTACATTTAAACCAAAGTGTAAATTCAAGAACAAATTTTAAGGTAATAAATATGGTTTAAGTTGTGCAAATATTTTCCAGTTTCAGGCAATTGAGATTGAGCTCCTTTTTTAAATAGGTATTTGAATTATTTGAAAAAAAGTAAAGATTTTAGAATTTCATTTTAGTTATTACTCATTCAGCTCGACTATTCTCCTAAACGTGGATAATGAAAATACTACATGTGTGTTTTGGTGTTTTTTTATTTTCTTGTTTGTTCGCTTTACAGTATCGCAGAGAATTTATGCATGCGAGTGGGAGCGTGTGAAAATAAACAGCGTTTTGAGGGATCCGCTAATCCACTCTAGTACTCCTCAGCACCCTCGCCCTCGCCGTCACCAGAGTCCATGCCGACCTCCTCGTAGTCCTTCTCCAGGGCAGCCAGATCCTCACGGGCCTCGGAGAACTCTCCCTCCTCCATACCCTCACCCACGTACCAGTGGACGAAGGCACGCTTGGCGTACATCAGATCGAACTTGTGATCCAGACGGGCCCAGGCCTCGGCGATGGCCGTGGTGTTGGACAACATGCACACGGCACGCTGAACCTTGGCCAGATCTCCGCCAGGCACCACGGTGGGTGGCTGGTAGTTGATGCCGACCTTGAAGCCGGTGGGGCACCAGTCGACGAACTGGATGGTGCGCTTGGTCTTGATGGTGGCAATGGCCGCGTTCACGTCCTTGGGCACCACATCGCCGCGATACAGCATGCAGCAGGCCATGTACTTGCCGTGCCGGGGATCCACCTTGACCATCTGGTTGGCCGGCTCGAAGCAGGCGTTGGTGATCTCGGCCACCGAGAGCTGCTCGTGGTAGGCCTTCTCGGCCGAGATGACCGGGGCGTAGGTCACCAGCGGGAAGTGGATGCGGGGATAGGGCACCAGGTTGGTCTGGAACTCGGTGAGGTCCACATTAAGGGCTCCATCGAATCGCAGGGAGGCGGTGATTGAGGACACTATCTGGCCAATCAAGCGGTTCAGGTTGGTGTATGTGGGCCGCTCGATGTCCAGGTTGCGTCGGCAAATGTCGTAGATCGCCTCGTTGTCGACCATGAAGGCGCAGTCGGAGTGCTCCAGGGTGGTGTGCGTGGTAAGGATGGAGTTGTAGGGCTCCACTACGGCGGTGGACACCTGGGGAGCCGGGTACACGGCGAACTCCAGCTTGGACTTCTTGCCGTAGTCCACGGAGAGGCGCTCCATCAGCAGCGAGGTGAAGCCAGAGCCAGTGCCTCCACCGAACGAGTGGAAGATGAGGAAGCCCTGCAGCCCGGTGCACTGGTCGGCCAGCTTGCGGATCCTGTCCAGGACCAGGTCGACGATCTCCTTGCCGATGGTGTAGTGCCCGCGGGCGTAGTTGTTGGCCGCGTCCTCCTTGCCGGTGATCAGCTGCTCCGGGTGGAACAGCTGGCGGTAGGTTCCGGTACGCACCTCGTCCACCACAGTGGGCTCCAGGTCGACGAACACCGCGCGGGGCACATGCTTTCCGGCCCCGGTCTCGCTGAAGAACGTGTTGAATGAGTCATCGCCCCCGCCCACGGTCTTGTCGGACGGCATCTGGCCATCGGGCTGGATGCCGTGCTCCAGGCAGTAGAGCTCCCAGCAGGCATTACCAATCTGGACTCCAGCCTGGCCCACGTGGATAGAGATACATTCACGCATATTGATTTTTACCGGTTTCTGTTTCTGGTTTCGGGTTTCGGGTTTCTGGTTTCTAGTTTCTAGTTACAGTTTCTCACACGCGACTACGAAAAATCAACGGAAAAAGTGTAGAGCTACGATTTTGGGGTCTGACTCTGCGAGCGTATACGTTGGAATGCCCGAGAATGGATTTTCAACAGACGTATATCGCACGTAGCTCTGGGTTTCACAAAAATAAACTTCACAATTTGTTCGGATATTAGATAATATAAACGCGTTTTACCAATCGATTTTGCTCTGCTGGCACGAAAACCCCTGTCAGGCCGATTTTTGATTTGTTTGTTTGAATTCGGCTTGGTTTCGTTGTTGTTTTCTACTGAACATTGCTAGCTCTTGGCCAAGATTGTTTTACCATCGACAAGAGGACTGAGATGCGATTATATTGGCGGTATTTACCCAATTTAAAGATCAGTAAAATTTCGCAGCACAAGCACGCTTGTTTGGTAGATTAGATGTGACCGTGGCGTGGAAAATTACCACGCATCTTGAAAAAATACCAAAACATTTAAAAGAGTTAGGAAAATATATATAGCCTGGATATTGACTACATTTTTGTTGTCATCTTGTGTTTGGCTATATGTTTTTCATAAAGACATTTTTAGTTAAGAAGTTCTCTTGAACAAAAATTTTACAAATATTACAAATTTTGCAAAACACTACTTTAAACATATATTTTAGAACAATTATGTGCTTCAAAAATAATCTTCTATACTTAAAATATTATCCACGCAACGATAAGTATTTATAATGGTAATATATGATGGTTTATTTCATTAGTATATTGGAAGAGGGGTGGGTGCAATATTTTCACACCGAGAGCCCCGCCTGCTTTTCGTTTAGTATTTTTTTGCTCTTTATTTTTTCTGTATTGTGCAGAACTGCGCAGTTATCGATCCATTCTGCGCACTTATCGATTGAGTGCGCGCGAAAGAGGTACATTTTTAAAAAATAATTATAATTGCTTTTTATAGTCGTCATCTACATTATGTTCAATGTATTCAATCATCGTCAACCAATAAAGGCAAATTCCTGGGGCTTGACACATTTCTTTTTTGTACGAGCTAACAAAACTGTAAATTGTTTTTGGAATCGTAAAAAGTTGGAATCCTATTTATTATACCCGTTACTCCTAGAGTAAAAGGGTATATTGTATTCGTGCAAAAGTATGTAACAGGTAGAATGTATATATATTCTTGATCAGGATCACTAGCCGAGTCGATTTAGCCATGTCCGTCTGTCCGTCTGTCTGTCTGTCTGTATGAACGCTGAGATCTCGGAAACTATAAAAGCTAGAAAGTTGGTATTAATACTGTAGATTCTTGGTCTTCCTACGCGGCGCAAGTTTGTTTCATCGATGTGACACGCCTCCTCCCCCTCCCCCCTAACGCCCACAATCGCCTTAAACGATTTTAAAATATGTCTGGCGGCAAAATTTGAATGTACTCCATTTTTGATCAAAGGATTATGTGTCGAAAGAGTCCAATAAAATTTTATGAAAATTATCTCTTTTACCCTATACCGTTAACAGCGAAAGTAAGTTTCGAACTGTTATTACCCCAGTATTGGGGCTAGACCAGTTTAAAAAGAATATTGACATTTTGCAACGTTCCTTGACTTCAAAATGATGTAGGAAAAAGTTATAGCCAAAAGAACAGCCATTCCGGTGATACCAGTCTCATTCCAATGGCTCTTTATTTATAGCTGCTATGTCTAACCAAACTTTTCCCCCTATTAGTGCCCCCTTCTCCCCTAATAATAAATAAGTAGAACAAATTGTTTTTTTTATTTTTATCTTTTTCTTAAAAGTAAGATGAATATTAAGATAAATTATGTGTTTCATAACCAACTTTAGAAATAATAATTACAAGCACCTACAAATTTAACTTATAGCTAATTTGCAAGTTTTATTTTCTGACTATCTGGTTGGCCCTTGAAAAAGCACTCATATCTGAAACTGAAAACATTTTGATCATCATCAGTATCCGTAAATGAAGGGAAGAAATTCAAAAATATGAATTCGAAAACTTCAAAGAAGGATGAGGACTCCAGCCAATTGTTGTTGAATCTGAAGGACCTGTTGCTGTGGCGCAACTGCCGAGTGACACTGATCGTGTTTACGGGCATTCTGCTCCTGTTGCTAGACGTTATGACCCATTCGGTGATCAGTGTGGTTAGCATGGCAGGGATCACTATCCTCCTGGCGGCCATTGGTCATCGCCTCTTAATGCAGTTCTTGAGGGTCTGGAAGAAGGATGGAAGCAATGATCAGATCTCACGTCTGTATCCTAATGTGAAAATTGAAATTCCACGGGAGGACACTATTCGACTGGCCGGGATTGGAGTTATTTACCTGAATTCCATCTTAAACCGTATGATGGGATTGTTTCTGGTGGAGAAGTGGGAGGATACATGGAAGTTCCTCGTTCTGCTCTGTGGTATTAACTTGCTGGGCGATTGTTTCAACGGATTGACTTTGATGCTTATTGGTAGGTGGATTGATTATTAATTTATCTTAAATCAGACTAAAAAACCAAATTTTTAAATTTTTTTAAGTTTACTAATAACTTGTCGAATAAGAAATTCTGACAGATGATAAGATAGCGCATATTTTGTTGCATATATTTTTAATATGTTATGCAAAAGTATGTAACAGGTAGAAGGAAGCGTTTCCGACCCCATAAAATATATATATTCTTGATCAGGATCACTAGCCGAGTCGCTCTAGCCATGTCCGTCTGTCCGTCCGGATGAACGCTGAGATCTCGAAAACTATAAGAGGTAGAAAGTTGGTATTAATTATGTATGTTGCAAGTTTGTTTCATCGATGTGATCGATCGCCTTAAACGATTTTAAAATGTATCTGGCGACCAAAAATGTAAAAATGCTGTTTTATAGCGTTTATAAGTACCTATCGAAATGTAGAAAACATTTTTCAAATCGTACCATTCATTAAAAAGTTATGCGCAATCAAAGTTTTATATCTCCATCTTCCTCGCACTGCTAGCTGAGTGACGGGTATCAGATAGTCGGGACACCCGACTATAGCGTTCTCACTTGTTTTGTATGCAGGTAATAATAGGTTTTGTTGTTTTTTTAGGCCACGTGTGTATTTTTTCTTTGCCTAAAATGTACGAGTGGTACAAGCCAATAATTCAGGTACAGGTCCGTAAATTTCGTATGTGCAAGCAGAAGCAAAAGGATGTGACGGAGACTACGGATGAAAATACGGAGTACGTTGAGGAAGAATATCCGACAGAGTCACAATATGAAAGTCAGGAGTCCAATGAGGGCAACATGCTGTACAAAGTGTGCGATAATGAGCAGATTCTTGATCTTCTAGAGGCGGAACACCGCCAAGGATGTCGTTGTCGCGATTGTGAGCACCAGGAGTTGCCCATCGAGGCGCTATAGACCTCAATCTATTATTTATTTATCCTGTGTGATGTTATTGTTCTAAAATTATGTTGTGGAATTATATACCTATTGTTGTTCCACTCAGTTGGCAATCAAAAAAGTTTCATTTATCGGCCTCACTAGTTAAAATTAATTCAGACAGACCCGGGAACTGCTTATAGCCCGGATCGAGTCTACCGTTCGTCAAAGGTCATATAAAAGCACTCGATTATGACATGTGGAAACTCTACCAGCCGAGTAGTCGATGTCTAATCAAATCTTTTCGGTTCCTTAAACCGTTTTGTGGCCATGGCATCAGGCGAATTACCTGCCCTTCACTTGGTGATTCCGATTCCAAGGTTGTCGAGCTGTCAGTGGGAAGTGTGAGGGGTCGTCGGCAGAGCGGTATTTATGGTGATGTGTTCTACAGCTTTGAGGGGATTCCCTTTGCCAAGCCTCCACTTGGAAAGCTCCGATTTGTGGCCTCTCAACCAGCGGATGCCTGGAACTCGGAGCTGGATGGCCGACAGGAAAGGTCAATTCCCCTGCAGATGGATAGGCGGACGGGCAAGGTCGTCGGCAGCGAGGATTGCTTGTACATAAACGTGTACACCAAGCACGTAAGTAATCATTCGCCATTCGAAACGAAATCTCACATTTAATTGTTTTGAAAAACCTTTTGATGAAAAAGCATAGATTAAAAAGTAAGGAAAATAGTTAGGGTATTTGAAAGACAGGATCCCTTGATCTCCCCAACTATAAAAGCCGAAAGTTTGCTTAAAGTTTATGTTGAAAATGAAAAACATTTAGTACATGTGCATTTTATTGATTTTACTATCATTCCTGTTCGTTTATATATCTTTTGTATATCTATGAATGATTTCTTTAGTTGAGAATTTTGCGTAGATTGAGGTTTTGGGTTAGGTCAACCCATCTAAAACAGTGCTACTCCAGCCTGTTCAAACAAAATATCGTAGAACTTTAGCTTTGGCATGGAAAATGGAATAAACTTCAGTTCCTCGCTGATACTAAGAACCTTTCGAGCTCCAGAGCCCATAGGCTTCCAATCCACAAGCGGCTTAGTAAGCGGAGAGTTGGGATCCGAGGTGGCTGCAAAGTGCACAAACATTGATACCATTCGCCAAATCGTGGAGAATTCCGCTCTTGATTGGTCCAACTTAAAAGTGGCCGGTAGTACATAGATATATCCCAGCTCATCCACATGAGTAACTCCTCGCTGCTCCTTTCCAAGGAATCGAATCCGGTATAAGTTGAAGTCCGGTGAATCGAAATCGAATCGGTAAAAATAAGTCGGTGCTTGGCTGTAAGCCAATCGGGCTTTGATCAATCGGTCTAGCGAATGGAAAGTGTTGTGGGTGCAGATCTCTGTTATGGCATCGAAGTGCTCAAATTTTAGTTGTTCCCCATGTGCCTTGCAGAAGTACTCCAACATTTTAAGCCCCATCTCACGCTTCTGGGCTGAATCGGAGCCATACTTAAGAGCAAATGGAAGCACCCGCTCCGGATATTCTTGGAAAATCCGCAAGACCTTTGGATCGGTTTTTAAACCGACCACGAAAAGAAGTCCCTCATCTTTATTGGCTCCCAAAATGATGGGAATGCGATTGCTCCAGGTGTTCCGCTGCAGTTCTTTGGGATCCGTCAAGAGAACAGCATTAGGAGTCACATAGCTCTCAATGCTAGGTTTAAATGACATAAGATCGTGACCCTTCTCTTCGGGAGTGAAAAAGTCCGCGGAGACGAGCAGTTTCGGATCTGCTTTCAAGAGGAACTCCAAAACCTGGCTATCTACATTCTCTCCCTCGTATCCCAAGTATTTCGCCAGGCGATATTCCAAATGGGGCAGACGATTCACTTCCATGGAAAAGCCCGCCATAAGAATGGCTTTGTGAAAAAGTCCTTCGGTTACTGGACTGGCCAACAGCATTTGAACGAGCATGCTGCCAGAGCTGTGGCCAAATATGGTGATTCTATCGGGGTCACCATTAAAGTTGACTGCATTCGCCTTTATCCAACGGAGAGCCATGATTATATCCTTAAGGCCAGCATTGCCAGGAATTTTCAGCGAAGGATCCGCAAAGCTGAGGAAGCCTGTAATTCAAGTTTAAAGACGATTATAATTGTAAATATCAGATTCAACGGACTAGTCCATCTTTACATACATATGTCGTTCTAACAATGAGTATGGACAAAAAGGTCTCGAGCACGGTCCCAGTAATCAAAAAACTAGCATCAAGCTATAGTTTCCCAAAATAAAAAAGCTTTAAGCTGGTTATCTGCTTTGAAGAAGAAGGTATATAATAGTTTGGACTTTACTTTACTCTACCCCAATCTGCATCAATCAAAAAAGCTTAAAGCTTGGTTATCTGCGTTGAAAAATAAGGTATATTATAGTTTGGTCTTTACTCTGCTCTGTCCCCCAAGTTAACGTATTGAAATTGCTTTAGCTACTACTCACCTAATGCTCCCAAACGATGTCCGATGCTCACGTGAATGACATCTTCTCTCATAAAGTAGTCCGGACCCCAGGATCGTCTCGAGGAATCCCCGCGAATAAAATGACCACCATGGATATAGACCATCAGAGGTAAAGGCTTCTCGCTATGCAGCTAATACAATGTCCGAGATTGGTTTTGGTTCAACAATATTCAATTAAAAACTCACCGTTTTTGCTGATATATTCAAGTAAAGGCAATCCTCGGAGCCTTCTACCAACTTTGATGGGGATCCTACTTGCAGGCACTTGCTTAGCGGCTTCGAACAATCTCGAATCCCTTGCCATGGCTCAAAATCATTGGGCTCTTTGAAGCGCAGAGTTCCTAGCGGAGGGGCAGCATATGGGATGCCATCAAAAGCGTAAAATTGATCATCATAGAGCCCCGTTAGAAGTGTTCCCCGCACTTTTCCATGTGTCGTCTGCACCACCGGGGAAGTTTCACCACTGCAAATATTTTGTAAATTATTTGAAAATGTATATCAGCCGGAAAAAATGCTCTTACTAGTCGAACGACATCTCCGAACTCGAGGAAGATACAACTTTGAATGTGGGGAAATCTTTATGAAGACCAAACTTTAGCGAGATAGTAACTGCTTATCAAGTTCAAAACAAACTTATGCTTTTACGATTACGAATTTCGTGCACTTTGGAAGAGAGAACACGTTTTAAATCTCTTAAGTAGTTTATCTTAAATGGGATCACTGATTAAGTAACAAGAATTTCTTTAGTCCTTTAGTCGAGTTTGTCGACTATCAGATACCTGTCACTCTACTAACCTATTAATTTAGATAAGCCTTTAACCACATGCCATCTGTTGGAATGTTATTGACAAAGTTAATTAATTCCGATTTAAAATCGGAACCATCACAATTAGTGTGGTTGAAGGTATAAGCAAGGACTTTCACAAATTAATTAAAAAGTTTTTTGTTTTTATTAATTTGTTATTATATTTTCAAATATGCTTTTGATATTTGTATAACACCTTTTCTTCTAAAACATACTGAAACTGATTTTTAAAGGGATTATCATAATATTATTTTAGTTTTCTCTCTTGATTCTTCGTAAATTGAATACAATGACCCCCTAGTTTGATGAATCGAAGCCACCCCTGCCTGTTATGGTGTATATCTACGGTGGCGGATTTCGCACAGGTGGAGCTATAAGGAGCAAGTACGGACCGGACTATCTGATGAGCAAGGAAGTTGTGTACGTGCTATTCAACTATCGCCTCTGCTCACTGGGATTCCTTAGAATGCCGAGCAGCGAGTCGAATGTGCCGGGTAATGCTGGACTCCAGGATCAGTTGCTAGCTCTTCAATGGGTTCGCCAGCACATTCGCCAGTTTAACGGAGACCCGCAGAATATTACGCTTTTTGGTGAGAGTGCTGGGGCTGCCTCGGTGCACTTTATGATGTGTCTGCCGCAGGCGAAGGGTCTCTTCCACAAGGCCGTAATGATGTCCGGATCGATTCTTAGTCCTTGGGTAAACGCCCCCAAAAGAGAGAGTCCATTCTGCCGCCTGGCCTTGGCAGCGGGATATGAAGGACCAGTGGAAGAGGCCTCCATGCTGAACTTCCTGCGTAGCGTGAATGCAGAAAAGCTCATGGGTCACGACTTTATCTCAGCCCGCGATCGTTGCTTCGGCTTCCTCAACCCCTTTGTTCCCGTCGTCGGAGGCCTTGTCCAATCGCCCTTTCAGCAGCTAATGAAGGAGGCGTGGTCCTGCCAAGTGCCCCTGCTCCTGGGCGGGACTTCCTTCGAGGGGCTGGTGTGCTACCCCTTTTGCCAGCTAGATAATGGTTACATGCTGGATCTGCTGAAAGAGGAACCGGCGATGGTTCTGCCCCACGAGCTATATCACTCGATGAGCGTTGAAGAACGCACCACCGCTTCCGATGCTCTGGTGAAACATCACTACGGTCCCCGAGGAATCACCAAGTGTAATATCACACAGATTCTAGATGTGAGTAAACTTAAGAAATAATTGATTTTCCATTTATATTTCTCTTATCAGTTAATTGATTTTTTATTTGAAATGATTCTGTTAATATTCTCAGGGTTCAAAATGTTTCACAAAGACATTATTTATACCCATAATTAGTTATGTTTCTTATAAATATAAAAGACTGAATGATAATGATAGGGCAAAACGTTCTAATCTTTCTCGATCCACCAGCTCTTCAGCTACAAGCTCTTCTGGCACGGCATCCACAGGGTGGTCCTCTCCAGATTATCCCACGCCCAAGCACCCACCTATCTATACCGGTTCGATTTCGACTCGCCAAAGTTGAACCTGATGCGAAACCAGCTTTGCGGTGATGACATCAAACGCGGTGTCTGCCATGCGGACGACTTGGGCTACGTTTTCCACAAGCAGGCCCAAAAGAAGCAGCCGCTGGATTCCGCGGAATACCTGACCATCCAGCGAATGATGGGCATATTGACGACCTTTGCCAGGACCGGCAATCCCAACTGCCCGGAGACGGGACCGGATCAGTGGCTACCCGTCTCCACAAAGTCCCCCTTCAAGGTATTGAACATTGGACAAGAGGTGGAGTGGGTAACGCAAGTCGAAAAGCAGGGTCTGGAAGTGTGGAATCGATTGTATAGTAAAGCGAATTAGTACAGGCCATTTGGACGACTCGAAAGTTTATTTTATTATAATTTTTATAATTATTTATTAAATGAAGTTATTTACTAGATGTTGTATACTGCTCTTTTGTTAATAATTTGATTTTATTTTAATTTTATTTAGCTTTTTTATATTTAAAGTAAAATAATTTGAAGGACTAAACTTTACTTTGGCCCACTGTCTAGCTTTTCTGCGTTAGAGCTGATCGAAAGCTTTACGGCAACGCCCCACTCCATTCGAAAGCTTGGTGACCATGTAAACAAAAACAAAACGCATCAGTTTGTTTGTTTACAGTAGTTTAGCCGGCGCGATCAAAATGTTGTTGACCCACTCAGTGGGCGGCCCTCCCCCATTCCCCCTGCTTTAGTGACAAGTAGTTTTGGACAGCTAATAGTTTCAGATACTTAAGATAGATCGGCTAATGAGAGGAATGCTTGGTTGGGCAAAGGCACTTTATAAGATACTTTTCTATCTCGAAGATACCCAACCAAGAGATTTAAATACTTGGTCAAGTTTGCTATAGTGACAAGTAGATTTAGGACAGCTAATAGTTTCAGATACTTAAGATAGATCGGCTAATGAGAGGGATGCTTGGTTGGGCAAAGGCAAATACTTAAAGATACTAAAGATACTTTTCTATCTCGATACTATTCTATCTATCCCAACCAAGAGATTTAAATACTTGGTGAAGTTTTGTTAACTCCGGGCTATAGAGATTTGTTTTTTGCAGTGTTGATTAATTATGCATTCGCTAGGAGGTGTTGCCACGCCCCCCGCCCAAGTTTCCACCCGACAGCCCACGCTCGATGATCGGCTGTTGCTATATCAGTTATTCTGTTTATCTCGGCTCCGCACTTGAAATTCAATTTGTTGTATTCTTTTCGTATATTTTATTCTCTCTACCGCTCTCAACGCTCTTCTTTTTTGAGTAATTTGTATTCTGATATTTGTGTTAATGTAGTATATTTTTTCTATAACTTTTTTTGCCTTGTTTTCGCCTATTTTGCGCGCTTTTTTGCTGGACGCTGCGCCGCTGGAATTCGATGTGAAAAAGTGTGTTTTTAATTTCAGTTTCGGTTCGGCGCTGGCGCGATACAGTACGCAGCTCGTGGCCATATCTGTGTATAATATACAAAGTAAATCGATCGCATCGCGGTGCCTGGCGAACTAGTCTATTCGATATGAACAAGAACCTCGGCTTTGTGGAGCGCCTGCGCTGGCGCCTCAAGTAAGTTTCGCCGTTGACCATAATGCCGGGAATTATTTATTAAATTATCGCTTATTAATGTCGGAGAGTGTTCTTTCTATACTTTCGATTACTGTTGCTGTGGGTGCCTTTGTTGTGGTTGGTAAGCTCTGTCAACTGTAGCGGTTCGTGTTTCGGGTTTTTTGTTTGTTCAGCTCTTTTTGCCTTTTTTGCAGTAATTTCTGCTCTTCACTGTCAGGCATGACTAATTCTGTGGATGGTGGGAATTATTAATTTTTGGCGTTCTAATTGAGGCAGCCTTGCAGCCGAGAGATTAGATTTTATGGAATTACGCAATCGTGATGAATATAGGTAGGGTATGGTCATCAAATATCATTGATGAAAGCAACTAAAATTGTATCTTATTAAACCATATTGCGAAATTACAATGGGATATAAAAGCGATGATTATCACCTATCATTATTTTCAAAGACCCGTTTTATCATTAAAGCATTATAAGCTACAAAAATAATTTATTTGCGTAATTTCGCAAATCATTTCGGCAAATCAAAAATATTAACTGTAAAAGTTTTTGCGAACTACTTACGAAAAAGTTTTTGGTTGAGGTAATAAAACTGTCACTTAATGTTAACAAATCGATTCCATTCATAAATTTGCTTTTATTGCTTAATCAGTATAACGTAAAAGAAATTTTATATTTATTATCCCGTAAACCCGTAATTTTATGGCTTGCCATTTAATCGATATAGCAAAGCCATTTGATGTAAGCAATTGGGTGGGATCCTTTGTTTTGTGATGTAAAAAGTACGGTACCTGACCGCATGTGTCCAAGATGGTAACATCTGTAAAATCTATAATCATTGCTGCACCTTTTAAGTTTCAAAAGAGGGGTTTGTTTGTTTTGTGATGTAAACATCTGGAAACTCTTTAATGATTGCTGCACCTATAAATTTAAAAAACGAGTAGCTTGTCAATAGATGATAACATTAATTAAATATTGATTTCGGCTTGTTGTGGATCCAATGACAATTATTTTATTTTCAAAGTCATCCATACTCTGGTCCGGTTCTTATCACGCATTAACCTTGATAATGAAGCCGATTGGTAAAAATAGTTTCAGTTTCAGCTCGTTTCACGGCATTTCGCTTTAAATGTATTGCCTATAATTGGCAAATTAAAATTTTATCACGATGACAGCTAAATAGGTGTGATTTCATTTTGTTGCCTCACTGTAATGCAATTAAAAGTCTGTGTAGGGCTCAGAATAATTATCAGCAGTTTTTCACATTATCTTCGTGATTAATATTTTATAGAATAAATGCACACAACTCGATTAATGCCCAGTTAGTAATATTATATTTAAGTGCATTTTTAAACGTCAATAGCGTATGAGTATGATGCTCTGGACCTTTCTGATTAAAGGCATTTATTTTTAAAGTGAAATAAAATAATTAATTATACTTAAGAGCCTGGCCTGTGATAAGAAACTGACAGCAGCTGATAAGGCAGAACAATTGCCCATGTTTATTATATATGCACAAGATTATGACTACATTTTGATGTTCATTAACAGCAGTCCAAGGGGTAGTCGGAGTTTAAATTACAAATGATTTAAGGGCAGTCCTGGGCTTTAATTTTTGAGTTCTGCTCCACTGGTCACTAGACTGTGTTAATTTATCACTGACAGACGTGCCCGGTTAGCATTAGCAGGTGGACCACACAGTCGACTGAACCACCTAAACCTGGTGTCCAGGCTGAGCCGGCAACTATGGCTACGTGTACACTCAGCGAAATCAATTTAGTTGTCCTTCAATTTGTCGGGAATCAATTTATAAATCTACTTGCAAGACAATTTAGATTTTTCATAAAAAAATTTAAATAAATCACAAAACCTTTTCCTCAAGAGCTCAAAATTTTTAGAAAATTAATTTTTTAAATCCCTAATTTTTTCAAGTGTTTCAATGCAGCTGAGAAATGGATTGTGAAGTGTTGGGATGGGCTGGTGGATGCGATGTGATGAACAGCAGCAAAACAATTTAAATTTAATGCAATGCATGCTGTCTGCCCTCTGGCATGAGGCTTTGAGAATGAATTAAAATAATTGACTTTGTGACAAAAATATCAAATTATCCGGGTGCTAGTCGAGGCCAATATTGTTATGCTAATTATATGTACCATCGTGCAATTGCAGAACCATCGAGCATAAAGTCCAGCAGTATCGTCAGTCCACCAACGAGACCGTTGTTGCAGAGACGGAGTACGGAAAAGTGCGGGGTGTCAAGCGCTTGTCGCTCTACGATGTGCCCTACTTCAGCTTCGAGGGCATTCCCTACGCCCAGCCGCCGGTGGGGGAGTTGCGGTTCAAGGCCCCACAGAGGCCCACCCCCTGGGAGGGAGTGCGGGACTGCAGCCAGCCTAAGGACAAGGCCGTGCAGGTGCAATTCGTCTTCGATAAGGTCGAGGGCTCAGAGGATTGCCTCTACCTCAATGTTTACACCAACAATGTGAGTATGGCAAAAGCATAAACATAACATAGGGTCACAAAGGGTTACACAGAAAAGATAGTTTTGGGTCGATCAACATCAACTCAAAGCTAGATTTTTAGGCAATTGTTTTTTTGGAGATTATAAAATTGAGATAAAACCGTGCAATCAATACAATTTGGAAGCAAAATTTAAAGATAAAGAACAGTTTTTTTAAAAGCTAGTTTTAAAGCTTTAAAAGCTTTTATAATCCCTTATTTTTCTATTGAGAGAATTTAAGCAATTATTTCGTAGGTATTTTCTAGAATGACTGCTAACATTTTTGTACAATTCTCCCATTTTAGGTAAAGCCCGATAAACCCCGACCGGTTATGGTTTGGATCCATGGAGGTGGCTTTATTATTGGCGAGGCCAATCGGGAATGGTATGGCCCGGACTACTTCGTGAAAGAAGATGTTGTCCTCGTCACCATACAATATCGTCTTGGTGCTTTGGGTAGGGTTCATATCATCCATAAGCCACATATTATTACTAACTGTTTTCGACCCAATATAGGTTTTATGAGTCTAAAGTCCCCAGAGCTAAATGTACCTGGAAACGCCGGCCTCAAGGATCAGGTGTTGGCCCTCAAGTGGATCAAGAATAACTGCGCCAGTTTCGGAGGAGATCCCAATTGCATCACCGTTTTCGGAGAAAGTGCAGGAGGAGCATCGACTCATTACATGATGATAACCGAGCAGACCCAGGGACTGTTTCATCGCGGAATCTTGCAGTCGGGCAGTGCCATTTGTCCTTGGGCCTACAACGGCGATATTACCCATAATCCCTACAGGATAGCCAAGCTGGTCGGCTACAAGGGCGAGAACAAAGATAAGGATGTGCTGGAATTCCTGCAGACCGTAAAGGCCAAAGATCTCATACGGGTCGAGGAAAATGTGCTGACCCTGGAGGATCGCATGAACAAGATTATGTTTGCCTTTGGACCTTCTCTGGAACCATTCTCGACGCCTGAGTGCGTGGTCCCCAAGCCGCCCAATGAGATGATGAAGACCGCCTGGAGCAATTCCATCCCCATGATGATAGGGAACACTTCCTACGAGGGGCTGCTGTGGCTGCCGGGTGAGTGGTTAATAAGCTCTAGCTTTAAATAAAATATATCACAATATTAATTCTAATTCGCAGAGGTCAAGATGTTGCCACAGGTGGTGCAGGAGGTGGATGCTGGTACTCCGTTTATTCCCAGGGAATTGCTGGCCACGGAGCCTAGCAAAGAAAAGCTGGACTCGTGGAGTGTTAAGATTCGCGATGCTCATCGCACTGGAGCAGAAAGCACCCCAGATAATTACATGGATGTAAGGGAACTTAAATCTTTAAGATCTAAAATCTTTAAGTTACAAAATTTCACACTTTTCCAGCTCTGTTCGATTTACTATTTCGTGTTTCCGGCCCTGAGGGTGGTCCATTTCCGACACACCCATGCCGCCGGAGCCCCTGTGTATTTCTACCGATTTGATTTCGACTCCGAAGAGCTCATATTCCCTTACCGCATTATGCGAATGGGACGCGGTGTTAAGGGAGTGAGCCATGCCGACGATTTGACCTATCAATTCACAAGTCTGCTGGCCCGTCGATTGCCCAAGGAAAGTCGCGAGTATCGGAACATCGAACGAACTGTGGGCATCTGGACCCAGTTTGCCGCCACGGGAAGTCCCTATAGCGAGAAGATCAACGGAATGGACACCCTGACCATTGAGCCAGTTCGAAAGTCCGACGAAGTCATCAAGTGCCTCAACATCAGTGATGACCTGAAGGTCATCGATTTGCCCGAGTGGTCCAAAGTAAAGGTTTGGGAGAGCCTATATGATGACAACAAGGATTTATTGTTCTAAGGCGATCCAACTGTACAGCTAAATAATTATATAGAAATTGTATATAGGACCAAATGCTTTATGAAATATATTCTATAATTAGCTTGTTCAAGAATTTTACTTTCAATACGTAATTGGACAAGTTGTTACACCCGTTACTCGTAGAGTAAAAGGGTATATTGTATTCCTGCAAAAGTATGTAAAAGCTAGAAGGAAGCGTTTCCGACCCCATAAAGTATATATATTCTTGATCAGGGTCACTAGCCGAGTCGATATAGCCATGTTTGTCTGTCCGTCTGTCTGTCTGTATGAACGCTGAGATCTCGGAAACTACAAAAGCTAGAAGGTTGCAATTTTCCACACATATTCTTGGGCTTTCTACGCAGCGCAAGTTTATTTCAAAAAGGTGCCTCGCCCCCTCTAACGCCCACAATCGCCCACTAACGATTTTAAAATGTGTCTGGCGCCCACACCTTTAAAGATTTGCGAGAAGTATAAATGCAATTTTGTTGTGTATATTTATACCTATAGAAATTTTTCAAATCGGACCATTCATGAAAAAGTTATTCGCAATCAATAAAATGTTATATATCCATCTCCCTCGCACTCCCTTTAGCTGAGTGACGGGTATTAGATAGTCGGGACACAAACCCGACTAAAGCGTTCTCTCTTGTTTTTAATTATTTTAGTTGTCATTGGCCTTTAGATGGCACGCGTGCAAGCAGTGCAATCAATTGCTTTGTCGCTGGCATATCTCCATCTCCCTCGCACTCCCTTCATCTGAGTAACGGGTATTCTATAGTCGAGCTACCCGATTAAAGTGTTCTCTTTTTTTTTTTTTAATTTAAATTACATATTTTTTAAAGTGTGATTTAAATCAGAATCCATTTGTATCTGAAAGCTCGGCACAAATAATAGTTAATGAGTATTTTTATTTATTTTTATAAATAAGTAAGCAAAAATAAAGCTGCTAGCAAAGGGATTTTTTTTTAAATAGTTTTAAAAACCCTATATAAATGGTGTAATATTGCAATCAAAACAAGAGAGAACGTTATAGTCGGGTGCCCCGACTATCAGATCCCCGTTACTCAGGTAAAGGGAGTGCGAGGGAGATGGAGATAGAAACTTTGATCACGCATAACTTTTTAACGAATGGTCCGATTTGAAAAATTTCTTCTACTTTTCCGAAATTTTAAATTTTTAAAATCGTATATAAGCGATTGTGGGCGCTAGAGGGGGCGTGGCACTTTTTTAAAACAAACTTGCGCTGCGTAGGAACTCCTAAATCTGCATGCAAAACGCCAATCTTCTAGCTTTTATAGTTTCCGAGATCTCAGCGTTCATACAGACAGACAGACGGACAGACAGACAGACAGACAGACAAACAGACAGACAGACAGACGGACATGGCTAGATCGACTCGGCTAGTGATCCTGATCAAGAATATATATACTTTATGGGGTCGGAAACGCTTCCTTCTAGCTGTTACATATTTTTGCACGAATACAATATACCCTTTTACTCTACGAGTAACGGGTATAATGAGAAATCGTTTTGAGACCATGAAGAAAAACTCGATACGATTCACGTGGAATCACTCATATGTAAAACAGAATTCGACAGAAACTTTCGACATTGCTGTCAGTTCTGCAATAAAACTATAGGGAAATTATTTTATTTAGACTTTTATAAATTCTTACGTTAAAGAAAAGTTAACTCCAATCCCCTTGATAGAATGGCTGCCACTCGTCGTCTGACTCGGGAGCTCTCCGATCTGATTGAGGCCAAGATGACCACTCTACGGAACATCGAGAGCAGCGACGAGTCCTTGCTGATGTGGACGGGTCTTTTGGTCCCGGAAAAGGCGCCGTACAACAAGGGCGCCTTCCGCATCGAAATCAACTTTCCGTCGCAGTATCCCTTCATGCCTCCGAAGATCCTTTTCAAGACGAAAATCTACCACCCGAATGTGGACGAGAAGGGAGAGGTGTGCCTGCCGATCATCAGTACCGACAACTGGAAGCCGACAACGCGCACGGAGCAGGTCCTCCAGGCCCTCATTGCCATCGTCCACGACCCGGAACCGGAGCATCCGCTCCGCTCTGACCTGGCGGAGGAGTTCGTAAAGGAGCACAAGAAGTTCATGAAGACCGCCGAGGAGTTCACCAAGAAGAATGCGGAGAAGCGACCGGAGTAAGGTCAGCCCGCAGTTCACTTTATTTGTAGATCAAAATTAAATATAGTTTAGGCCATGAATCTCAACCTGTCACACAGACATTGTCTTTTTCTTGAATGATATCGGCTAGGAAAATGTGTGGTATAATAGCTAGCAATGTGTAACTTGTAATAAAGGTATAATAATAACGTTTTAATTGTAATTCCACAATACTAACCGCAATAAAGAATATTGACAGCTTACTTGAAACTTAAAAGTAATGGAGAATTCAATTAAAGTAATGTTGTTATTATAGAACATTGCGCAAAATATTCCTTAGCTTAAAAAATTAGTTATAAAAATGAAATAAAGAAATGTAGGAATTTAGATTCCACTTAAAAGCAAGTATACTTATGGCTTTCCTTATCGAAACAGGAGTCAGGAAGGAGTCTTCATTGTCTATACGCTCTATCAGAAGTGTTTCGAAGGACTAACTAGTTATTTATGGACTCGAGTGCCTTGCATTGCTCGGACATAGTTGCTTGTTGCATAATTTATGGCCAGAGCTGGGAGAAGGGACAGGTGGGCACTGCAGTATGTCCAAACCTTTTGGGAATATCACTTGAATGTCTCCTACTTAAGCGACCAATCCCTTTGGCAGCTGAATATAAAATAGGAAATTTATTGAAACATGGATATGGTCGTGATGAGGTGATCTCAATAAATTAGCCGCGAAACAAGTTCAAAGCGGCGTGAACTATAGGGAATTACTCTCGTTGACTTTAATTGACCAATTAAGTTGTGAATAAAATTTGTCATATAAAAATGAAAAACGGTTTCTACCATGCCTAGTAAAAAAGTCATCAGTTGACTTATCACATGGAAATAAACTTGATTCAAGCACGTCAGTTTGCGTGGCTTAGTGGGGGAAATTGCGCGGTAAGGCGATATAATATTCTATAATTACGCGAACAATATGTTACGGGTGTTTCCTCTCGGGGGAAACTAGCTCAATTAGCTGGGAGTATTTTTGATGGTCAGCAATGTTCCTATATCGATTTCGTGTAATACCTTTGTTTTACCATTTGAGCCATCGATGATATTCCCATTTACTTTGGTAATTGCGTAATATACATTTATCATGGTCATGTCTAAGGGCAGTCTGATTGTGTTCAACAGCACTTAATAAAATTACCGGAATTATTTCGTAATGCGGAAAACTGGTTTATTATTCACTGTGGCAAAATAAATGTATGGATTAATAAAAATAAATGCACTTGGTAAGGTTAGACAACCTTTTTAGTATACATTTATATTTCTCTTTGCAAGATCAATATTTGTTTTATTTTATTTGTTAAAAAATAGTTCATGAAATACTCAAATTCTGATCTATACCTAAATATAAATAAAAAACAAGTGAGAACGATATAGTCGAGTATTTCGACTGTCAGATACCCGATACTCTGCTCGAGGGACTGCGAGGGAGATGGAGATACGCAGTCGACAGCGCCATCTAGTGGCCATTTCATTTTTTGCTCATAACTTTTTAATGGATTGTCCGATTTTAAAATGTTCTTCTACATTTCGATAGGTATTAATAAACACAACAATAAACTTTTATGAAATCTGTAAAGATGTGGGCGCCAGGCTTTTTTAAAAGTTAAAACGACTGTGGGCCTACGAGTGGGCGTGGCGCTCGTATGAAATAAAGTTGCGCTGCGTAGGAAGCCCAAGAATATGTGTGATTAATCCCAACCTTCTAGCTTTTGTAGTTTCCGAGATTTTAGCGTTCATACAGACAGGATCACAGAGGGATCACAGAGGGATTATCCTGATCAAGAATTACATACTACATTTGTACATACTTTTGCACGAATACAATATACCCTTTTACTCTACGAGTAACGGTTATAATTAATTATAATACTAAAAGTACTTAATTTAAAAATATTTACTTTTTCTACAGTTTTGAAATTAGAAATTTGAAATTAAAGACATTTGAAATTGAGAATTAAATATCTCTAAAATAATAAAACATTAAAAAATCAAATTAAAAATGCTGGTTTATTTTTTAAGCCTATGGGAATCATTGGCTAGCGTCCTTTTTATTGATTTATAATTCTAGCCACACTTAATGTAATTCCTTTTACAATGCCAGGCAAGGAATGCACATACTCCGCGCACAGAAAGCAATAACATTAATAACAATTGCGGGGTGCTCATAGCCGAATAGCGGGACATGCTATAAACAATAAACAAAGCGGCAGCAACAAAAACGATAACGCCTAAACAAAACAACGGCGCCCAGAACGACCAGCAAGCGGACCCACTCGAGCAGACCGAATGCCCCAAGGCATTTGAGTGCCCAGCCAGAGCTAGAATATCACTCATACGACCCCGTGGCCAGTGCGGAATGGGCAAACGAGTGGAAAAATCATCATCGACAAGCAGCCAGCGCTTGTGTTTGCGTTTGTGTGTGCGGTCGAACGACGGCGGGCACTAAACTTAGCCGGCGCTTACTTTAAATGCTCAGTTGCCGAGCGGACCCTGAGTAAAGCGCAACGGCAGCCTTAGATTCTCAGGCTGGAAGTCAGCAACGTCCCGTCCCGCAATTCGGTGCCTTTTTTCAATTACTCTGCATCTGCTAAATCAGAGCAGTTACTGTGTCGGCAACAAGTGATGTGACATTGGGTGTTGTGAATCTAAAATAATTCCAGCAGGAGAGCAAAAAGCTACAAAGCTAAAGTTTAAGGGCCGGCAGCTGACACCGACTCCCGTTACGCATTCGCCCCGTTGTCCCGCCGCGATTTTATAGATTTTCCGTGTGTGCCGTCCGCGTTTATTTTCACTGGGATTTCGAACAGCCTGCCAATTGTGCTTTGTGTATTTAACAGTTTCGCATATATAGACAAATATATCCGGAAGGGAATTGATTGTGGCCGGCGGCGTGAGACAACAGCAAGATGTCATTCGATATAGCCGTGGCCGATCAGATGCGCATTGCACTGAAGTAAGTCTCACAATTCACTTTAAGTCACGCTTTATATATTTATTTGACTAGATATTTGTTCCTAATAGTCATAAGTATTTCTAATATTTCAAAACAGGAAACACGAAGCTTAAAGATAAAAACTTTTCTGAAAACATTAAGTGAGTGTTTCAACTTTTTGAAATGACGTGTTTGATTTCACATAAGAGAGCTAATCAAAATGTATGAAGTAACTCATTCTTCTGAAAAGGCATGTTCATGTGGTGTATTATTTGCCAAAAAGATCGAAATGATAAGCTATATACTTTTAAAGTATTTTCATTTTGTTACTGATTATGTACATCAGATTTAAGTTTTTGAAAATATATTTAAACATATTTGGCCAAACTTTTTTCGGTGCATTTCGGCAATAAACATTCCGCCGGCGTTCAGTCTAGTTAATCCGTCAATCAATAAGGTCAATTGGCGAGTTCCACACTCTTTTACACTACACATAGCAGCCCAGTTGCCATGACCATACGGTTCTCAAGTTGAGAAGCCCTGATAAGAAAAGTCCGGCCCGCCAGGCTTCATTTATTATCAAGAGATTACAGGCTGCTGTAGCAGAGACCCGAATCCGGTTCACCATTTGGGTCTTATTAATAGTCATAGAGTCGTCGAGATAAGGTCTCGTTTCTGCATCCGCATCATCGGCACTGGCGATAGCCAAATCAAAGCGTCATCAAAACGAAGTCTCGCCAAAAGTCTGTTAAAAAAATTAGCCAAGCGATCAGCAGACATCTGGTGTGAACCTTGTACCTCCTCGGCATTACACATCAGTTTTGGAAATCAGAATCAGAGCTCTTGAGTGCGGAAAAGTTCACGAGAACTATGTCGAAGCAAGCCACACACAATTGATAAGGAACCAGTTATTGTTGCTGCTTCTGTTTGAGCCAATTATCAATTATCGGTATCGGCATATAGACTGATAAGATTTTAAACTACCCTGGCTTAACATGGTGCGTCAGTGAAAAGATTACTCAACTTTTTTGCGACCCTCTGATATAAATCATTTGCGCGGCTGACCTATCCACGGAGGTACCTAACTGATCGGTCACATACATAATTACCTTTTTTGGTGACAGTTAGAAAAATTATTTAACAAGAATCACGTTTGCAAATGTCAAGGCAATTACACTAAGTTGCAGATTCAGCACAAAAGTTTTAGCTTGAGCGTTAAAACTTTGCTAAAAGCAAAGAAGCCGGAGAAAAAATAGCAGTTAAAAAGTTAAACGAAGAAGTCAAGCAAGGTAAACAAGAAGCGAAGAAGTTCAATGTACGAATGCAAATTATTCGACTTTTAAACAACAAACTTAAACTTGTGCTCATTTCGTTTACTACAGCACAGTATTTGCCTTAAATGGCTAAACTTCCTTACCACACTTCAAATTTAATTTCTGCTTTGTTGAGAATTCAAATCAATTTGAACCTAATTAGACAATGAATTGCCATTGTATGTTTATATTTATTCCCAAATTCTTTTCATTCGTCAGCAATCCCGATGATTTTACAGAAACTGCTGTAAATATTTTCCCCCGCCTTTTTGTCAAAAAGCTCAAATTGTTTTTGCGAAGAAATTCAAAGAAAAATGTAAACACAACGAGTTTGATCAAAAATCAATGGCCATTTATAACTTTCTGCATCGCTTTACACACGAATGGATGAATTTGATAGATGGGAAATATGGAATAATATACTTTCTTTATTTTTCTTTTTGGGAAAAATAATATTGAATACTGAATGCACTCAAGCAAAATGCCATTGACCTGCATGCAAAACTTTGATGCATGGCAATATTGATTGATTTTCCGAAATTTTCCATTTTCATTTCCATTTCACATCCTCTCGTACGTATTTTAATTTGTAAATATTTTGAGTTGCCAGTTGCACAGTTTATTTTTCTAAAAAATACACAAAATACAAACACACACATGCCATTATGTTCGAAATGGAATTGAATTTGGATTTCCTTAATCTGATCGTTTTGATTCCGAGACCATTTGTTCTCGAAAATTATTATTATTTAATTCGCCATGCGGGTATGGAATACTATATGAATATGTTAAGGTAAAACTATGTTATATTTGTCTCAACTTGAGGACAAACCGAAACATGTTCTCATGCTAGAACTAGGTGTTATTCAACAACTGGATCTTAGGGCCCGACCTCGACTTCCAACTGGTAATTAGCACTTGATCTCTAATAGATCACACTGATTGCATCTCGGAAAAAGATCTATACTGGAATTTCGTCAAGGCTGCGGCTGCAAAATCGCCAGAAGTAGACGCTGGGCAGCTGTTAATTAATCGCGGCCTCTGTTTACTACTCGTAGAGCCGTTTGCTCTCATGATTTGCGATCATCGTACTTGACTTTCGTCTGGGCCGGGCATTCCGTCTTCTTTATTTTATTTAACTATACGGGCATAGACATTTATGAGTTCTGCTATTGCCACGGCGTCGTAGTGCGGTCTGTTGTGGATCGGCTCACGCGTCGTTTAGAGCACACGTTCCCAAATGGAAACGCACTTGAAATTTAAATGGGCCGCGCCCCCATCGACATAGGGTATTTCCGATGATATATGTAAAGTGTACCCATTAGAATTCAATTTGGGAGCTTCGATTTTCTGGACGAGTTCTTGTTAAAGAGTACTTTTAAATTAACCGTCTTGAAAACGGGAAGACATTTTTTAGATAAATAAATATTTATCAAAAAGTGAATTAAAAAAAATATTTTTTTTTTTATCATAGATTGCTTGTGCCTAACATTATTAGATGAAATGATCTTAAATGTTGAAAATTAAATATTATATTCTAAAACCACCCTTTTTTTTAAGATCTTCACAATATGTCGAATAATTTAATTTTACAATTACCAATGTAATTTGTAAAACTGATCTGACCTACAGGGCATTAAACACTTCATCACTTCGCACACCTATTCTATTTTCACTATTGGCTATTTATATTCCATTTTGTTTACGCGCTAATTGAAAATTCGCAAAAAATACTAGAATCGCGCCGTCAAGAGTTTGTTTACAAACAAAATCCAAAGCGAACAGCCAAACACTCCGAGAGGTGTCGTTGCCAGCAAAGTGTTTCTGACTCTGCAGCCTTTAATTTTATTAAATAAAAATTAAATGTACATTTTCCTTGCAGCTACGTCAAGTTCAAGACGAACCAGCAGCGCCTGCGCAGCAATGACAAGGTCATCGCCGATACGGTCTACGGAAAGGTGAAGGGGGTGAAGTGGCAGTCGATCTACGGCAACAACTACTACAGCTTCGAGGGCATCCCGTTCGCCAAGCCGCCGGTGGGCGATCTCCGTTTCAAGGCGCCCGTGGAACCGGACCACTGGACGGAGGTCAAGCGGTGCACCCGGGTCCGCTCCAAGCCCTGCCAGGTGAACATCGTGCTGAAGCAGGTGCAAGGCAGCGAGGACTGCCTGTACCTCAATGTCTACACCAGGGAGGTGAGTCGAAGAAAGCTATCTATGTTACCTATTTTACTAAATACCAAAAATTAATAAACTCAACGGATAGGATTTTAATGAATTGGATTTACTTTGATATGTATAAAAACATTTCATTGTAAAAGTTGTTGTCGCTATTTTATTAATAGTTCAAAATCATGTTTAAACTTTCATTTTAAGTTTTTAAATAAAAATGTTCAATTGTCACAATAAAATAATGAAATATCGAGTAACTAAACTGCATGAACCCTGATGCAGTATTCTAAAACGATGTTGGCTGATATTTTGCAGTATTCTGACAAATACAATAGCCAATGTGATGCAAGCCAAAAGTCCAAATGATGAAATAGAATCCTGTTATCAGGTTGATTAATCAAGTTTTTATAAATTTACGACCAATAGATAAGAATGTAAGCGCTTTATGATAACGAACTATTACACTTATTTTAAAGTTATTGTTTGTTGTTCTTGGAAATGGGTTTTTAATTCAATACTTGCATTCCGCTTTATTAAGTTGAATACTTATTTATTTCAACTTTTTCCCCCTCAGTTGCATCCCCATCGACCTTTGCCGGTTCTGGTTTGGATCTATGGCGGTGGCTTTCAAATGGGTGAGGCCTCGCGTGATCTGTACAGTCCGGATTACATTATGATGGAACATGTGGTTCTGGTGGTTATTTCCTATCGGCTCGGAGCCCTCGGATTTCTCAGTCTTGGAGACGAAGAGCTGGATGTTCCCGGGAATGCCGGACTCAAGGATCAGGTGATGGCTTTGCGGTGGGTGAAACACAATTGCCAGTTCTTTGGTGGCGATCCGGAGAATATAACCGTTTTTGGTGAGAGTGCCGGAGGCGCCTCCACCCATTACATGATGCTGACGGATCAGACGAGAGGACTCTTCCACAAGACTGTTATTATGTCGGGAGCGGCCTTGGCGCCCTGGGCTCAGACCCCGACCCATGTAAATTGGCCCTATCGGTTGGCTCAGGCCACGGGATATACGGGAGAGCCGACCGATCGGGAGATATTTGCCCATCTCAAGAAATGCAAGGCCAGCAGTATGCTGAAGATGGCCGACGAAATAATCACCATGGAGGAGCGACACCAGCGTCTTACGATGTTCAGCTTTGGCCCCACCATCGAACCCTATGCGACCCCACACTGTGTGATCCCCAAGTCTCCGCTGGAGATGATGCGCGATTGTTGGGGCAACAGCATTCCCATGGTGATCGGCGGCAATTCCTTCGAAGGTCTCCTGATGTTCCCCGAGGTGAACAAGTGGCCGGAACTGCTTTGCCAACTGGGTGACTGCGAGAACCTGGCGCCCTTGGACGCCCACGTAAACGAGGAGCAAAGGAGGGCCTTCGGAAAGGCGGTTCGGGAGCTATACTTTGGCGATAGGACTCCTGGCAGGAAGACCATATTGGAGTACAGTGATGTAAGTTGAGTAAAATACCTAGAATACGAAAGAAGAGAAGCTAATTCAATATTTCACTTTACAGCTCTTCTCGTACAAATATTTCTGGCACGGCATCCAGAGGACTTTGCTCTCGCGTGCTCATCACGCTCCATTGGCCCCCACGTTCCTGTACCGATTCGACTTCGACTCGAAGCACTTCAATATCATGCGAATCATCACCTGTGGCCGCAAGGTGCGCGGCACTTGCCACGCGGATGATCTGTCCTATTTGTTCTACAATGCGGCGGCCAAGAAGCTGAAACGCCGAACGGCAGAGTTCAAAACGATAAGGCGCCTGGTCTCCATGATCGTTCAGTTTGCCATTTCGGGAGATCCCAATATACCAATGATCGCCCAGGATGAGAAGGAACAGCCCCAGGGGGCGTGGCTGCCCATTTCGCGGGAGGATAAGGTGTTCAAGTGCCTAAATATATCGCACGATGTGCAAGTGATTGATTTGCCCGAGGCCGAGAAACTGCGACTTTGGGACAGCATCTATGATAGGGAACTCCTTTACTGAGAGACCCACCCACCTGCCTGCGTCCAGCACTCCCCATCGCAATACCGTTTATCCATAGCAATATATACTTAGCCTTAGACATAGCCCCTAAGCTGGCCCTAGAGTGGCCCTAAAAGCACATCTAATGTACACATGTAAATAGCGATTTTTTAAAGCTTAGCGGTAAGAGTAAATACAACAAAATTGACATACTCACAAGCTCGAGTGGGTAAATATTTTGTTAGCTTGAAATTTGGCCACCAATCTTCAAAGGCCAAGGGGAATTATTTCTGCCTTTTGGTTTAAAATGTTAAGCAAAAGATTCGCAAGCTGATTTCATGTAAATAATAACATTCATAGTCTTCTGTAGCCTAGCAAGTTAATCAATTTGTACCTTGAAACTTCTTAGTGACACCATTAATCTGCTTTAGAAGAAATTAAAAGATTAGAAAATGAAATTCATTTATTTCTGATTTATATAAATTCTATTTTGACTATTGGAAAATTGGATTTGTGGTGGATATTTAAAGTTAGTATTTTTGCACTTTTTTCGCAGCCGGGTCAAAAAATAGCTAAATCAGATATTTAAAAGCTAGAAAATTATAAAAGTGAATTTAATTTTTAAAATTAAGTTTAACAAGATAAAAGAAATACCTTTTTAAGTTGTCAGAAATCAAAACGCCTACTTCCTGCAAAGTTACAATGAATTTTCTTATATTTGTTTGATTATTCGTATGGGAGCCTTACGATATAGTGGTCCGATCCGGCTCGCTAAGACATATGTACTACCTGCAATAGAAAGAAGACTTTTGGGAAAGTTTCATTGCGATAGCTTTAAAACTGAGAGACTAGTTCGCATAGAAACGGACAGACAGACAGACGGACAGACGGACAGACGGACAGACGGACAGACGGACAGACGGACATGGCTAGATGGACTCGGCTATTGGTGCTGATCAAGAATATATATACTTTATGTGGTCGGAAACGTCTCCTTCACTGCGTTACAATATCTGACTGAAATTATAATACCCTCTGCAAGGGTATAAAAATACTCACAGTCATAACGGAAGCAATTTTATATTTTTTAAGGAATTTTTAGAAATTAAATTCATTTTTATAATTTTCTAGCTTTTAAATTCAGCTAGCCGTAGCCGTCACCACTCATTTTGGTTTACATGTCGCCGCCTGGGATAAAACTTAAATTTGAACTCTGTCGACCGAAAAAAGATGAAAAATCCGAACTTTAAACATCCACCATAAATCCAATTTTGCATGGATTTGGGCCATACCAAAAAATCTTTAAAGAAACTGTGCAATCGAAAAAAAAATTAGTGGTATTTTCGTGATCTAGGGCTCTAGCACTGAGCGAATTTTAAATCAATTGCTGTGGAGCACTTTAAGAATATTATTTTGTAAACTAGTCTTGTACATTGAACACACATTTTTACTCAATAAATAAAATGGTGAAAATAAGAGACCAGTGAAAAAGTATGCATTTTAATTTTCAATTCTTTTTTAAAGTTGGCGTCAAACGGTACAAAAGTTTTTTGTTTTTTAAAATTTTTTCTAATTAATTTTAAGTGTGCACACTGCGATTGGAAATGGCTGAGTAAATGTTAGAAAGAGTGTTACTTTATTCGAATTTAGGAAAAGATTTAAAAACTTTGGTAAAACTTGATAATTAATAAATTAAGTCAAAGCAGCAAAATCTATTGCACTTTGTACCATATGCTTATTTGGATTTTAGACTTCTTTTATGCTTTTTTTAAGTGTTGATTTTTAAAACAAACAAACCAAATAAAGTGAAAAAGTGAATCATTTAAGCGCTGGTTAAAGAATTCAGGAAAACCCGAAATTTGCCAACAAATACATTGATCTGATTCTGGATGTGTGTGAGTGACAAAATCACGCGTGTGTTTGTATGGGTTAAGTCCATGCAAAGGCCTCCCATAAAGTATGCAACATGTTATGATATTAAAAATACTTAAACGCTCAAACATGACAATATTAACACCTGCACACAAACGAACGAAGCACGCATACAGATGATAGCTGTCAAGTGACAAACCCAAAAGCCCGCACACCTGTCCGCAAGTAGATATGTATATTTAAGCTTGTATGTACATTGTACGCCCCCACCCCCACCCACTTCAAAATTATATCAAGGCATGTTGTGCTTATGTGTTTGTGTCTATGGCAACTTCAAAGGCCGCTAAAAACACAATGCACACACGTACACAGCGAAAACGTTAGCCTCTGAACTTTCCACATGGCACCCAAACCACCCAGCCATTAATTGTAATTAAAAACTTACACGTGCTTCAAATTTACTGAGCTCGGCTGCGTTGACTTCCGCTGACCTTTGCCCAACAACAGGATTTTTCGGCATTTTGTTTCTGCTGTAATATTGTAATTATTATTTACAGGTGCTTAGCAAATTTGGTGCTACTTTTTGTTTTACTTGCTTGTCGGGCCGTCTTTTTGGTGATGCCAAAATGTTGAGATGAAATTTTTGCGGTTGCCGCGAAGTATGCAATGTTTTTGGTTGCCTACATTTTGCTGGTGAAGATTTAAGGGATTATTTTGGTCTTAATTGGCACACACGCACAATAAGGAATTCATTAGAGATGTAAACGATTCATAAATAAATTAATGAAAATCAAATGGAAAGCAATTAATGTTTTAAATATTTTTTAGATTTTTGCAAGAAGACCCACTAAATATTGTCAAATTGGGAATTCATTACTAAGCAATTTTTATTAAAATCTACATTTCTAATTTTTAGTTTAAACGATTGAAATATAACAACATTACAAATACTTCTCTACTATCTGAGTCCTAGCAGATTAAAATAAATTTCTCTATTAACGTCGCCACAAAACACTTTGAAATCGCCAGTATCAATACCCATTAAAGGCGATTCCTTTTAAAGGGCTATCCCATTTCATTTAGTCCCCTCAATCCAAGCCAGACGTGTGAGCTGCCTCTGCTCTTAAGTGTGTCAGAAGTTTTCGTTCGAATTTTTAAAATCACAGACAATAGTTTTGTGTCACGTGCAGAACCGAAGAACGGGAATGGTGCTTTGATGGCTCGGGGAAATGTTTAAACCCAGGACTAGGACCTCCCCCAATTATCCTTGCACAACGAAAACAAAAACAAGGGCGCATGTTAACCGTGCGCTGTAATCAAGTCACGAAATGGCATGGAAAAGTCACGCGAACTGCCGGAAAATTATGACTTCGCCGGGGCGGAAAAGGGGACTCTGATGAGGGGGCGTGGCAGAGGGTCCACTTTGATTTGATTCGCCTTTGAAAAATTCATGAGGCAATTGCTGCCGCCGCGCGAAATGCTCATGATTATCATGTGCGACTTGAACCGTTGAGCTGGCACGTTGTTTCGACTCAGCTCCTGGACATTTGATATTCCATTTACATTTTCTTAGCCGAGTTTGTGGCGGGAAAACACGAAAGCGACAGTGGGGAGGTTTCCAGAAATTTAATTTTATTCATCGGAACTTGCACTTTTGGAAAAACATTTACTCACTGCCCTAAATTCCAGTTCAAAACAAGAGAGAACGCTATAGTCGGGTTGGTGTCCCGACTATCTAATACCCGTCACTCAGCTAAAGGGAGTGCGAACGCTGTACTCGGGTTGGTGTCCCGACTATCTATTGGGGCTAAAGGGAGTGCGAGGGAGATAGATATATAAACAATTTTGATTGCGTATAACTTTTTAATGAATGGTCCGATTTGAAAAATTTCTTCTACATTTCGATAGGTATTGATAAACACAATAAAACTGCATTTTTACTTTTCCGAAATATTGAAATTTTTAAAATCGTATATAAGCGATTGTGGGCGTTAGAGGGGGCGTGGCACCTTTTTGAAACAAACTTGCGCTGCGTAGGAACTCCTAGAATCTGTATGCAAAATGCCAATCTTCTAGCTTTTATAGTTTCCGAGATCTCAGCGTTCATACGGACAGACGGACAGACAGACAGACGGACAGACGGACAGACGGACATGGCTAGATCGACTCGGCTAGTGATCCTGATCAAGAATATATATACTTTATGGGGTCGGAAACGCTTCCTTCTAGCTGTTACATACTTTTGCACGAATACAATATACCCTTTTACTCTACGAGTAACGGGTATAACAATGAGCCATAAAATGTGCTTGCTTAAGACACACGGAAAAAAATATTCCTTTAAAAAGTTATATTTTTACTATAGAATTACGTCTATGATATCGAAATAATATCAAAATAACATGTCTGAAGTATAACTATTATGTATAAGTATTTAAACAAATTTATTTTAATCAAATAACTATCGGCATTTTTAATTTAAAAATATTTAATGGCGTAAAAGTGTAAATATGAAAAGTTTTAAATCAAAATTACATTTTCAAAAATAAAATAAACATATCAGATTGAATTTTCGATAATTTTTTCCCGTGTCTTTGCCAAAACAATATAAACAAGATAGACGGAGGAAAACGTAAAAGCAACATATGGCCAACGTAAACCCCCGAAAACATTATTCGGAATTGCAAACTTTTTCTATTATTAATACTTTTTTAGTTGCTGCTGATTGAAATCAGTTTGGTTTCATTAAAATCATTTAAAATCTAACAATGTGCGACAATGTGACGGCCTGACAATGCCAGAAATAGTCGTTGCCGAGTTGCACAAAAAACGACAACTTTATTTAAATTGATTTAAATGAATTAGAGAACCATTCGTACATATAGCAAAAAAACGTGCCGACCCCAGAGCACGCGATCGTTCCCAGAGAGATATATCTCTCGGTTTACGAGAGAGTACTTTAATCCATATAGCGAGCTAACTATATAGAAGCTGGTTGTGTTCTGTTCGAAAAGCTCAACGAGCGAAAGCGCATGGCAACATAAGCGCCAAAAGTCACGAGAGTTTATATTACCCCCCGGCCAAGGTTATTTATTTATCATATCATAAATATAAACAAATCTGTCGGCTGCTCACATAAGCATGCACGGACAAAAATTATATAGTTCCGGATCAGTTTTGCTTAAAAAAACTGTTCTTGGTGTTTTAGAGTCGACTACTTTGCATTTTATACAACCTAGCTTATACAATATTTTTTGTTTTGAGTCAAAAGGTTAAGGTTTTAAGGTTAAACAAGAGAGAACGCTATAGTCGGGTGCCCCGACAATCAGATACCCGTTACTCAGGTAAAGGGAGTGCGAGGGAGATGGAGATAGAAACTTTGAACACGCATAACTTTTTAACGAATGGTCCGATTTGAAAAATTTTTTCTACATTTCGATAGGTATTGATAAACAGAATAAAACTGCATTTTTACTTTTCCGAAATATTGAAAATTTTAAAATCGTATATAAGCGATTGTGGGCGTTAGAGGGGGCGTGGCACCTTTTTGAAACAAACTTGCGCTGCGTAGGAACTCCTAGAATCTGCATGCAAAATGCCAATCTTCTAGCTTTTATAGTTTCCGAGATCTCAGCGTTCATACAGACAGACAGACAGACGGACAGACAGACGGACAGACAGACGGACAGACGGACATGGCTAGATCGACTCGGCTAGTGATCCTGATCAAGAATATATATACTTTATGGAGTCGGAAACGCTTCCTTCTAGCTGTTACATACTTTTGCACGAATACAATATACCCTTTTACTCTACGAGTAACGGGTATAAATATATAAAAAAATGTAATAACTTATAATCAGGGCTACAAAAAAATTAAGGATCTGTTTTTCTATTAAAAATAATAAAATCTTTTTGTCTGGTGTATATATAATTAATAACAATAATTTCACTTTTAAAAGGTCAAAAAATATATTTGGCAGCTCTCTCAGATCTTTTTCTCCGTGAATAAATACACAAATGCTCTTTTAATCCATTCCATAATTTGATTAGGTGTAATCTTCGCTGATTCCAGTCGGTGTCGGTTGCGTGTCCAGCTAAACTGAAAACTAGAACAGACCATAACTAGAGGCAATTACTTGAAGCAGACCAGACCAAATCGAATAACACAATAATGCGAATCAAAATCAGTTCATCAGTGAAAAGCTTTCCAGCGGAAAGCTGCGTGTTTTGGGCTAAGTTTACCCTAGAAAACAGCTTTTTGCAGCAACAGGAGTCAGCTCCTTCATTCAGCTGTGTTTATCCTGCCACCTTTTATTTTGTTTTTGCCACTCGGCTTTGTTTACTTTTCCTTTAGTGGAAACAAGAAAAACAAGAAGAGGGTGACTTGCTCTAATGAATGACTTTATTCGAGGAATTGTGAGCTTCCTGGCGTACATTTTAATTTAAGGAAGGGCGACCATTAGGATGAAGTAAAATATAGTTTAACGTTGTATGACTAACAAAATTCTACTGATATTAACAAAGCTCAAAATATGATGTAGTTCACAAATGTTGAAAATGCAAGAATTTAACAGAATTTCTGTTTTTCCTGTGAACTAAACATCGATAAGCCTTAAGAACTAATCATTTTGGGAAAAGTAATTATGACGTATTCCAAATCTTAAGAAACACTCCTGTGTTTCTTATCAACTTATTTTTTGAAATAATCCATAAAAGGCAAGATTAATAATTTTAAGAAAACAAATCATGACGTACTTCCTTTAATTCTTTGACAACGTTTTAATGCCTCTTACGATCCGAAGTATGGTTCCAAATAATTGCTGATAAGGCATAAAAGCCCCGATCGATTCTTTCCCGATTACAGCTTCCTAGAAGTTCCCTACAATAAAAATGACTCATTCGTGAAATTGATTCCACGCTTTCTTATCAAAGCATGAGTGGGCCATAAAGATTACCACCGCATGACACCCTCATCAAACAAAAAAGAACCAATCGAAAAAATATTGTCGAATCAGCGAAATCACAACGTGTTACCCGGTGCGAATAAATACGATTACTGCTATCTCTGGGTCGCTTCTTTTTGGACAGTGATAAAGTGGATATTTGGCGGCAGGACAAAGTCGAGATATTTTGTGCCATGTAATTGGCAGTGAGTCAGGGCCATAGAAGTGCGCCCCAGTCCGAGTAATGCGGCATAGCACTACTGAATTATTTGATAAGGGCTCGCGGTATCGTATCGCCGTGCCTTCGTAGAAACGCTTTTATGTTTCGCATGCGTTCGAAAGCTTTTCGACACGCTTAGAACTTTTTGTGCTTTGGCGGGCAGTTGACGAGCTGCCTTCACGCCAAGCGGACGCGTAACGGCTACCAATGCCAGACTATACATAACAATAAAACACCATCCGTCGCCCACAAAAGCCACAAACTATATACAAGATAGACACCGGGCAACAATAGTGAGCGAGCCGATCTACAAAACTTAATTCCGCGACTCGGGCAAAAGTTATGTGATTTAGCGTTTATTCCGGAATTTTCGCATCCTGCGTTTTCATTTTCCAGCGTGGTTTTCGACGCGTGTGCGTGTGTTTGTGCGCAGGACATAAAAGCTCCGTGTTTTGTTGATATACGCAGTCCTTGCAAGGCCATCGAACAGCTGGCAGTTCCTCAACTCGCACTAGGCATAAAAACAAAAACAATTTTTATAAAAACATTTTTTAAATATTTATCCAATCAAACAAACCAAAACCCAAGAACGATTTTTATAATTTACAAAGACCCAAAAAATATACATTTTGGCTGCTTTTGAAAGGCGGCTGTTAATTTGTTAATTGAACTCGAGCCGAAAAGACACAGCGAAAAGATAACAACATGTCTTCCATGGCTGCATTTGATCAGATCAAAATTGGACTCAAGTAAGTAGACACAATAAAGTACTTGATAAAGCAATAAAAATCCCCTGCAATTAATCAACAAGCACCTTTTAGTAGGGGGTTCCTTACTTGGTTGGGCAATACAATTTAATTTATAAAGCCTTTTAAAACATTTAATTTGCCTTGTTAAGAGTCGAATGAAAATCATTCCAATTATACAAGGCACATGACATCAGCGCATTGTGTCATCCCAACTGAAGCAAACTATATAATTAAACTGCACACCTCCAAAACCCACGGGCTATATAAAAGCCTTGATTTGATGATGATTTATGCCTTGATGTACAGAAAAACACACTGAAGTCAGCTCTAAGTTCCGAATAACTCTATCACCGATAAAGACATTTCGCATATCCAGCCAACATTTTCTTGGAACGCCAAAAAAAGGTTTTACGTCAATCCCAGTGAGAAAATATTTATGCTCAGTAAACACAATTTTTTATGTGTTGTTTTTTGTATTACGAATTTTTCGCAGCTGGGAGCAATGAAATTGCCTCGGTATTGCTGAGCAGCTGTTTACAATGTCCTACCCCAGGGATGTCCTATCCTTGTGGAAAACACGCATACATATTTAATTATGTACGAGCGAACCACAAAAAACAGAAGACAGGTGGGCAGTGATGGTAAGGGTGTTTTACATAGAAAAGGCATAAGTTATTTACCTATATTTTTTTAAAGGAATTATTTATATAAATGAAAGGGCAAAAATAAGCTTCGTATACAAATCATTTGATAAAGGTATTAAGTATTAAAGTAATAAATATCCTATAACGAGTTAGGTAATTAATTAATTTAATTAAATATTAAATAAATTAAGAGATCTTATTTAACAAATTTCTATAGATTTTGTCACTTTATGAATTGTTCATACTTCATTTTTCCAATGAAATTTAATTTAGCAATAACAAAGTGAATTCATTTTATTAGATTCCTACTGGTAGCCTAGGGAATAATAATTAATAATGCACCTTACTTTGGGTCTAGGTACAACAACTTAGCTACTTTCTATCACACAGGTAGTTCTTGGTAGTCCTTACGGCTCCTTTCTCCCTGTTTCCCCCACTCCCCTTCTATTGATTCTATGAAATTGTAGCTTGTCTTTATTATGAGCAAACATAGATACCCACAAACACTCTAGCACTGGCGCACACAGATACCGAAACAGGGCAGCCGTCATTATATGAGTCGACTGTGCTTGGTTGGGGTCTTTGGCGCTCTCTTTTGTCTGTGGGCTTTTTGCCGACACTTAAACTGCGCAAATAATTAGGTAGCAAACTAGAATTCCTCCGCAAGCCCGCTCCCAGATGCCTGCGGGATGTATGTAAATTATAGTATTGTGTAAACCATAGTAAACCCATCAGGGGCTGACTCACATTTTGGGCTGGTGTACAAAAAAAAACGGCTTGACGTTTTGCAAAGAATAGGAATGGTGTTGAATGAGATCAGCTTGGTTCGGTGGCTAACTGGTTTCATTTCGGCCCCTTCACATGATGATTTCATTGAATTTCAATCGCCACAAAGATGAATTGTAACGAATGGGATGTCAGGCCTGATATGGTTTTTAATTTCTCTTCGATATTGCTAGACCATTATTCAAAAAGTTTGCACACGTTATTTTGGTGGGCGATACTGTTGCTTGTTTTTCGGTTTTTCAAACATAAAATTGCATTTATTTGACTGTATTTATTAAAAAAATGTTTCCATTGATATGCCTTGTATGTGTTTGAGGTATAATGACGTCATATCACAAACCATTTTTTATTCATTTTAATTTCGCATTCATTTGCATATTTAAATCGCTGTTTTTTGTGGAAATAAATTCACACAGCGCACATTCAATCCATTTGGCACATATAAATTGTCAATTCACATACAATGTATTTTCGACTTGCATTCAATAAACTGCTTGCCTTTAAGTATTTGAAATTTAAATTTGGTCAATTTCAATTGGTTATTTATAGCTCGAAATCAATTTTAGTCATTGGTTTGATCAATTGACACAGCAAATTCATCGCAAGCCAGCCAATTAACCTTCAATTACAGACAATCTTCGCTGGGAATTCTTAGCGCGTCAGGGCACGTGCAAAAATGTCTTTTTGAGGTATACAAATATCTCTTGGAAATTCTCATGTTCCCATCTTGGTTTGGCTAGATTGATCTCGTTATAAGCGGAAAAGTGATTTGCTTATTTCGCCGCCATAATAATTATTGTCGGTTGTTAACAACTGTTAAGCAAATTAAAAGAGGTAATAAAATAATAAAAAATACGGAAACCAATAAATAACAATTCATAATGAAAAGTGTTGTAAAAACCTATAGCTTCCAACCCAGTTGCCTTTTCAAAATATATCTTTGGCCAGTCCTGTCTCAAAATTTGTTTGGCTAAATTGTTCAATTCAAACTGGAACACTTAACCCATAGGGCTTCTTCGTCCATATCTTACGGATGTTATACAGGACTTTCTCTTAAAAATTAACTAAAAAAAAACCATAGATAAACCAAATCGATTTTCGAAATGCTTTTGGCCCGTTTAACCCATGTGCTGCCAGGGCGATCGCTGCGCCTTTTGGGGCAGACAGGAGGTCCTCGCCTGTGGAGCTCCGCTCAGTCCCAAATCACGGGAAATCCTAGGAGGATGCCCACCCTAGCTTCAAGGTAAATCAGTGATGACCAAGAGGGATATGCAGGAGCTTGGGATGAGGAAGTATTCCAGGGAGTCAAGAGATCGCGACCGATCCCACTTGGAGAGTCGAACCAGAGGACCCTCCCTCAAGGACCGCATGATGGGACCTCCCAGTGAGAATGCCTACTCCATGGGCAAGGGAGCTGCGGCGGGAGCGGCCCTGATGGGCCTCGTGGGTCTGTGTTACTACGGATTGGGTCTTTCGAAGCAGCCCAGTATCTACGATCACTCGGTGGTCTGGCCCCAGTATGTGAGGGATCGCATCCACGCCACCTACGCCTATTTCGGAGCTTCCTGTGGCGCAACAGCAGCTTCTTCCGTAGCTATTTTCCAGTCGGATGCCATGATGTCGCTGATGATGCGTTCCGGATGGATTGGCTCGTTGGTTACCCTGGGACTGGTGATGCTCACCGGGGCCGTTGCCCAGGGCATGGACTATCAGCCGGGCTTCGGGGCCAAGCAGCTGGCCTGGCTGGTCCACTGTGCCGTTTTGGGGGCGGTTCTGGCGCCCATGTGCCTGCTGGGCGGACCCATCCTGACCAAGGCCCTTCTCTACACCGGCGGCATAGTGGGTGCCCTGTCCACGGTGGCCGCGTGCGCACCGAGTGAAAAGTTCCTGAACATGGGAGGACCCCTGGCCATCGGGCTGGGCGTGGTCTTCGCCTCCTCGCTGGCCTCCATGTGGCTGCCGCCCACAACTGCGGTTGGGGCGGGGCTGGCCAGCATGTCCCTGTACGGCGGACTGATCCTTTTCAGCGGGTTTCTACTGTACGACACCCAAAGGATCGTGAAGTCGGCCGAAATGCATCCTCAGTACAGTAGTTCGCTGTACGATCCCATTAATCACGCCCTGGCCATTTACATGGACGCCCTGAACATCTTTATCCGCATCGCCATTATTTTGGCGGGAGACCAAAAGCGAAAGTAATGAAAATACTTGGCCAAAAATATAATAACGGGCTTAATGAGGTACCAAAATACTTAAGTTATAAATATCTATTATATAGATAGTAGTATAATTTTCTTTGGATTACTATTTTTGCGAATCTTTACCCTAACACTAAAAAAACTTTGGTCATCCAATGGTTTTCAAGAAATAAAATAATTAGGAAAGATTTAATTCCCTGAATTATTACATTTTTAACTAAAATAGAAATTCCCAACATGGCTTCCCTTTAACGACTGTAGTGATAACGAAAAACCCAATGAATTCATTTTGGTCAGCTGCTCTTTCCGTCTCAAGAAATTTATTGTTTTAAGATTTCTGCGATTTTCAGCATTCTTTTGTTCTGTATGCTTTACTTCTGACATTGCGCATACGTCGTGTATAACCGCGGCATACAAATTCGCCTGTGTAGTATGTGAAATTCTGTAGCTGGCCGTTCGTGCTCGCCTTCTATCTACCGCCCACACACACCAACACACTTGTCGAGTTGTCAATTTCATTTAATTTTGCCGCATTTTCTTTTGCTCTATTATTTTTATTGTACTGAAAGCTTTTGTACGGCGAACTCAGTTTTTTTAAATGAATAAAGAATGAAAGAATTGCCGCGACAAGAGCAAGCATTCTGATAAATGTATACGGTGATATGTATTATAAGGATTTTTCAATGAATGAGTTCAAATTTTAGCTCATTTTTCATTAAATTAAGACACGCAAATCGTTTTGAGCGGTGCATTAAATATGTTTTCCCTATTAGGGTTAATAAAGTCAACATATGTTGATTAAATTATAATAAAATCGTATTAAATTTGTGCTGAGTTGTCAGATTACCCAAATTATGTTTGATGCTGTATATTTTAATTTTATTTATATCAATTTATTTCTTTAATTTATCCTTAATTTTAAGCTAATCGTAATTTGTACGTTATACACTTTTAAATTTCTCATAACAAGTTCAACGTGAATCCTTGGACATTTTTGAATTTTGTTTACATTTAATTGCCAGCCCACACATCCTTCAGATGACTCCTTGACCTGTAGCTAGACCATCCCTTTCCCCAAAAGCTCCTTTCTACTGCAGGCTTTTGGCATTCTTCCCAACCGATTCATTCATGGCGCCGAAGCTTTCATTCTGCAGCCCGCAAATCGGGCTTTTGCAGCCTTGCCAAGGTCATCGAAAGTCCCATGTAAAGTGTCTAGAAATAGAAGCCAACTTTTTATGGCCACTGTCAGGCGGAAATTAATTTCTTGCTGTTTAATGTATCCACTTTAATGTGAACACTAATCATAATTTTCGTGTGTTGTCATCTTTTTCAAGAAACTAACGTGACCATGACTGTCTGTCAGTCCGTTGGTGAGACAATATTTGATGTAGCCTTAGATAATGTGGTCTCACATTTCCATCTATCGCGTGCCGGATTTGCCCTACGTCTAGCTGATAACGCACAGCCGGAAAGATTGCGGAGTGTGTATGGGAAAAATAATTGAATCATATGTGACATAAGTCGGGCTTATCTCTCCCCTGGGTGCATAAAAACACAACTGAAACTCGGAGCTGAATTCAAAATATTCCTAGTACTCTACTGATAAGATGATCCAAATTCTAGGTTTGCCAGTACTTATTGCTCTACTTGTTTTATTCGCATATACTATCAAAACTTTGTTCTAGTATTTGTTTTTCTCGGTAAATCTCATATATTACTGTTTTAATAAAAATAAATAAACATGTATTTTTTTAAAATATTATTTTAATTTTAAATACATTTTGGAAAGTTTTTAGCTTTAATAGTTGAATAAGATTGATCAAATTTAATATTCATTTTTGTTAAACTTTGTAAAGTTTATTTGTCTTTCATTCGGCGGAATTTCTTCGTGGCTTTTTTGGGTCTGCTGTCGTCACTTGTTGCTAATAAGCAGCTGAATATTTCCCATCTTAGTGTAAGCAGAATTTTCTTGTTTATTTTGCTTTAAATTTATCGCTGCAGTGGCCAAAAATAACACATAAATCAGTTGTGACACACAAGATCGTTTAGCAGATACATTCTTAACGGAAGCATCGGAACAGAAGAAGAACATCAAATTTTAAGCATCACTAAATGGATTAACATCCAATTTTAGTATCTGCATTCTTGGCAATTTGTTTGCTTTTTTTCCTAATAAAAGGTAACCATGTACAATGTAAAATATGTAGGCTCCATGAGCTTTCAGCATTTTAAAAATGGCTCTGTGGTCAGTCCGCCCCGTTTGGGTGCGTTTGAGGTCCTCCAATTGAGAAATGACCTTGCTACACGCAAGACCGGCATTAGGACACCGTTTTTATAGCCAGGGCAGACCCGTCATAAACATTATTTATATTGACTTTCCTCCTTTTTTATAGGTGCCGACCATTAGCTTAAGCGCTCCTTCGCCATAACAATTTCCATGGCTAAGTTCAAGGCCGCCTTTTGAGATAGTCGCAGCCAAATTGCTCCGGATGTATTATTCACATCATGCGTTGGGGCTTTGGCTTCCATCTCGTCCGCAAAATGGGCAACAGCTCGTTCTGGCTATTAATAAACATAAATTTTGATATTGTTTCGCCGCCCTTGGGGTTTCTTCAGCTACTGATGACATTTGCAAACAACGGCAACGCGAACAAAACAAAGAGTGGGACAGATCTCTCAGATATAGCTACGTTTTTGTTTTATCTCTTCTGTTTCTTCTGTTTATGACAAATAGGGACCTACGTAGGCACTAATTAAGAGTTGAAACACGTTCCTTGCGCCGGGTGAGCTCACAAACTATTCTGCCTTGCATCATTCAATCGAAAATTGAAAATAATGGCAGAAACGGTTTTATTTTGCGTACATGACTTGAAGCTTATGGCTTATGGCAATCGATAAACAAAAGCCGCCTCACGGTGATCTATAAGTACAAAATGTACAGAATGTAAACATATAACCCAGTTGTGATTGCTGGCTGAAAGCTTAGTACCCTTTTGAATTTCAATGGCCTTTACCCTTGAATTCCGCTACTCAAGTTGAATGACTTACACAACTCAAAAATTACCCGAAAATTTGTTTGGCTAGCGGTTTGTTTATCTCTTGATGCCAGGGCGCGTCAGAATTTGTTTGAACGCTACTCAAAATAAATAAGCCGAAAACAAAAAATCAAAGGCAGAGAGAATCAAAATATCGCAAAGTCGTGGGGCCTGATAAATGGCGCACACCTGGCCCGTCAGCCGCGAGCTGATAAAAAATTAACCTTATCAGCAGAACACTAAACGGAAAAGACGCTCCCATCAATATCAGCAGAGCTGACGTCGTTTATTGTCCCTGATTAATGGCCGCAAATTCGCTTTTTCGCTGATTAGGCATAGATCGATTGGTGAAAATTGGAAAATATCTTGTGAAATCCCTTGAGCTCATTCCGGTGTCTCTCTCTCTCCCTCTTGCAGAATGGTTGATTTTAAGGTCCAACAACGTCGCTACAGGACCAGCGAAAAGACTGTCGTCAGCACCACCTACGGACCCATCAAGGGTGTGAAGAGGAAGTCCATCTACGGCCAATCGTACTTCAGTTTCGAGCGGATCCCCTTCGCGAAGCCGCCGGTGGGAGAGCTGCGCTACAAGGCCCCTCAGCCCCCAGAGGTCTGGACGGAGGTCAGGAGCTGCACCTCCCAGGGACCGAAGCCCCTCCAGAAGCACTTCGTGTTCGAGATGACCGATGGCTCCGAAGACTGTCTTTACCTCAATGTCTACACAAAGAATGTGAGTACAGGCCTGCTTATCATGAAATTAGTTTATATTTAGTTTCAATAGATATTTAAATATAAAGAAAATACTTAAAACTTTTATTATTTGGATAAACCTAATAATAATTTCTTGTAATTATTCCACAGTTATATCCCACCAAACCAATGCCTGTGATGGTCTGGATCTATGGCGGTGGCTTTCAGTTTGGCGAGGCCTCGCGGGAATGCTACAGTCCAGATTATCTACTGCGAGAGGATGTGGTAGTCATTTCTATTAACTATAGATTGGGACCTCTAGGTAAGACTGGCTTTAAACTTAAAAACTGAAAACATACCTACTTATACTTAAATCGTCATAGGATTTCTCTGCCTGGACGATCCCGAGCTCGATGTCCCCGGCAATGCTGGACTCAAGGATCAAGTGTTGGCCCTCCGATGGGTCAAGGCTAATTGCTCCCGTTTCGGAGGCGATTCCGCGAATATAACCATTTTCGGAGACAGTGCGGGAAGTGCCTCGGTCCACTACATGATGATCACAGAGCAGACGCGCGGACTCTTCCACAAGGCCATCTGTATGTCGGGAAATACGCTTTCTCCCTGGGCAGTGACTCCCCAGAGAAATTGGCCATATCGACTGGCTGTTCAGGCGGGCTACACGGGTGAAAATAACACGCGGGATGTGTGGGAGTTCCTGAACAATGCCAAGGGATCCGATATCATCAAAGCCAATGGAGAACTGTGCATCGATGAGGAGAAGAAGGAGCGCATTGGCTTCTCATTTGGACCCGTGATCGAACCCTATGTGACCAGCCACTGTGTGGTGCCCACGAAACCCATCGAAATGATGCGAACCGCCTGGAGCAACAACATCCCACTGATCCTCGGGGGCGTTTCCAACGAGGGCCTACTGTTGTATTCCGAGACCAAGTGTAATCCCAAGTGTCTAAACGAGTTGGATGACTGTCGATTTGTGGTGCCCATCGAATTGAACATGGACAGGGAGAGCGCCCTCTGCCGGGAGTACGGCGATCAGCTGAAGCAGTGCTACTACGGCGATAAGACGCCGAGTCTGGACACCCTGCACGAATACCTTCAGGTGAGTTTACTGTGGTAATATTTAGGAAATACATTTGGTCAAAAAAGTAAGATAAGCATCAAGGACTACATTTTTTTTAGCTGGTCAAGGACTTGTGATTTTGTCACTGACTAATGGGCAGTGTCGTTTTGCACTTTTCATTAGGAAGCTGGAATTTTTAGTACTCTGAGTGTATAAAGATATTTATAATTAAACTTTGAAGATAGTGCATGCTAAGAGATTTTTTATATTATTCATATGATTATTTGTTTATTACTCATGAACAGATTTAGCTTACAAATAAATTTCAAAAATTTTAGCTAAGAAGATTTTACTTATGCAACGTGATAAACTGTATGCGATATTAATTGGACTATCAATGTTACTTATATGACTTTAATAAATATTCAGTGATCACCAGAAATTACATATGTACATGAAACATTTTAAAGTTGATCGAATCGAAAGCTTTTTGCTTAAGGTCAAGCGTCTTTTTAGTAAATATAAAATAAGTTTCTAAAACTGGCATTCTGTTCATAATTTCTAGATGGTCTCCCACGAGTACTTCTGGTTCCCCATCTACCGCACAGTATTGTCCCGCCTGCAGTACGCCCGCAGTGCGCCGACTTACCTGTACCGCTTCGACTTCGACTCGAAGCACTTCAACCACCTGCGCATCCTGAGCTGCGGCAAGAAGGTGCGCGGCACCTGCCACGGCGACGACCTGTCCTACTTGTTCTACAACTCGCTGGCCAGGAAGCTGAAGATCCACACGCGGGAGTACAAGTGCATCGAGCGGCTGGTGGGACTGTGGACGCACTTCGCCGCCTGCGGAAACCCCAACTTCGATCCGGAGCAGCAGGACCTCTGGCAGCCCGTCGATCTGGCGGCCGTCGAGAAACACCAGCTGAAGTGCCTTAACATATCCGACGAGCTGAAGGTGATCGACGTGCCCGATCTTAAGAAGCTAATGGTCTGGGAGAGTTTCTACCGACGCGACGAACTGCTGTAGGGATGTGCAGAAATCCATCTAGACTAGATCTGTAGCTTTACTTGTACAAGGGTGGGTCATATTTGGAGACCAAGAAGTATTGCAGTTGAATTTATTTTGGGGACAATTTAACTTGGTCTGTAATTCCCAAAGAAAAGAAGAGTCTTATATTTTGCTTCTAAGATATTTTCTACAAGCAAATCTTAGTTTTTCTATGATTAGGGTTTATCCCCGATAAAAACCACCGTTTTATGTGAAAACTTGGTAGAAATTGACCACAGATGTTTTTGGCATCCTCATAAAGTGAACCCACCCTTACCTTACCAGTTAGGATTATGAAAGCTTTACGTTGAAGCCTCTGTTTGAAACAATGCAAAGCGTAGCTTTACACCTGAGATCAAGAGAGTTTACTGTTGTTAAGTTTGTCGTCGAGATGAATTCTATGTGTGTTAAAGTTCATCCGCTTCTATCTATATCTTATCGGATCGAATCTGTAGTCTAAGAAGGCTGTTTGTATGTAGTAATGACTCATAGCCTATGAGTGTGAAACAAGTCGCAACTAAAGTACCTTCTATGAGAAACTACCAAACCAACTAAACCAAACTAAACAAGACAGCCAAGGAATCTGAGCTAAGAACTTATATTTAACGTTCCTTTAAGTCTCGCTGATATCTTTACAAAGCCAACTAATATCAACCGTATTTTATACAATTCAATTTATTCGAGATCGTTTTAAGTCCTCAGCACAAACTTGAGTTAAGAGTTCCATTCTTTTTTCTTCCATTACCTAACGTGCGCACACATTTACAACAAGGAAATTTCCATTTGTGTTTCAACAACTATATATTTAACTGAGACAACTAGTTAACCGTAACCAATTTATTTATATTCTTAGCCTAAGTCTTTTTAGATATTTAGCCTTTTGTATGCATAGGTTGTTTTTGGTAAAATGTTATATTTGAACAAGAAGGAAACCTGTCCAAGTTTTACATAATTTATAGAATATGAAAAAGAAACCAAACAAAAACTATTTATATGGAGTCGTTTATGAGTGTCCACAAGAAGATAACGATTTAAGTCGGCTGGTTTAAACTAGTTTGCCTAAGAATTCTCTATGTATCCGAGTCTGTTGGAAACACAAATTTATTGTCGAAAAGCTTCAAAGTCATGTGATGCAAATTAACTATGAAATTTGAAAATGTAAAAATCCATATTTTATGAAAAAATAAAAAAAACTCCTTTGTATTTTGAAACAAAGAAATAAAAGATTACAAAAGTGCTTTGAAATAGTATTCACACAACCGAAATGAGAAGGTACTGCATATTTCTGACAAATCTGAGAAACTTTAGCCTCATCCCGAATAAAACTGTTCCGCAAGTATTCACCAACTGGGATTATATACAACAGTAAGTATGACAGCTGAACCCTAATGAAATCTGCAAACTCAACATGTGGCTGCACTTTCATTATCACCTCCATAAAACTTCCCATCGGAAACATAGGTCTGCGTCACAAATTTCAGTCTGGCCCTCATGTGAGTTATCAGACCAACAAAAGTGCCACAAATTATCGCATATGCGTTGATGCGAAAATTTAATATCTAATACAAATCGCGAGATCAAATACAGCGTGACTAATATCTTGCTAATTGGAACCTTTATTCTTCGCATTTGGTTCGTTGCGGTGATTAGCTCTAATAATTGTATAATATTGTTTAAAGTGAATGTCAAAGCAAAGTAATCAAAAATTGTTTGATCTGGTCGACTTAATGCCGGCGATTGTGCCAACAGCTGTGAATCAGCTGCTAAGTGCTAATAGTTAGTGCAATCCAACTCGATTGGCTGACATGGTTTTCCTATTTCTGAACATGCATCTGAATATCAGTTATATTTGGGACTCTCAGCTCGTCTAGTCGAAATGGATGCCATACTAAAAATGATCTTGTTGCTCAGGTATGTAGGTCTTTTCATACACTAAACACTTATATAAAATGGATCAAGTTGCTTTCAGCTTTTATTTAATTGCTGAAAATATACACTATACATTGTGCGATGATGTACCATCCGCCGAAGCCGACACAGTTGTAACTGAAAGTGAAGAGCACTACACCGCGTCAGATGACTTCGACTTTTAACGCATACAAACACAGCCCAATAAAGCCCAATCATTTGTAAATAAATAAATTATCTTTCAGCACCGTGGACAGTTTTTTATTGACAAATGTCAGTGGCTTTGTTTAGTTCCAAAAAGTCAAGTTCACTGTCACACCCACGATTACAGTTAAGCTTCGTTTATGTTTACACGCAAAACGGTGAATAGTTTGAACTTTATTCGTTTTTAACTTATTTGGGAAAAATGCTTGGTTAACTTTTTTTGAGGCTTAACGTTGTATTTATAATCAGTATGATTCTACTGTCACACATTTTCTTATCTCTGGAAGAATATTTCTAAGGTATTTGCAAAGTATTACTTTATCAGTCGGTTGAATTCTTTATATGTCATATGTTGAGAATCCCCCTATAAAATGATTTGCTGTACTTTCAAAAGAATAAACATTGCAATAAGGAAGAATTTATATGGTAACAAATAAATAAATAATAAAAAGGATTTGCAGAGTAATTTTCGTTTCATTGTCCTTATGATTAATGCGAGTTCTAGGCTTTAAGATCAATTTTTAAGAAAGAAAATACAATTTTTTTCGCATTGTAGTTCAACTTCAATCTTATTAGGAGGGCTCAGAAAAGCTTAAATAATAGTTCGGAATGGTAAATTAGCTAAGTTCGTTTTCAAGGTGATCTTGGGGCGTTGGTTTTTTGACTTTAATATCGAATTTAAGAGCTTGATCATCATTACTTGTGGGTAGTGTCACAACATTCAGCATTTCGTAGGAGCACGAAGAGCTTTTCAAATAAAAGCTTTATGTTAGCAAATTAAGTATTGCCAGCACCAAGCAATATCTATTTAATCAATGGGCTCAACCATAAGATACCCTGTACTAAATTGCATAAAATGTTTCTAAAAATACTAATGTTTTGATGTGAGTCGTAAGAACTATTTTAATAACTTATGTTTCACTTGCATATTACATGATGATGATAGGAACATCACTTTTGAGATCACCCAACAATAAAACGATATGAAACGTAGATCCATTTTACATTATTTAAGATCAATTTTAATTTGACATGGGACCAGTAATCGATTTCATGGGAACATGCTATGGTTTTGTATGACTTGAAATTTACATGACATATCGATTTTACGAACAAGATTTTTTGTGTGATTGGTAAATAATAGTTCTGATCAAGAGTTATTATTATTATCTTTTGCCGTCGGAAACGCTTTCTTCTCTCTCTTACATCCATGAATGGATTTATAATACGGTAATGTAACTTGTATACAAAGCGGAATCATAACAGTAAAGAAAATCGGAAAGTGAACCTATAACCGGTATTTTTGAGAGCGGAGAGTTAGTAACGAAACAGCTGACTCAGGTGAGAATCGCTTCCGCAGTTGGAAAACATTGAGAGGAAGAGAGTTCGGCGAGTGGGACTATCATCGTCATGGTAAGACCCGATCGCGAGGCATCGGTCAGTTGGTGCCGCACGCTCTTGAAGAGCGCTTTATTTGTTCCGTTCACCGATTACCGATCGTTTTTTTCTAGCCGGTCGTGTTAACTTGGATAGCTTCGAGTTTATTGTGACACTTTCCCCGAATCGGCGCTCGTTATCGGAGCGTATATAGCTAAACACAAGTACCAGTGTGTTTTGGGTGTTCATGAAAAGTTGTGCGCCAAAAGACATACGAAATGGCAACCCGCTTTATGGATGTACTGAAGCTGACCTTTAAGTGAGTTTTCCTAGTCTCAGTTTCTCGTGGAGCGTTAAACGGTTTTCTGTGTTTTGAGGTCTCGCGTCTTGGTTTTGCAATAACTTCTGCCTAGCATGCATACAAATGCATACATATGCACTGGGAAAATTGATTGCTGTTTTCCCTTTTGAAATTTCTTTTTTAAAAAAATTTTAATTTGAAATAAGTACCTTTTTAAAAAGCCACTGTACTAAAAGAGTACTGATATTATGATATTTATCTTTTATTTGATTTATTATCCCGAATGATGTAAGACTATGTCTTTTTGATTAACTGATTTGATTTTGATAATATTTAATAACTCGAAAAATTAGGTAATTTTAAATAAATTTTGAAAAGAATAATATAAGTAATCTAGTTTGATTAAAAAATTATATTAATTTTAAAAAGAATAATATAAAGAAACGAGTTTGATTGGAATCTTTTTTCATTTTTAAAATGTAGAAGCCTTAATTTTTCGTTATCATCCTACCAATATTATCCCTTAAATTAATTTTTAAATTGTATCCTGATCTTTATGTAAAGTAATTATATACTTCCAAAAGAAATTTAGATTTTAAAATTTTTTTTTGAAATTCTTTCCAGTAGGACATTTTTTTTATTGGCAACTTAAAACATTAAGTTTTGATACCGAGAGATACTTTAACCGTAGTAAAATTAAAATTAATATCTAAACTTCGTTTAAAACTTTTTATAGTGATTTTATTTTTTTAATTAATGATTTTTTCACTGTGTACTCTGTACACACATCAATTTATGTGTCTTGCGTTGGTGAAATTGTTGCGCAAACTTTGCTGCGGGTTGGATTTTTTGTTTGAATGTTGCTTGTTTTCTGTTGTTTTGCATAAACTTAATGATGCTGCTTCTTCTCTGGCTCATTTCTGTCCGTTTTGTTTTCTTCGCTTTTGTTTTCCCCTTTTGTTTTTCGCCCATGATTCAGCGATGCTTCCACTGTTGCGGCATTCGTTAGTCTTTTTTGTTGTTTTGATTTGTGTTTGCTATTTTTTGCACGTTTTCGCAGGTTTATTAGCAGTTTTGCGGGTAGTTAGTATTTTTAACATAAATTATTGCACAGCCACACACAATCGTGTTAATTGCGTGTATCTATATTTATTTATCACTATTTGTCCATGTGTGTTTTCAATTGAGGAAATCGAAGAAGTGAGTTAGGTCAGTTAGGAGAGTTCTGCACTTGTACATTAAAAACTCAATTAAATTGGGATATACTAATTTTTAGATATAACAATTTCTTTGAAGTTTTCGCCGCTTTGTTCTTAAGTTTAATTTTATTACGACTCATAACTCTGGTTTTAATTTAAATGGCAGACAAAGCTACTTATATCTTCGTAATCGTTTATTTTTGCACTCGTAAACAGCTTTAATATTCCCTGCTAGTTAAATCCATCTATTAATGGATACAAATTCGCTTTATTATAGCACTGAGACAAGTTAATTGCTTGTTTGCCAATATACACACATGCGGAATTATACTGATAAGTTCCCCGGGTACAGGGTTCATTTCACTTTCAGGTGATCGGTTTACCATGATTTCTGCTCTGTGGGCATGACACGACAGCTTTTTCCCCGATTTCGTATAGCTAGGCATTTCTGAGCCCGATAGATAAATTTCTAAATAAATACATAAACATTTGTAGTTTTTCACAGACTGATTTAAAAGCTGTCTCGTTTATTTTGTTAGTCATACCATTCGTTTAGATTTTGTTGCTAGGCCAGTGACTTTTAAATACTTAAAGTAAACTACAACTTTGTCGCACTTTTTGCCTATGTTTGTTTGCCTTTCCTTGCTGTATTGATTGGTTGTCGAATGCTGATAAGATTAAGCTTAATTTTGTTGAATGAAAAGTTCAGCAATTTGAATGAGTTTTCCTCATAAAAGAGTGTTAAACTTTAGGTTAAGTGCGCGAATTAGTCTTAATTTATTACCTTCATTTGTTACGCTCGGCTACGTCTGCTACTGGGTATTTCAGGTGTTAGGCCACCTGAGGCAAAGTACACTGGCAAGAAATATTTAATAATCGAAGTGTTGAGAGACGCAATATTTGATGGTGGCTTTCACAGACCCACAGCAGTCACGTACTATCCAATCTGCTGTACAATCTGATCTCGCCTTTCTCTCGATTCCAGCGGTAATTACCGATTTGTATGCATTCGTGTGCAATGATGTTGATTCAAACTATGTCAGTGCATTTGCAGAATGCCAGTTGAATATACGACTTGCGCCTCAATCGAAGGTGCGCAGTGTGAACAGATAAAAATAGGCCATTAAATGCAATAAACCGCCTCACGCCCACCCACAAATTAGCCATAAAAATGGGAAACAAACAATCTCAGGCATAAAAACAAAGGGGAGTTATAGAAAACAGCGAACTGGTCGTGCATGCAAAACGTGAAGCGTTGAGGTTGGTCAAAAGCCGTTGACAGTTCGCAAGACTTTCAAAGCAGCAAAGACCTCCAACGACATTGAAAGTGGTTCGCCGGCATTTGGCCATTGGTGCTCTCCGCTGAGTGTTTACTGTGGTCATGTCCCCAATGCGTGACTGCCGCTGACCGGATTAGATTTGCAGACTTTATTATATAAATATTTTGAAGAGCGCCTGGCTTTTAATAGGCCAGTGGGTATTATGACACTTCCAAGAAGTTTGCAAGCCACTCCAAAGGTTTTTACGATCCCAAATAAAACCGGTTTTTACATTATTAATCAGCAACCTATTTTCACCTGTTAAAATTAGATATAGTGCTGCCAAACCTGTAATAAAAAATTATAAATTAATAAAAATTACTGGTTTTATCTTAATAAATTAATTTTATTAAATTGTTATATTATATCGCCATTAAATCTAACTTAAATATTAACCCACTATTTTTTTACAGGGTGCTCAGTTTCAAGTATGAACAGCGCAAGTTGGCCACAACCATATATTCTGTGATCAAGACGAAGCTGGGACCCGTGCGCGGAGTGAAGCGGAACACCATCTGGGGAGGGAGCTACTTCAGTTTCGAGAAGATACCCTTCGCAAAGCCCCCATTGGGAGATCTCCGTTTCAAGGCCCCCGAGCCAGTGGAACCATGGGACCGGGAATTGGACTGCACCTCGGCGGCAGAGAAGCCGCTGCAAACACACCCGTTTTTCCGAAAGTACGCGGGCTCAGAGGACTGCCTCTACTTGAATGTGTACGCTAAAGATGTAAGTTCTGAATAATTAAATTGTGGCTTATTCGTTTTGAGCACTAACTTTTGCATTTAAGTTGCAGCCAAACAAACTTCGGCCCGTGATGGTTTGGATCTATGGAGGAGGGTTTCAAGTTGGAGAGGCCTCCCGCGATATGTACAGTCCCGACTTTTTTATGTCGAAGGATGTGGTCATAGTCACTGTGGCCTATCGACTGGGGGCCTTGGGCTTCCTGAGCTTGGATGATCCTCAACTTGATGTGCCCGGAAACGCCGGTCTTAAGGATCAACTATTGGCCCTTCGATGGGTGCAGCAAAATATCGAGGCCTTCGGCGGTGATCCCAACAATGTCACACTCTTCGGGGAGAGTGCCGGAGGAGCTTCCACTCACTTCCTTACACTAAGCCCCCAAACCGAGGGACTTATCCACAAAGCGGTCGTCATGTCAGGCAGTGTTTTGTGTCCCTGGACGATGCCACCGAGGAAAGATTGGGCCTACCGACTGGCCCAGAAACTGGGTTACACGGGTGACAATAAGGACAAGGCCATCTTTGAGTTTCTGAAGTCGGTGAGTGGCGGGGAAATAGTGAAGGCCTCCGGCCCAGTCCTCAGCAATGACGAAAAGCATCATCGCATTATGTTTGCCTTTGGACCCGTCGTCGAACCCTACACCACCGATCACACGGTGATTGACAAACAACCCCGTGAGCTGATGGAAAACAGCTGGAGCCACAGGTTACCCATGATGTTCGGAGGCACGAGCTTCGAGGGTCTGCTTTTCTATCCAGGTGAGTGAACCCTTGCATGACACAAGTCAACATAATTAACTATCTTTTTCCAGAGGTTTCCAGGCGTTCAGCCACTCTAGATGAGGTGGGGAACTGCAAGAATATGCTGCCGAGCGATCTTAGCCCCAACCTGGATCCCAAACTGCGCGAAAACTACGGTCTGCAGTTGAAGAAAGCGTATTTCGGCGATGAACCCTGCAGCCAGGCCAACATGATGAAGTTCCTGGAACTGTGTTCATACCGCGAATTCTGGCACCCTATTTATAGGGCGGCTCTGACTCGAGTCCGCCAGTCTAGTGCTCCCACCTATCTATATCGCTTCGATCACGATTCCAAGTTGTGCAACCCCATTAGGATTGTCCTCTGTGGTCATCAGATGCGAGGTGTCTGCCACGGCGACGATCTAGGCTATATCTTCCATAGCATGTTGTCACACCAATCCGCGCCAGATTCCTCGGAATACAAGGTAATCACGGGAATGGTCGACGTTTGGACGAGTTTCGCCGCCAACAGTGATCCCAATTGCGAAAGTATAAAGACTCTTAAATTTGCTCCCCTCGAGAACGAAACGGATTTCAAGTGCCTTAATATTACGGAGCCGTTCGAAGTCAAAGCTCTTCCAGAACTGAAGAAAATCGAATCAGTTTGGAACAGTTTCTACGCGCCGAATGAACTGTAGATGCAGTGCATCAACAATAGGGTTTTATAGCTTTAACTGTCTCAATTCCATAGATTTGGATGATCTTAATTTTTGTAAATACTCTGTACATATGTTATGGTTATTTTAAGTTTGGATGTTAATTGTTTGATTTGAAATATGCTGTTTTAAGGTTTTCATGAAATAGGGTCGATCTTACAGGGTCTACAATTAAATAAAACAATTGAAACTAACAGTTTAAGCAATTTTGATACAAATTTATGTGTACACAGTTAAATAAATTGTAGAAATATTGTTTGTATTATAAAACTTTTATAATTGTTAACTTAAATTGCAAGACAACATTTTTTCGTCGTCATAAATCATTGTATGTATATATCTCAGTAGGATTTTTTTGGAGCGCCTTCCCCAATTTCAGATGTATTTTTTAAATATTTACACTTCCGTGTCGAGGATCCGCTTAAAGCTTTAGTTCAGTGTCAGTTGGAGACGGCGTTCAACCAAACCTGTCGGTTTTTATAAACGTTTATTTTTTCGTTCATCTATACGGCTAACACCAGGCGAGCCATCAGCATGCAGCTACGGGCAACCCTTCCACCCACTTGGCTATATGCTGATGTGACATTTATGTGTGTAAGCCGACGCTTGACAATCAAAGGGGACAACAATTTCCGCAATGCCACCGCCAACAACGACGGGCAGGATGACACCAGGGAGCGTGGGAGTGTGGAAAGAATGAAAAAAAAATTCCATTAAAATTTTTGCAAGTTTTTAATTCGTTTTTTTTAGGCAGTAGGGCTTTGCCGGATCACGGCCAAAATGTTTGTGTGGTAAATGCAAAGGGGTTCGTTCGCCGTGTGTTCGGGATGCGTGTTCCCATCAGCAACGTGAAAATTTCATTTCGTCGACCGGCGGGGTAGTCGCAGAGAGTTGGGCAATTTTTCGTTAAATTTTTCCTATATATAATTTTTTTTTGTTCAGAATTAGACTGTGTTATGGTCATGGCTGTGGCATGCGGCCGGGCGTGACCAACGGATGGGGGTTCCTAAAGGGGGATTTTCCGGGAGGGGTTGGCGCCTGGATCCCGTTCATGTGCACAGGGTGTAAAAATGGGCGTTAACTCAATAAATTAGAATTTTTTCCGTTGCACAAAATTGTTTGAGAATGCGATTTCTCGTTTTACACATTCCTCTTTCTATTCCTGGTGCTGGCGTTTGATTAAATATTTTTTCAATTTGATTTTAATGAATTTGTGCATAAAGTCAGGTTTTAATTTGTAGCGAAGGGATTGAATAAAACCTATTCTAGCCACATCAAGCGTATTTTCTAAAAATTAAGCAACAGAAATACGTGTCTTACTTAAACAGGTTAAAATTTGCTTTTTTTCAATTACTTAAAACGAAATGCATCGATTAAAAGTCCTTAAATGCCAGTTTTCCAAACAGTTTGTAAGGCATTAGTCCTTTTATTGTTTTTTATACCCGTTACTCGTAGAGTAAAAGGGTATATTGTATTCGTGCAAAAGTATGTAACAGGGAGAAGGAAGCGTTTCCGACCCCATAAAGTATATATATTCTTGATCAGGATCACTAGCCGAGTCGATCTAGCCATGTCCGTCTGTCCGTCTGTCTGTCCGTCTGTCTGTCTGTCCGTCTGTCCGTCTGTCCGTCTGTCCGTCTGTCCGTCTGTCTGTCTGTATGAACGCTGAGATCTCGGAAACTATAAAAGCTAGAAGGTTGAGATTTCACACACATATTCTTGGGCTTCCTACGCAGCGCAAGTTTGTTTCATCGAGGTGCCACGCCCCCCCTAACGCCCACAATCGCCATAAACGATTTTCAAATGTGTCTGGAGGCCACATCTTTTAAGATTTTAAAAATATATAAACGCCATTTTATAGTGTTTATTAATACCTATCGAAATGTAGAAGACATTTTTCAAATCGGACCATTCATTAAAAAGTTATACGCAATCAAAATTGTTTATATATCTATCTCCCTCGCACTCCCTTTAGCCCCAATAGATAGTCGGGACACCAACCCGAGTACAGCGTTCGCACTCCCTTTAGCTGAGTGACGGGTATTAGATAGTCGGGACACCAACCCGACTATAGCGTTCTCTCTTGTTTTTTGTTGTCTTTGTTATTGTTAACAAATTGCTTTACTAAAAACTACAGAATGTTTTGCAAACCAATATAAAAATGCGTTTTATATCAACGACATTTTAAATAATTGTTGGTATATAATAAAAAAAATTTTACTGGTATGTTTATATGTTTCCAATTCCTTACCTTTTTTTAGTTTTGGACACCGAATGTTTAATTTATTTCATCAAGTCAGATGTAAATGGTAAACATAAAAGTATGCTTATCCTGACCAAGGCTTTTAGCTGCATTTTCACCAAGCAGACACTTAATTTAATATGTTTTGGACTCTACATATTTTCGCACTAAAAAAAAGTTTAGCGTTTGTTTTTTGTTAACAGTTCAAATGATGAGGAATTTTTTCCGCCACCGCAGAAAAGTATGCAGCGCATATAAATGTTTTTTTAGCTTAAAATTGCCGTGTGTCAGTGTGTAGGTGCGTGCCTGGCTGTGTTTGCCTGCATAAGCTATATTCATCCGCCGTGTTGCCACTTGTCGCAGGGGGTTTTCTCCCCCTTCGCTTGTTGCTTATCGCAGTCACTCGTCGGATGTCTGATCATATTTGTTTGCGGTCTGAACTGCGGCGGCCGCTTAACAAAAAGTGGTCAGCACACACACAACGACCACAATTATAATGGGCGACGACCATGGAAACTTTGGCGCTTATTGAAGTTCAACTTTTATCAAATTAAATTTGCCGGATTACAGGTATTTAGAGCTGAACAGTCTGTGGCCGCGGCTTCAGGCAATACAAGTGGCATTAGCGGTTGTAATTGAATTTCAGCTATGTGCATGTATTCCGCCTTTTTTTCGCTACCGTTGTTTTTAACTGCGGCCTAATTGAATTTACTGTACATTTAAATAATAAAATAAGAACATAATAAAAGATTCTGGTTTATGTGCGGACGCAGGATTTCATTGTTTGAATCTCTGGCCATTAGGTGGGGATCTCCACAAACTCAACGGTTTTTTGTATGAATATTTTTATATCTGCTATTTTAAGCTCGTTGGAGTGACTTTGACAGCTCATGGCGCAAAAAGTTTATTCCTAATTTCCAAATTGAATAACTCATGCTGATGAAAAATAAATTGTGTTAAATTTCAATGGAAATTGAGCCGAAAATCAAATAAGTAAATAACATAAAATTGTATGTAAATATTTATAAACTTCGTTTGTTTAACGTTGATTGATAGCGAGGACTTTTTGTAAGTCTGAAGCTTGCATTTTTGAGTATGCCCTCTGTTTTGGCGTGTTTTCCTTATTAAACAATGGACGTTGAAAAATGACACAGCTATACATTTTTACGATATATTAACTATAAATTATTGAAAACTATTTTTAAAGATATTTACAATGCATTATTAAAAAAAGAAAACAGTGAATTTGTATCAAAAAAAAAATTCTATTTTTAAAAAAGGATCAGAAAATTTGAATTTAACTTTCAAAGTTTTAAAAGCATCAGAAAGAAAGTATTTATCTAGACATACAAATATTTTAAAAATTTATAGAATGTTTATAGAAGTTGAGGGCAACTTGTACATGCTAGCAAATGTCTTTCATACATTCTTGTACCCATCTGACCTCTAAGTGCTTGGCACTAAGAAAGGTGCTGTTATAGTCAAGACAGAAAACGGAGGCAGGTGCAACTCAATTATGTTGCAAGCATAAATTATTCACTTAAGTGTCACAAATTACGTGAAAAAGGTTGCCAAGGGGTAGCCGTTGACTGCGTTTTACCTGCAAAACACTTCGACGCACACGGACGCAACTCAATTTGAGCATAAATTTCATTTGGTCCAAGTGAAAACAACAGCAGCAGATTCCGGAGGAGCTGCATCCTCACCGGCTTTAATAACAAACACAATTTAAGTGCACATAAAGCGACTTGGAGGCAGCTGAAAGCTCTGCCCCTGCTCTCCTGCGAACGGAGTGCCGAAGGAGTTATGCACTCGAAGGATATGCTCCGCATTTTATGCACTCCCAAGTAAAGTTATTGAGTAATCAGCTTTAAAATTTTTCCAGCCACTCCCACCCATCCCATCCGCCTCTGGCCATTTGTTTGCTCCTTTTTGGCCAAAGTAGCATGAGGCCAAAACTCCACTCTGCCCCCATAAAGTGCCCGAAATGTATGCCGGGGCACGTGGCAGCTGAAAATGATTGCGCGACATGCTTGGTTTATGCATTTTGGGTGCCGCAATTTATGTGGCGATAGTGCCCCCGGCTCCACAGCATCAAGATGCTTGGTACTGCACTTAGCCACAGGCAGCGTGACGTATCAGTGTTAATAGGTTCGCTCTTACACATGACGATGTGGCTAATCATCAGCTGAAATTGTGGTCACTTAAAAAATAAGTTTTTCAATTTAAACAAAATGGGTAAATAGTAAAAGTTTAGTTAAATGAAGTATTATAAAATTTACTAATTTCCTTTGCATACTGTGATAAAAATATTATTATTCAGTTTTCTGGTCTCCACTTAACTATGCAAATTTACTTGAAATAAAGACTAATTGTTCTGTCTTCTTTTAAGAATATTTTGTCTAGATGATACTCTTTAAAATCAAAAACAAGAGAGAACGTTATAGTCGGGTGCCCTGACTATCAGATACCCGTTACTCAGGTAAAGGGAGTGCGAGGGAGATGGAGATAGAAACTTTGATTACGCATAACTTTTTAACGAATGGTCCGATTTGAAAAATTTCGATAGGTATTGATAAACACAATAAAACTGCATTTTTACTTTTCCGAAATATTTAAATTTTTATGCATGGCACTTTTTTAAAACAAACTTGCGCTGCGTAGGAACTCCTAGAATCTGCATGCAAAACGCCAATCTTCTAGCTTTTATAGTTTCCGAAATCTCAGCGTTCATACAGACAGACAGACGGACAGACAGACGGACAGACGGACATGGCTAGATCGACTCGGCTAGTGATCCTGGTCAAGAATATATATACTTTATGGGGTCGGAAACGCTTCCTTCTAGCTGTTACATACTTTTGCACGAATACAATGTACCCTTTTACTCTACGAGTAACGGGTATAATTACCAAAAATGAAGGGTAAACAACTAAAATGTACCTATAGTAATTGCAATCTATAGTGTTTTAGAAAAAATGACACTCAATTTATATTACCTTATTTACAATATGGACTCTTTTATTTTGACAAATAGAGGATGAAAGATTATTTTAATTAAAAGAATGGTATAAGCTGAAAATTAAAATTGTGCTTAATAAGGTTATAGCAATCAGAAAGCTTAATAATTAGAATACCCTAACCCATTTCCCTACATTATTGCCCAAATAACCCATTGATACCCCATTCTAGACAATGTCTGAGAAAAAACTATTATTTATTAGCTTTGGCTACATAAATTAGACGCAGACAAAGAGCAATGTAGTTTGCCCCTGTTTGCATGCTACATATTTGTTACTATCCTGTTGTCCTTGGTTTCTTTTTTCTTTTGCCGGCTTCTCTGCACATATTTTTTTGCATCTTTCTCCAACGTTGTGTGTATGCGTTTCTGTCTCGTTTTTTGTGCAGTCCGCCGACTCATTAAGCCCAGTAATGACACTTTAACGCTGTGAGCACGTTCTAAGCTCCCCAGCAATAATTCATGCCACTGAATGATTTGTGGGCCCCACTAACAAGGCGAGGGAAATAGTGGGTGAGTGTCTGCCGATATGGCCAGCCGTCGAAGTTCGGCCTTCGTTGAAGTGTGAACATAATTTGTTGGCACATTTCAGGTAAACCTATAGGTAAAGTTCTTCCCAGCAGCTGCTAACACAGACAATGGTAAATTATTGAACGTTTCCCTTTAAATTGTAGCTGTAGTCGTAAACTCTTGCGCTGAGTTAGTTTAATCAGTACTTTTATGTGAGACGACTGGTTTCAGTATGTATGTAGCAAAAAAAGATGGGGATTTATTAACTGTTATTTCAGGATATCTATTCACATAAAAATTTCGTTTTCACATCAGAAACAACATTGAAATATTTTATAATTTTTGTTAGATATTTTGGAAATAACTTTCAGAACTAGGCACATCTGACATACAAATTGTAATTTATTCAGCGAAATAAATCCTTATTTAAATAAGAATTCAAGCATATAAAATGGCGCACTTTGATTGTTTATAATGCACAAAACTAATCAAAGTGCGGAAATATGGAAAATAGTTCAGAGAATCAACAAAAATCTGTGCTCGCGATGAACGTGCCAATAATACGAACAAAAAAAGTAAATGGGACACGAAAAGTGTGCCAAAAAAAGTAAGCCAAATTCAGGCGAAGCTTTAAAAATGTCGGGACCCACTAACACTTGCACAGAGCAAAGTGCTATGGACGATGGTGTAAATATTTACATGTTTACATGCATATATACACGATGTGGTCAGCAAGACAGAAGCGGCCACATCCAAAAAACCACAGCAAACTAATAATAACCAGCAAAGCCACATGGCCAGAAAAAAGTGCGAGGGAACCGGAAGTGGAGCCAGAGGGAGATGGCCAGAGATATGTGCTAAGTGCGCCCAAAGTGGACGAAGTGGGCGGTGGCGGAGGGGAGGCGGCGTTGGCAACACGACACAGCAAACATAATTGCAGCCGCGAAATTTACAAATAGCTTTTAGTGTCGCCGCAAAATACAGAGCGTTCGCACACACACAAACTATCTGGATGTGAACACTTCATCAGGCACTGGGAGAAAAGATCCATATTGTTTGGTAAACTACAAATATAAATCAAGTCCTTAATAACAAAATAAATGTTTAAGTGTATTTGAGCACATCTGAATAAAATATAGTAAAGGGATTGTATATTTATGACAAAAATGTAAAACTGATTATGGCCATATGACACTTGTTAAGGATTCCCTAACTTAATGGATTATTTAAAAAAAAGCCATTGCAACCTACAAAAAAGAGTGTTTTTCTATAAAACATGAATTAATAAATTTAATATAAATGAATATATAAAAGCAAAGCAAAGTTTGTACCCGTGTTAAAAGGTCATAACACATTTTGCTTTATAAATTTGTTTTGTTTAAACTAAAATAAAATAGTTATAGCCAGCAATCCTGACACTTTTGGCCTTCCTTTTTTTCCGAGTGTGCACACATGCAACTAATGCACTCAATGCATATCAGCAGCGGGACATTGCCGGGTGGCAATATCGCTAAACAAATGCACCGCGTTGGAGGCGAAAGGATAAGGAAGCGGGGTCTCCGGCGACTGGAGTAGCAATAACTTCGCCACTTTGGACACTCGGGAGAGCACGTCCAATTTGTCATGAGCCAGCGGGATAGAGTCCGGCGGAAAAAAATATTGTTAATGTAAAGTGCGGGAGCTGCGAGCACGAAGCCAGGATTTCGTCCGTGTCCATGTCTATGTCCATGTCCTTGGCCACTAATTAATGCGGCTTGTTTGGCTCGCTGGCCATGGCTGTTTTGGCAAGTCGCAGCCAGCACTTGTAACTGTCGGGAGAACCGACATTACCATCCGAAAACCCAAGCCCAAAAACCGGGCTCACTCCGAAAACCCCAAAAAAAACCCAACGCCCTGCTTAACATTAGGCGTTGCCGGCTTCTGTCGAAAATTTTTGGCTGCATGGCCGTTGGCTGAAAATTAATTTTTGCATTGCCGCAGTGTGCTTTTCGGGCGATCTCAGTCCCGGGCTCTCGACTTTTTCGCATTTGTTTAACTCGGCCCAGTTTCCGCCCACAGTGCGTATGCGTAATGACATATTTGGGGTTGTTCGAGAGTGGGCTTTTGGGATTGGTACAAGAGTTTTATGGCCGTACCCAGCATGTTTATGTTGCAACAGCATTCAACATGTCAGAGAGTCTGTGAAAAGTAAAGCTAGATGGGAGTTGAGCAAGTCGTGATAAAGGAGCCGTTTTTGTTGCTCCCAAGTGGTCTCATTTTTGAGCTTATGTTGAATTGCCGTCTACTGATATATGTTGACTTTAATTTCTGTTTAGGGAATGAATAAAAAATGATTAAGCTTGAAATAGTTAAAGTTTTAAGTACTGCCGCTGGACAACACTAAGAATTATGAAATATTTTTTATGTATTTATTTATTGGGATTGACATAATAATCTAAAAATCAACGAAATTCGAAAATATTTAAATACCGAATTGTGTCTCTGTTTTTTTTTTAATTTTTTCTTTCGACTACCCTTAATTAATTAACAAATATAAAATTATACAACACTTTATTTAACATTTTAGTAACGTTAAAACTTAACTAAACCAACTAAACTAAGTGTGGCCACACTATTGGTTTTTGAGTGGGTTGAGTTTCACAACAGGTTGTAGGCCCAGTCTACGCCTAATTTAATATTTTTTCAACACATTTTTGTTTTTAAATTGCTCATAATTAAAGTTTCTAGGCTTGAACTTTAACCGATATAGAATTTGTTTATGAACTTCACGAGATATGACTTTGAAGACAATATAATTTCAATTTTGTTTGTTTTACCATTGCATTATTTAATATTTAAGTCCTCAAAATAATAGGAACTATAAATTAAAATAGGCTATCAAGTGACTTCTTAGTTAATTGTAATCAATTTCTTTAATATTTGAAATATTGACAAATTTTGCATGCATAAAAAAATAAGTCTTAAAAACCATAAACCATTTTAATGCAAAAGCGCAACCCAAATAACCCAAAAACCCTCCCGCCAGACGGCAACATTTTTGCCATGCCAAAAACTTTTCTCATTACGAAATCGTTGCTACAAAAAGTAAACAACACAAAAATTCTTCCCCTTTTCCGAATGCAACAAGCAAACATTTTTTCGAACAAAAGTAAAACAATGCTCAATAGTTTGTCTACCCCATTCATTTGTACTTTGGCCAACTTTGGCAAACAATAAAAGTGCAAGCCGAATATTTGCCGTATGATAAAAGTTAAGGCGTCCTTGGATCGGGGAAAGTGCCATGCTAAAATGGGGATCCAGAAAAAAGTCGCTCACCGACGAATATCTTGTATCAAATTAGCTAAATTATAAATCGTTTTTCCTTCCAGCAGCAGCAACTTTCGGGGTGAAGAAAAAAAGGAAAGTTGTGCCGACAGCAATTTCCGGTGCTCAGATGCCAGAACTGGAAGGAAGACATATGCAAAATGCTGGCAACACCTGTCAGCAGGAGCAGGACTCCCAGGAAGCCACCTTCCATCCAAGGACGCAGGTACGTTTGCAGTGGGAAAAGGGTGTCATCAGACAGTTGGCTCTAACTTTATTTTAGTGGCAACTTTTTGCTAATTATCAGCTGGCAAGTGTTGCACGTAACTGTGTTTTGTTGCGGGCACAAATTCGCTGAAATATTTGCATTTCCGTTACGTAATTAATAGTTAAACTCCGCCCTGGAAAGTTTATCGCCTGACATCACATCAGCTGCCATGTGCGTGTGCGAATTGTGAAAGTTTTCGGGTTTTGTCTTCAATCCGCCAGTAACGAGCAGCGAAATTAATTAAAGGAGGCTCTATTCTGTGACGAGTTTAAATTAACTTTGCTAATAATTCTCACAACTTTCATCTGACTCACTCAAGAATGGAAAAATAGAGGGAGCTCAAGAGTAATAGAGAGAATTTGCTCTTCTAATTAGAAGGCAAACTTAAGCACAAACAAAGGGAGTTTCTTGGCATCCCACATGTCTGCAATTGCAATGTGTTAATGCAACAAATAAAACCAGCAAACTGCCATGATTTCGATTATCTAGTAAACACATTAAATGGTGTGGCAGACAATGGCAGCAGGACACGAAGGACGAAGCCCAGACCCAAAACCGAAACAGAAACATCTCGAGGCAAGAAAATAAAAGCAAAATAAACTTGGAACCTCTAAGAGTTTGGACCGTGATCTACTCTGGGATTAATGCTTGTAAAGATTATTAAGTAGTTTCTGCAGCCTCCAGAGTGTAACTAGTAAAAAGCCATCAACGTTAGGCTATTTAAATATTAAAATTTGTAAAAGCCAAATGTTAATTAGTTTTTGCTATTAACCAAAGCAAACTGAATACATTCATAAATGCATTAATGTCTTGAAGTTTCAAAAGTTCATAAAGGCAAGCTACTATTATATTAATAACCTAAATATCCCGAATTGATATTTTCCGCTTGTTAAATATATCTGAGCGGATTCAATATACCTTTGTGCGCAACGAGTACCGGGTATAAAAAGGAACAAGAAAAACAGCACGGAAAATCGCGTGCGCCAAAAAATATTTATTGGCCTCGAGCGCAGCCTTGGCAGCGTTAAAATAGAAATCGCAGTGCTCCAGCTGCAGATATGGCCACTGCTCTGGCCTCAGCTCCTTCTCCTGGAGAAGAGCCGAAAGAAATGGCGGAAATACAAAGTTGAGGTATCAGACCAGGAAGTGCATATCGCGTCAGGGAAATGCGCGAACAGCAGCAACAACCGGGACAGCTAGAAATCGTAAATAAAATGCAATACAAATGCAGGAGTGCAAACAAACCGAAGCCGAAATGCCACCAAATCACTGACAGCAGCAACAGTAAAATTCGACTAAAATATATTACCAAATAGAAAGTACAAGCTAAATATATCCAAGTAATCTGTGGATTTCTTGCGGCTACGAGAAAATTTAAAATAAACAAAAATATTTAAAAGGGTTTAAAAATAGATAGTAATAATGAGTTAAATGTGTTTGATTTTAAAGGATTAAACAAAAATGCATTTTACAAATTGTAGTTTAATAGTAAACAGTAAATTGAAATGTGTTACACAATTTTCCGTTTGCTTTTATCATAAAATCTGCTTTATTATAATTTAATTTTAAAAAAGTTAAAAATACGGGACATTTTTAATTCAAGCTACATCTTTTAAAAATAAATGTAATATCTTTCTGCTATCGCTAAAGCTCAAAACAATTCCCCGAGCGTTATTCCTTAGTGAATATACGCTGTAGTCATGTATAAAATACGCATCGCGACTGGCAAATAAAATTGCTGAGGAAAAATCAAATGGCAGCCGACATTTGCCGTGTGGACAACCGCGTGTGTGTTTGCCCTGATATACCGCAAACTGAAACAGAGTCGGTGAGATTGGGACGGGGTGCAACTTTATTTTTCGGCTCTTGGGAAATTGGAAAATTGCAAATCACGTAGTGCAAAGAAATAGAAATTCGCGTTTTGCGCTCCCTCCCTTTTTTTTTCGGAAGAATAAATCTCTAAGCCAAATAAAAAATGCATTTTTATTGCCGACCGCCTTTGTATGGCGTATAAAAAGTTCCAATTGGCAAACTTAACACGGCGATGCTTACCATATTCGGAGGCCGCCCTTTTTGCTCATTTGGTAAGCAATAAAAAACTTGTTGCCAGGCAAACAGTGTTTACCTTTCTCAGCTTCCCCGCAAAACAACCCTTTTCATGGCTTTCTTACTTTGTTCTGCCCAAGTCAGTTTGTTTTCGGCTAAAGGCTAGGGGTAAATTTAAATTTTCCAAGTCAAAATACTTTTGACACGGCCACAACACGCCCGGTGGGTCGCATTATTGCACGCCTTGCATGTGTCAACAGTGGGAGTCGAAAAGTATGCACTGTTTGTTTAGGTGCCTTGGTAAACATTTTTCCCACCTTCGAAACCCTTTCAAAGGGTAACATACCAACACACCTGTTCTCGCTTACGTTTCATCTTTGCCCTGAGGCTTGCATTTCCCAGATCTCAGAGTTCTGCTTCCAAAATTAGAACAGGAATAATTTAACCCAGCCTTGCTTTCAGTACACAAAACTATACAGCAGGTATTTTCCGTATTTCAAGTTTGTATTTTATTTGATTAAAAATTTAAAAAATTTTGGATTTCAAGAAAACTATTTTTTGTGCTAAAAAGTCGATGTAAAAAAGATAAGTTTTAAGAAAATACTTGAAAAATCCAAAAGGGTGTTTGTAACTCGTTTATTTTTCACACTGTTCTCTTTTTTCGCTATTTTCCATTTTCCTAGATAAAGTTTACGGGTATAGAAAACTATATTTGGGATAGTCTGTTGTGGGCGTGTTAAAGGGTTTTCCGCAGGATTTAGTTGCTCAACCAAGTACATGCAATAAAGGGTTGTGTTTTATGACATTTTTAGATGACGCAACAGTGAGAGAAAAACTAGTTACCTAAATTCAAGAATAATATTCCTTAAAATAGATAAGATAGGCTTAAATAGATAAGATAGAATATAATATGAGTTCTTCAAAATTATCATTTGTCTAAGTAAAATTCTGCAAATAAATATATCAGATAAATAAAATAATTATTCATTTTCAATGTCATACTTAATATTCCTTAATGTACTCAAGTCAAGAACAATTGTTCTTGGTTTCTTAATATTTTATCTTAGATTTGTGATCTAGATTTAACGAGATTTGGCCCGTACTTAAGCTAAACCCTTCTTGACTCATTTTTTCACCAAATTTTGTTAGATCGTTTTTCTTTTTGTGTAAAAATGTTATCAAATGAAGGTGTAAAATGGCAATTCCATTTATAACTTTTTTAATTATATTCGATTGTTTAAAATCAGTGAATGAAAAACTAATTTTCTTTTTTTTCAGTTCAATAAGCACGCACAAATTTTTAGTTAGTTTCTAATAATGAACGGAATTTCAATTTTTGCCATTTTCCGCACTATATTGGCAATCAAATTAATTAATGTGTCAATGGAAAAAGTCACCAACGCGTTTTGTACTATTTTATTAAATTAGCACCAGCTCAATGTGCAATGAAATTAATTATCTGCATTCGGTTAAATGCCGCGTGCCTTAGTCTAGTAAAATGGTTGTTGATGGCGCTTAAAAAATACAAATAAACTAGCTACATTTTGCCAGATTAGCTATGGCATTTGCGAAATGAAAACTGACACTTTGTCTCTTTTAATTCGTATTAGTGCATTCAACATTTAAAATCAAATTAGTGGCGAATTATTGGTTCACTTTTGTTCGGTAAGTTTGACATACACCCTATACGCTTTTTAAAAGCAACGATGCATGAATAAAAATATAATTAAAAAAAAAAGGGGTCAACTCATAGAAACCAATGATGACAGGTGTGCAAATTAATACAACTTAATGAGACTGGCAACCACAAGCGAATCTAAAATAAATTATGTATTATAAAAAAGTCCACGGATTACAATTAAATACAGCAATAAATTTGATAATGACTTATTTTCTTTCCTTGCTTTGAAAAACAATAATACATTTCCAAAATGCTAGCGACAGAGGAATTAGCAAGTATTTCGGATAAGATAAGCAAATAATAAAAATTAATAAAAAGAGCAAGTAAGTTAAAGAGCAAATAAAGTGTTTTTTTAAGTATGGATAAATATATTGCATTGTTATTGGTAAAAGGGTCCTGGTCCTTGTTTAAGAACTCCCATTCTGTCACTGAGCTGCGAAACATTCCTTTTCGGTGTTTTGCATATTTCGGGCACGTTCTGCATTGCGTTTGTGTAATGCCAAGTCATAATTTCCTTATATTACTGTCCTTGGCCCCTTTTACCATTTTTTTGTTACCCTGGCAGTGCAACATTTGCTTTGTGCAACATTTTAATTACGCATTCAGTTGGCGCAAACTCGCAAGAATTATGGCACAGGGAGGGTTAAATGGGGGCGACGGGTGGCCTAGGGGGAGTGGCAGGATGCTTACTGCCGCCGGCAGGAGTCAGCTGTTGTAGCCACGCCCCCGCCCCCCACTTTGTTTAACATTTCGCGCTATTTATGCATAATTTAACCATTTTATTTTATTATTTGCGCCCCACTTCTTGTTCTTGCTCTTGTTGCAAATAAATGGCAGCAAATATGCAAAAATAATGTACAGGGCCAAAAACAGTGTTGCAATGCCGTAACTTTCGAGTGCTAAGAAGTGGAGGGGCCAAAGGGTTTTTAGCCAACAGCTTGAGTAAATGTTTGATCGGGCTGGCCTAGCCAAAAAGTTTTATGGGACCCGAACTGCGCATAAAATCTTAGCAATTCCCAAATTCATCATAAAACGTAGTTAGGCCTGCCCCGCGGGTCGGAGCTGTTTTCCGCAAAACATTTTAAGTTTAATGGCAATTAACCCCGGCTCGGCGAAATTAAAATCATGAGCCCGGCGTAACCCGCGTATGTGGCTCTACATAAATCTTCCTCCCAAGTCGAAGAAGGGTTGCCAGTGAGCGGAGTCCAAAGGAAGGCAGACATGACACGTATTTATAGCGCGCCAACGACCTCACTCGAGCCACATTGCTAATACGCCATGTTGGCTGCTGCTCAGCTTTCTGCCCGCCATTGTTTTATGTGTGCCTGTGCGCATACCCACACACACTCGCGCAGCCCACTCACACACACTCACCTACTTTGAGTGCAAGTCAAGTTGGAGCTGGCCTTGCATCCTTCAGCACACACAGCGAAAAATGTGTAGCGATCAGAGATGGATTCTGCAGCGGTAAAACTTTAGGTATTGTAGAACACTCATTTTTACACATCCTTAACATGCTCTATTTACTTCCTTACATTTTATTTATTCAATTAAAATGTCATCAATTATATATTTTAGAAATCATTACTAGATTAATCTTTTTGAATCTCTAAGTAACGCATTAAATTGTCTATAATCCAAAGATTACTTTTATTTCATATTTTTTATGCATATTATTTATTTTATTATTAAAGTATAATTAATAAAGTTTTACGTTTTTAGCTTGAACCATGAAGATGCTTAGCTATTACAATAAATAATTTTGTATTTTGCTTTCATTTTCCTGTACCTAAAGTTTAATAGTTTAAGTATAAGGTAATACTAAATTAATGACAAGCCTGCTTACATTTTTCCTCTGTGCACATCCTCACGACTCTGCATTTGTATTAGCTGATTGTGTGGGGCAATGCAGCTGAAACAGAGGCAATTGCCGCGTACAAGCTCGTAAATTGAATAAAAGTTCAAATGTTGGCAATTAATAAACCGAAAAAGTTAATGCCAAGTTCTCACTTCCCCCGGCAAGTTTCAGCCACAAGGAAGTGCGGTTTGGCAAGAGCCACGAAATTACTTGGTTTATCCAGGCTAGATTGGAGTCTTGAAATATTTGGTAACTGGTTTGCTCGAACATCTTCGAAATTCAACGAATTTTTGTTTTTCATAGATAAAACTCTCCCCTATTTTGACCAGTTCAAGGTAAAATTTCTCTTGCTTTTATCTGTCCCAACTGTTCCCTAATAAATGAAGCTTGTTGTACTGCTTGCAATACAAATATTTTTTTCCCCACAATTTCGAACCCACAATCGTTTACATAAGAATAAGCTTTCCCCGATGTATATAGAGCCATTCCCCGGCTGAGAGGCAATTCGTTTTGTTAAAATTGTCTGTATCTAGCTGGCTTTTACCTCTTGCTTTTAGCCCTCTGCCGAGATTGTGGCACACGCTAATTGCTCGAAACGCTTGCAGCCTCTTACCATTAAAGCTCCCCTCGAAGCCCTTCTCCAAAACAGAACCCCCTTTTGCCATCCATTTTGCCCTAATGCGTTGCCATTGTAATGAAGTCGAGCAGCATTTCGAAATCGCTGCACTGGGGGCTCTGAAAACAATGCTGGGCTTCAGTTTTTGTTTTTATTTCGCAAAATAGGTATTGCACATTTGCTGCAGTTAACACTTGTTGTGTATGCTCCAACCTATTTTCAGTTCTAACTGCTGTTTTTGTAATTTAATTGCTGTTCAAGTTCCCACAGCCTGTGACCCTTTCGGGTTTGTTTTAATTGCTGTTTCTCAGTTCAAATGCGGCATAATATTTCGAAGTATCTACACGAAGAGAAAACATAGGAATCCCTTTAGCTTTTATAACTTCAACTTATAAGATATTTATTAAATAGATATTTATAAGCCTTTCCTTGAGTTACAGTTGAAGTACCTAATTGTTTTATGTTTTTAATTAACACTATTGTTTTAGGCTTTTTAATAGTTTTTATCTTTAAATTCTTACTAAGCTTGTAATATCTGATTTTTCTCTGTAAAAGCGGCTTTTGTGCAAAATGGAAATCCATTATTCACCAAATCACTAAGTGAACCGGCTGTTATAAACAAACAATTTCTTTTTGCACCTGTTTCATCATAATCTTGATAGCTACGCAAATTGTTTGCCGCAAACTTTAAATTGTTTTTGTTGTGCACCGATGATTTGTTTGCCCAAAGCAAACACATCCTAAATGGCCAACGCAGCCCGGCTTGTTAATGTTTTTTATAATGATTTTCGCCGTGCAGGCCAGGATTTTAATTATTTAAAGCCTAAAACGCTGCGTACGCGCGTTATTTAATAAATGACAGCTATTTGCAGGGGGTTCTGGAATTATTGCGCCCATGGAGGGACAATTTCCCATAGCTTTTTTCTCCGCACGTTTTTAATTCCCCTGACAGCAGTCGCCCGACTCCTGTTGATATTTGTTTGTCTTTCAGAGCCAGGCAAACAAGGCAAAGGCAAATCTAATTTCTAACACAGAACGGAACGGAACAGAACAGATTACGCAACAAAAAACGGCCAGATCTGGGAGTCAAAAAAGAATTCTCCTTTATTTTGGCGAGGCAGAAGAAAAATCAAGAGACGCCTGACAGCCGAGCCCCCCAAAAAGCGTATGCAGTGCATGTGTGTGGCATAAATCAAAGCTAGACAATTTTGGCTTGGGAAAACATGAGCAGCGAAAAATAAGAAAAACAACCAAAGGGGAGGAAATCAAAAGTAAGTGACAAGCAGACAGGCAGACGCACAGAAAACACATGTGCACCGCAAACAAACAGGATGTCGGGGGCATGGGGCACTGAAATTGTGGAAGGGGTCTTGGGGGTTTTGGCATGCCAAGTTGCTCTTTGAATATTTAGAACGCTCCTTGCTGCGGACCGTTTAGGTACTTTAATTGTTTCTTGCCAAGTTGTTAACAACACGGAATTGGCAAGGAGGGCTGATGTGCGGCCAAGCCAACAAATAGGGGACAATTTGGGTGAAGTTCCGAAGAGTCCCCATAAATAATTCCCCTGGAAAACATTTATATAGCATTTATCACTTTATCTCGCTGATAGCGTTTTATATGGCTGGTTGGAAAGTGTAAATGTAAATAAATAAGATAGCATTAGACAAAATAGGTGAATAAATATTTTACTTAGTGGTAAAGTTAGAAAAATAAATTAAGTTCTAATTTTACAGTCTTGTATAAAACATAATTTCAAGCATTATAATTTATATTTCTTCTTTTATATTCCCTAAAGGCAAGTATCTACGCTTTCTCTTTAGTGAAAATTTTAATTTAAAATGCTTTTGACATTAATCACAACTCTAATAAATCGATCCTTGTCTCTTATCAAACTTATTTTTTCAAGGGATTACAAATGGAATACCGCAATTGTAACACGCTGCGCTCTATGCTTAAACTGTTTCCAATTATTTTTCCTTCATCCGGATGCACAACACACACAGGTCTTATCGGGACTCAATAAATTGCTGTCTCGACACGGAATGCACACCTGTGTTTTTGGGCGAGAACGCAGGATCAGGTAGCTGTCAGCCAGCTGCGAGTTGCTTAACCTCTCCGCCAGCCAGCCCCCACTTGTATTATTTTCAGCGCCATAGCTTGGCTTTTTTAATCACTCCTCTGGAACCCTCGGAAACCCCGACGCGGCCAGACAGTTGGGTATACAAAATATGTCAACAGAGGCGACAGCCGGCAAAAAGAAGGCGAAACTCCGGCCACTGTTTGCTTAGACCTTTAGACACTGGCCAGACAATGGCCGGCCATGTCAGCGGCATTTCTGTCTGCTTGTCTGCCTGTCACGGGGATAGCACTCCGGTCTGCTGCGATTTGCCGGAATATTCCTATGAATAAACGGATAAACCGCACTGACATCCCGCCAGGACATTGAATGGATTTCAATGAATCGAACAGCAATTATGTACGGACTTGTGAGTGGTCAACAATTGCATTACGCAGTGGTTAACTTTGAAAGCAAACCATTTTATGCAGATTGCTACGAAAATAATTGAAGATGAAGTGCAGATTATGTGATACGACTGCACTGAGCGAGAGTCCGGAATGCCTGAAGTTCCATTCAACTCCTAATATTATTGTTAAATTTTGGCCGTTAATTTTAATCTATTCGAATATAGCCACGGTCTTCATGTTTTTATTTGAAGAGAACAATAAGTCTTATTTTTAATTTGTATTATTATTTTAACTATATAATATTTGTGTTAACAAAAATTACTTTCATTTAAGTATATAACACAGATCACCAAAATTAATAGAACAAATAATTAATTAACAAATAATAAAACACTGGTCTTCTGATTTGAATACATGAACTTACCTTTGGATTTCAAGGCAAAAACCTGAAGCTAGCTTTTCGCCGAGTGTGCGAAAACATTCATCGAACCCCATTGACTCTTTTGGGGTCTTTGTGATGAAGTATGTGGATAGAAAACCGCACAGACCGCAAGGGATTACTACATCAGAAGAAACCGCAAAAGGGGTTAATGCACTCTTTGCACATGGGACACAACAAGCCAATTGGGTTTAGTGAGCATTCAAAGGTTGCCAAGGTCCTGTCACATGTTCGCCATTTAATATTTATTAATGGTCGGGAGGGAAAACAAAAATGGGAAAACCAAACCAAAATTGAATGCATCAGCGAGCCAGTTAATATTAAATTCCCGCATCGATAAGCACAACAACAAAGAGATACATTTGATTGAGCATCGATATACAGGCAGTGCGGAAAAACTATGCAGAGCTGGGGCTTGAGGTTTCCATTCCGTTCCGTCCAAACATCAAACGCTTCATAAACGCGCCATAGCCGGCATAACCCAAAAAAGCAGAAGGAAAAACTTATGGCTCCCCGGGGAGACACTTGAGTGACTACAAGAACAAGAAAAACAACGTGGCGTAGGAAACCGAAACTATTTCTTTGCGCAGCGTTGTGGAAAATTAAAAACGCCCAGGCCTAAGACTTAGCCAACCTCCTGCTGATGCTGCTGCATCTTCTGCTTATTAATAACTGCGGTGGAGGCAGAACAGTTATTAGACTCAACATACTCGAGATCTGGGTTATACCACCCATATCCCATTACCCATTTCCCGGATAGGGGCCGTTGAACCTCTCTCTCTCGTCTGGTATTGCAATAATCAGTGGTATTCCGCGGCTTCTCATCCTCAACCCTTTCCACTTGCCTCTAATCAGCACTCACATTACGCATACGCCTGGTTGTCATAATTTCGCATTATTGATTTATTGGGTCGCAATGTTTGCATAGCCGAATGTGAATGACAGGGCGATAAGCGGACTGTTTTTGGCCTGGTTTTTTGCATTAGCATAAATTACATGCCGATTGACAGAGCTGTGTATGTATATTACAGCAATTGGTGTTTTGAATTTAACTTAGCTTGGCTAGAGCTGAAAATATGTGGTCATTCAATACATTTTCACCTTACCAAAAAAAGTATTAAGACTCTTACTATTATTAAAATGTTATTTAAGATTACGTTTGTATTCGTAATTGTGTCATTTTTATAACATTCTAAATGTTACCCTTATTATAATAATAAAATTAAAAACAAAATTTGATTAATATTTCGTAAATCATAATTGTTAGAATGCCCTTCTCATGCTTACATAAACCCTATTACGATCTCATATTAAAACTAAAGCTGCTTTGAAAACAGTTCCATTCTCATATAAGGACAAAAAATTTTCTTTTATGACTATAAACAAGGCTTATTTTGCCTAACCCAACAGATTTCGTACATCATTATTAATATTTCCCGCCCTTCAATTAAGCTACTCAGCGCTGGAAAAGTTATTCCCCAATTAGAGTCAAAATGGCCATTATTCCGAGCAGCCAAGGCCTCAGCCTTGCGAGCGTTGATTAAAGTCGCAACCAAGGTAAAGTGGCACAAGAATGCAATTGTACTTAAAAGCGCAGCCAGAGCAGTGAGTGAAAATGGCGGATAATACAGATGGGGTTGGGAAATGGCGGGGGGTGGAAAGCGGGGCAGTGGTGAAAGAGTCGGAAAAGCCGCTGCGAACATCATTTATAAAAATGGCTCGGCGTTTTGTGGGTGTGCCGAGGGTGGTGGGGGGACACAGCGCGAATCCAAAACGCATTCAGGCAAACAATTGCAATTGTAATTGAGCCGAGACTCCTCGAATCACTGTCTGTGTGTGGGTGTGTATCTGTGAGCGGCCGGGTATCTGTGTGTGTGCATGGGCCGAGTCTGTTTGCATTGTTATTTCTACATCGGTGGGTCGGTCGGTCGTTTGTTCGGTCGCTTAGTGGCAATAAAAAGAATGCGCGTTCCATGGGGAAATTATGAAAGCGGATTCCTTTTGTTTAGAATCGTTTCTAGATTGCATGCAGCCAAGCGGTACGCCCGTGTGTGTGTGTGGGAGCGGGATTCGACAGATATTCGCCATTCCCGCTTATTGCTAATGTCCCTGTTGCTGCGGCCCCGTCGATACTCGCATCCAGCCCAACGCCTCGTAACGTTTGAGCCTGTTATGTCTAATGCTGATTGCAGCATCAGATATTTATTAATTTCCATGCCGACTTTTAAATGGATAGGGGTGAGCAAATGCACGGGTTCAATGGCAATCCTATTAGTTTATTACTTTTAGCTTTATTAATTTTTTTGGATTTCATCCACAGAAAAAAGGCACATGGAAAAATATTAATATTATATTCATTTGGCTTAATTAATCTATTTTATAATTGCTATCCGTCGCAGTGATTATTGTTTGGCGTTACCCTAATTTACCTTTTTTATTATTTTTAAAATCTTTTGTTGTGAGCTGGAAAACATAAGTACCTAACTTTATTTATTGTATTAAAATGATTTGTGAGTTCCGATAAAGAAGTATTTTAAGAATTTTGTTTTTGATTTTTAAGCTTAACAAAATCCTTTTTTAAAACTGCAGAAATATGTTAAAAAACACATACATATAATAATACCTTAAAATATGTTCCTCATAACACGCAAATAACGTAAACGTTTCATAAAAATAACTATTCACATTGAAAACTTCAGAAGAAGCATTCACTTTGCGCTCATTTTATCTAACATTTTACTGCATTTTTAAAATGTTTTCGCAATTTGCTTACATGCCAGGAATCCATTGAGTGCCGGCCAAATGAAATAAAAAATATATCGTATTATGTGCTAGCATGTATTGCAATAACTATAATTAAGGCGATGCCTAGAGCAGTAAAGATTCCTTTCCAACGATTGCTTTCAATCACCAGTGCAGGCTTCTGCAAATTCAATGACTTTCGAGTCGGGAAAAAGGGGAGGATGCTCCCCCAAAGTGCCATACGAAAATCAAATTTTTTATGATTGAGCAGCCAAGGAGCATGAAAATGCCATTTCCATCCCCACCATTTGAATGGCTTGCTATTTTGTATCATCATGCAATATGACCAGGGAACGCACTCTGACTTTATGCCAATTTCAGCGAGCTGCTGCTGATTTAATTTCCTCTTTAAGCACGAGTTTTATTTGCATGCGAGTGCAAGTACGTCGAGAAGCCAAGTATCTATCGCCGGGGTCATAGGGGAAATCGAAGTTTTATCAAGTGTATCAATTTGCATAGTACTTGCGATCCGGCGGACAATGAACTGTGATGACTGATTGATCAGGATGCTCTATAACCGATAATGGGGGTGTCACCCTGCTGGCAGTTCGTTTGGCAAAGGGCAGCTCGCACGCCTGGGAAAGCCCAGTTTTCAAGTCAAGTCTGTCTTTAAGTCAATGCTTTGTCGGTTTCAATTAAATTCCCATTTCAATTGACTCTCCTGCCTGGCAGCAAGAACAACATAATAGCCGAAGATAACAATGCAACTTCAGATGCTGCACAAAAACAAAGGACTTAAGATAAATATTTTCACACGCGACGTTTTCACTGCTAATGAAATTTTGCTTTCAACTAAATTAGTATCTGTCTGTGCAGCAACGCCGGCAACAATGACAGAAAATAAAATTAAATAATGCAAGCACTTTTAGGTTAATTAAACTTGAATAGCAGCAAACCGGCTAGCAAACGGAGCGCCAAACTAAGCTGAATAAAGTGAGAACGAGGATCCCAGCACCAACACCCGGGCTAATGCCAGGAGTCCAGGCTTGTCCTTGTAATTGTTATTACAATACTTGTCCTTTTTCGCTGTATTGTCTGGCTGTCTCGCATTGCACTTTCGTATAATTGTGTGGCGCTCACACAGCCTTTTGTTGCCGAATGCGATTGCAGCCGAGCATGGCGAAAACCCAGCAAAGTGCTGCAAGACGGCCGCTCCTTTGGCCCGAAAACCCAACTACTTCTGGTGGCTTCTCTGGTGAAAAGCTGGCAGAAATAGATTCGGGGAACGCTTGCCAGTGGTTCCGGCTGTGTTGCTTTCTGCCTGCAAATCTGCAAAAGTAAACAAAAGTGTTGCCAACTTGCCAGAGACAAATACAAACGGCAGAACAAGGAGCACAACAAGGATTCGTCGGCCAGCTCTGTATCTTTTCTACACACTTGCAGAAATTATTCCGGATATTTTTCAAGGAATTATAAAAAAAAATAAAATTATGATTCTTAAAAAAGGTGCTTACGAATTTTGATTAAATATTAAAATATTACTTTTTATAATGTTACAATATTTTAGGGCTAAACAAAATACTTATGTGTATTTTTCTCTTTGTCGTTATTTAATTTTTTCAGACTGGTATTTGTATTTTTAAAATTTAATGTGCGTTCTGTTATTAAATATGACTCTTTACTATGACAGTTAAGAGCTGAGCTTAATATCATATTCTGTGCAATAAGCCCAAAACATTTTTTTTAGTGTTCATGTTTGTTTTTGTCTGAGTGCAACAACAAGTTCCTGATATGGCTGCCTGCCGGTTTTCCTTGCTTATTATAATTGCCTGCGATTTCCACCTTTCCCCGAAAACTTTTCCAGCTGCTGTGGGTGTGCCCGGACTTTTGGTCGGCAGTGTCCTGCGACAAATGTAAGCAATGACATTGATGCTGCTTGGCCTTTTTTGAGTGAGAGAGAGTGTTTCTGCTCATGCTTTTGTTTTCCCATGCACATATTTATTTTGTATTCCCAAGTTTGCCGGTTCGGGAATTGTTATTATTTGTATTGTGATTGTTGGCAGCATGTCTCTGCCAAAAAGCAGCTGAAACGAAAACAAACCCAGTCAACATTGTGGTCAGCAAATGGATATGGAATGGATATTTCAGTAGGTCAAGATAGGTTAGAGATATAATTAACAGATTAAGTTTAGATACACTGGTGAATGGAGATTGGAATTCCATTAATCGTATCCTTAACGAAGCATATCGTATTTTAAATATAGGGTTGAAAAGAAATATAACTGATTAAATTATGAAAATATTATGAATAAATGGAGATTTTACTTTGAGTTTTTAATGTTAGCTTTTGAGATTCAGCTAATGCGTATTGAATTTAGATATTATAATTTATTTTGGATAGATGAATCACTTTTACCAGTTAATGCAAACTCCTAAGGGCTCTTTATTTTTAGTCTTTAGTCTTTTTACGTTTCTTCGTAGATTTTAATTATATTTAAAATGTTCTATTTAATTTAGGTGCTACATATTATCCATTCAAAATGCCTTCTTCTATTTTAAAAATCATATTTTATAACTATAACAAATTTCCATATTGAATCCATTCCATGCTTGACTCTGTTTCCCAGTATGCATCTACTGAAATAGATTAAATTACCTTTAAACTTTTATTCGGAATAAGCTCCCTTGACCTGCAGAAAGTTTCTTGGGTTGCAGTTTACGACTGGAAGATGTTCATATACTCATGGGAAGAGCTCGTATCTAACTGCCTGCAGTTGTTGCCAGTCGTCTTTGGCAGCTTCCCCCAACTTGGACGTCGTCATAATGCCATTTGTAGCGCACACAATTGCTAATTGCTTTAAATGCATTTTAGCCGGAAGTGGATTTGCCCAAGCCTTTGGCATATGCACTGAAAGCCCGAGCTGTGTGCCCTCTGCTATTTGTCCTGCGTATTATGTAGTGCATATTGGCCAGCATTATCTGCGGCACTTCCTGCCCTCCTTGGTTTTATTCTGCTTTATTTTATTGTATTGTGCTTTTTATTTATTTAAAGCTATTAGCCGGGCTTAGTCTTTGCTTTGGCTTCTGCAGCCCTTAGAGTGCATGGCGAATGGGGCGTATGCGTAATGTGATTCACCAATAAGCCAGTTACTCAGCATCACAAACAACATAGGCCAGCTGAAAAGAAGCAGGGGCTTATGCAAATGTTTATTTTTGCTATTTACATGCACTACCCTTCGGACTTGTCACCACACTGGTTGGGGTATTTAATTGAAATCTACAAGTTTATGATTGTTTTGCATGCAATTTCAATAAGCAATTAAATGTGCATGCCGTTGAATTCATTGTTTGCCCATATTGTCTGTGCCCTTGCCCTTTTTCCTTGCCCCTTTTTTATCCACTCATCGCCTCACCAGTTGCTGTTTGTTATAGCCGGGCTCTTTTGTACTGTGGCTTAATGAATTTTGTGGCCGGCATAAATAAGAAACAGACAGCAGCCATTATTTGTTTGGTACTTGCATTTGTCAATATTTATAGTGGAGTCCTGCCATTCCAATCGAACTATTGCCTTCCGAATATTTGCCCAGCTTAAATTGAATTAATTTTTAAGTTGCCTGAAACATATGAATATCTTTTGGCTAATGCAATCCCTAGGATTTATTCTGAGTAAGGATTTATTATGGCTAATAAAGTTAAACTCAAGGATGCAGGGTTGGTGCATTGTGATCATAACTCATTTAATTCTGGTTTAAAGTATGGTGAAAAGTGCTTATGCTATAATTCTGTAATGGAAAACGCAAACTTATTTACTTTATATTAAACAAGATATTTTTATTTTTAGGCATCTTTGAAAAAAACATATCACCAAAAACGTAATAGTTTGAGTCACAAACAATTCCATTGGGAATTGCAATTTCTTGGATTTATTTTCACATAAGCCCACCAGCCAAGTACGGAATTCATTTTGGCTAATAAAATTGATTTTTTTTAAAACCCCCAATAACAAAGTACTAAGAGGGAAGGCCTCCCATAACAGAATTTTACACTTTAAAAGTGTGGCTTAGTGGAGAGATCCAAGCTGTTTTGGTTTTCGGGTTTGAGTTGGCTGCTTATGCGTTGACATTTTTATGGGTATTTTATGTGAATCAAGTGAATATGGCAAAGACAAAGCTAAGCTCCTTTCCGAATCGATAAAAATGCAAATTAAACAGCGCGAGTGGGAGTGTGTAGAGCCATATAAACTTGCATATGTGCCTTGGATGTAGATATATACACGGAGATATGGCGGAAAGAGGGCGGGGGAATGGCAGCTCGTTAAAAGGAAAGCCGGGCGAAATTCAAGTGCCGGAAAATGGCTTTTGTTTAGAAGGAAAACTCCGGGAGTGGCGCTCGCAATCTCTCTCGCCTGCATACATATAAATATGAAAAATATTCAGAAAATGTCAAACGGAAACAAGTTTTCAAGTCAGACTGCATGATGGAGGACACATGTCCTGGCGGCCACAGGACTCCTAGCAGGCAGACACTCCTTCGCCCAGTCGGGCGACAAATGAAAATTGCAGAAATGATCGGAAATGACCAATTTGAAATAAAAATGTAACCAACTGTGGGCCAAAGACAGGCAAGTCTGGCTTTTATACAGATACATCAGTTATATTATTCAACAGTTATGGTCACCTAAATATCATCTAAAATATGGAATGTGAAATAAATATTAACTTATTTTTCAAGTAATCAAAAATGCAAGGTTGTTTTACTTTCAATTATATTTCCAAAAAAGTAATTTTGTATTATCAATATCAATGATTGTATTTTTGGAAATTATTTCATTTAATCATGATTTAGGCTACAATATGGTTTGAGAGTGATGCAATTCAAAAATATAGTTCCGAGACTATTATTTTGACAGCAACTGTATTTTCGGCTAAGTGTGTGTGAGCGGAAGTCGGGCGCTTGACAGGCACTAACACCAACAAGTGGAGGACCAGGGCAGGAAGCCCACAATTTCGTACGGAAAACTGCAGTTACCAGACTCTTTCCAAATCTGAATGTCAAGTGCAGCAGCACCCAGATCTGATCAGATATGACAAGATGACAAATTAGAAGATTTGTCAAAGAAGTTATCGCGATCTAGACATGCGGATTTGGATGAAATACCACTTCCGTTTCGAGGGTTTATTGACCCTTGGGCTTAAGGCGGCTCACAGGCTCCTGCACACAGGCTCATAACTCACAGATGTCGTATTATGCATGAATTTAAAAACAAATTATAAATATAAAAACCCAATAACTTACTATTTTGAGAAAAACATCTTGCTCGACGCACGCGGGAATCGAACCGCTAACCGCTCGCCTCACAGTTTGCAGTCAAGCACTCTACTAGCTGCGCCACGGAAGCATCGCGTGAGGCGCTGTACAAAGTCTATTCACATTTTGTTCTCCTATTTTTTGTCAAATTGATCTGGCTCTATTCTAGTTATTTCATTTAGTTGTTTATTTAATTTTACTCGTAAATATTTATATATTAATAGTAACAGTAATTGAATGTTTCAAATTTGAAAATCCTAAACATCATTTTTATCAAATTATAACTATTCATGAGTTAAAAAAAAATGCAATACATTTTTTTTTATAAATATGTAAATATTATGGTTTAAAAAAAAAACAAAAAGACACCATGAGTTTTTCGCCTCGACGTGGGATTGAACTCACACTTGCGGCTATAAGCTTGAATAACATATTCATGCACGCACGCGTTAGACCCCTAGGCTACCAAATTTTCTTCGATTAATGGCGATTTTTTCTAAGGCTTAAAAAATTTTTTCTAAAATGTGTATAAGAAGAAAAATTTATCAAATACGGTTAAATTTTTTATTTTCTAGAAAAATATTTCTTAAAATCACACATTTCTTTCTAAATGTTAGAAAAATTTTCAAACATTTTTTCTGTTTTTAGAAAAACAATATTTCTATTATGTAGAAATATTTATAATTTTAATGGCATTTTTTTTTTTTTTTTAGAAAAGTTGAGTCTTTTTATACCCGTTACTCGTAGAGTAAAAGGGTATATTGTATTCGTGCAAAAGTATGTAACAGGGAGAAGGAAGCGTTTCCGACCCCATAAAGTATATATATTCTTGATCAGGATCACTAGCCGAGTCGATCTAGCCATGTCCGTCTGTCCGTCTGTCCGTCTGTCTGTCTGTCTGTCTGTCTGTCTGTATGAACGCTGAGATCTCGGAAACTATAAAAGCTAGAAGATTGGCGTTTTGCATGCAGATTCTAGGAGTTCTTACGCAGCGCAAGTTTGTTTCAAAAATGTGCCACGCCCCCTCTAACGCCCACAATCGCTAATATACGATTTTAAAAATTTCAATATTTCGGAAAAGTAAAAATGCAGTTTTATTGTGTCTATCAATACCTATCGAAATGTAGAAGAAATTTTTCAAATCGGACCATTCGTTAAAAAGTTATGCGTGTTCAAAGTTTCTATCTCGATCTCCCTCGCACTCCCTTTACCTGAGTAACGGGTATCTGATTGTCGGGGCACCCGACTATAGCGTTCTCTCTTGTTTTTTCTAAAATCAATGGCGATTTTAACCCTCAAATAAAGAAAGGAAAATTAGAAAAATAAACCTTATAATTTAGAAAAAAATTTATTTTTCTGTATTTGAGAAAAAAATTTCTAAAAAAACTCGTTCAATAGAGAATTTTTCTGAGGATTAGAAAATTTTTCTGAAGATTAGAAAATTTGTTCTCTTTATAGAATATTTTTTCTTAAGCACAGAAAATTTTTTTTTTTCTATATTTAAGAAAAATAATTTTTTGAGTGTAGCTGTTACATACTTTTGCACGAATACAATATACCCTTTTACTCTACGAGTAACGGGTATAATAACTTAAAAACGCTCACGCATGTGAGGATTCCGGATCTCCCCCCTTCCGCTCCTTGGCGGAGTAATAAATCAAGACGGAAGGCGGCAAGAGGAAAACCCTTTTCAACGATTTCTATGCAAAGTGCTGGCACAGGCAAAGTAATTCATCAAAAATAATATAACAAGACAGCAAATGAGAAAAAACGGAAAAACAGAACTGCTAAGAAATATACGAAATGGTTAAAATTGCACAAGCAAGCAACAAATTGGAGCCTTTATATTGCAAAATGTTTGTGCGTCTAGCAATCATTGCGTATGTGGGTGTATTTTCGAGTGTGAGCCATCTGCGGCAAAATTAAGCCCGAAGGCATCCTATCGAACTCTGCTGGAACCTGAAATTAAAATGTGAATGGTTGGTCTTTCCTCGGTCTGATCATGATACGGTACGGGGACTTTACTTAAAAAGACTCACTGGTGGCAGTGTAAGTAAAAAAAAGAGTAGGAAGTAAGTACCTACACCTATTTGACTGCAATATATTGATTCATATATTTTAATAATTAAATACGACGAGTAAACGTATTGTTGTATTTATGTTACTTTATATTTATTTATATGATGGTCATATTTAAGATAAATACATATATTTCAATAAAGAGCTAAGTAGTATAAGATTTAATTTACACTAATTACCGGATTGGCATAATTGTCTTTGTACAATTTTGTGCTTCGACCGCCCTTCGCCTGAATTACAAAGTTCTCAGAGCTGGCAGCATTTCGACATCCTCTCTAAATCCCATATCCTCTCGAGTTTTACCATGTCACTGTTCTTTGGCAGGAAAAAACCGACCGTAAGCAAATTTCGTTTGGTATTCTTTTGCAGCTGGGTCAGCACTCTGAAGCGCAGTCCGTGCTGACATTCTCCTTGTTTACTGGTTGGTCAAATGTGTCAACAACATTGCTGTGCAATTAGGAAGGTCCTCGAAAGTGTGCTGCAATTTGCTCCCTTTCCCCTTCTCCGCCCCCGAGAGGAGGGGGGTCCGCTTTAAACATAAAATAAGAGCAGGGGAAAGCGGGAAAAGCAATTAATAGTGCTACACATGTTAAACATTCATCTACATAACATACCTACATCTGTTTAGTTTTAGTTTTCGCACAGGTTCCCTTTTTTGTGCAATGTGTTTTATTAAGTTTTTAATTAATGTATGAGCAGTTTAAACTTGTAAAAGTCCTGTCATGATAAACTAAAACAATATTTCTCACTTGGGGGCCAACGACGACAGCTTCCCTGCCCGCTGTCCGTTTTCCGGTTGCCATGGGAGCTACCCCACAGGCAGCCAAATTGCCCAAAGGAAAGCTTTCCAAAATAAATGAAGTTACGGCTAAAGGATGGTCGTGTCTGTGTTACGGGTTGGCACACATGCGACTGTGTGGGTGTGGATGTGCCATTAAAATATTTGCATCTCATTATTTAGTTTTGGGATATTCGAGTCCTAGCCACTTTCGAGCATAAATTCGAGCGATAGATAGAGAACTCCAGAATTTAACGCAACTATATATCTTTCGGCAATATTATGGTAATTGACCTTTGCCAATTTCGTACGTATATGCTCTATACCTCCTTTTTATTTCGCTTTCCCTTCCTTTGTGGGCCAACTTTTGTTTCGTTTCATTTTTGTGTGCTCTGGCTCTTTACTGTCTTATCAGGCAAATTGAATTTGTGGTCAGAACCCAATGAGTGTGCTAAACCATTTGGCAAACAGACATCAGGCGGCTTACACACACACGAATACAGCTGCACAGGGGAAAATCTGCATAATTGGGTAGTCACATTGGCCACATTTTCATAAAATATTATATTTTGGAGGAGATTTATTTTACTGTTTAAGTTAGTAGTCAATCATTTAAAGATCAAATAATTTGTATTAAAATCATAAATCTAATTTTGATATTAATAATTCAGAAATTCGAAATATATATTTTCCTCTGTATTCGAGTTCCAGTCATTTTTCAGATGTCTTGCAATCTGCTTCGGTTGAGCTTGCGAGTGTGTGAGCCAGTGAGTGTGTGTGGTAATCCTTTATGCATTTGGTATCCCAGACGCAGACTGACCCCATTTGCGAAATTCTCTATGCCATCTATCAACACATACCCACAAAGACACGCACACAGGGCGACACAATGCACAGGACATTCACACGACATGGTCAAAAACTTTGCACAATTAAAGTTTAAGTGTTGCACAAACTTGTGTCAGGCGCTCGAGAGGGAGAGAGATGGTGAGAGATGGAGGCAAAATCGCAACGATGGATGCATAAATTTCCTTTTTGTTATTATAGACTTTGCCAACGAATTCTAGAGCTGCACAGTGGGGAAGAGTATTTTAGTTCTTACAGAAAGGCGCCCTCACAATCATCATTAAAAATAGTTAGTTATGGATAAATAATATAATATAGTTTTGTAAAAAAAACTAAAATATTTAGATTGACTTAAGCATCAAAAAGATATAATTCTAACTAATCTAAAATCTTTAAAAATAATTTAGTTTATATTTCTAACGGTAAATATAAATTGTAAGTACAAACATCATGAAAAAATATCAAATATTCTTTGTAATTTTTGTCTTTTATGCAGTTCTGTCACGACAAACTCAAGAGCAACCCTTCCTGTCACAAAATTGGTCAAGGAGTGTTTGCCCAATGTGCGGGTGTGTGGGTTCGGGGACAAGAAATAACACCTTTCGCAAAGTTGCAAATGCAGTAACAAAGTGTAATTAAAAAGTTTGACTACGCTTGCAAAAATAATGGAATCGATTATGAGCCAGCCCTTAACTACCACGCCCAGTTTGGCCTGCGCCTCCCCCAGTTGCGCCACTCAATGGAATTAAAAGGATATTTTTCGCCTTTGACTCCCTGCTGCCGACTGCCAATTGCATCTCCACGTCCTCCCCCTCGAGCCATTGTTTTCGTCTGTCAAATGCAGACACTTTGCTTTTGGTATTCATTGCTCGAGTAGCTGCAACAACCGAGCGGAAAAACTCTCGCAGAAACTGTCAATAAGGGCATTTTTATGCATTCATTTCTTTCGCATTTCTCCAATCAGTTGAAAAATTACAAAAACTACAGCGAACGCATTGAGAATGAAAACTTTGAAAAATGTTAATGCAATTGCTTTTTCGAAAAAAGTCTGACTCAAGTGAACCTCATTAAATTGTGACGGAGAATTGCTAAGGCTGGCATAAAATTTATTTAACGACGTCCCGAGCATAATTAGCTGAAAGTTCGTTTAATCAGAGGGTATTATCCGATTTTACTTAACCACTTTATGCAAACGATTAATTGTAATGAATAGTGCGACGGGCCATTCGTCTGTCGCTGTTAATTAAGCACAACAAATGCGACGTTTTTATTTTTAATACTTAAAAGAGTCCGCCCGGTTATTGATTTAAGGGTACGCGTACATTTAAATTTGCATAAACTGTTATTAATAAGGCAGATTAAGCCGGCAATGGTTTGTGTTGATATCGAATCGGAGGATAAAGATATAAAGTGGGTCGCTGTTTTTGTGCTTCTTACGCTTTGTGGACATAATTATTGGGTTATCCACCTTGCTGATATTTTTATTTCCCACGCATTTGTTATGCTTTTTAATGCATTTTTAATCCGATATAATTAATACTACCCCAATGACGGTGCCTATCGTTTATTAATTACATTATTTCGTAAAAACATTAACACGAGCCCGCAAAGTCATAAATAAATCTACAAAAACATCGAATGAAAAATATTACGCCCGCCACTGGAGCTCATAAATAAGTTAAGCCGTCGGCTTCTTAAAATAAAAAGTATAATTTAATTATGGCAACCATGTGCCAGCAGACCACAAAATGGCTTAAGTCGCTGCTGAGATAAACAAATTGTGTGTGAAAAATTAATCACTGGCATTAAAATCACTTAATTGCGAAACTTTTGTTTTTATTTTGTCAAAAGTAAATACATGTAGGTTACAAAAACCACCTTTGTATCGATTATTGAAGATAAAAGATTTATCACTTTACCTTATTCACCCTTTTTTGTTTAAGACTCAATAGGCTTAATAGGTAAATACTATAGTTAGGGCATACAAATCACTGCAATGTGATACCATACCAAAATGAGAAAAAAGGCAAAAAGAGCAGAAATCAAGCATTTATTGCGTGTGTCCTCCATTGAGGTGTTCACACATGGCTTTGCCTTTCATCGTCAATTTAAAAACAATTTCCATGTTTGTGCCATAGTTTTGTCAACGTTTTAAATGTGCACGTGGGTGTGAGTTGGGGCGATCCACAAACACACGCACCAACCACACCATCACACGCTCTGTCTGTGCCTGTGTCTGTCCGTGTGGGAGATTGTAGGCTGTTTGTTGTGGTCAGCTGTGCTGAAAAGCTGGAAAATGAATCCTGAGGTTTTCTCGGTCACCGGAATGTTGTTGTAGCATGTAGCACTCACACTTCTGCGCCAGAGAAGTTGCTCATACGCCAGGTAAGCCCATCTCCTCGTGGTCTTTTATTTTTTTTGTATCCTATACCCTGTTTTTGCCGGCTGCTCTAATCCAAAGCAAACACCTGCGTCATAAACTTTAAGCCCCACAAAGTTTCGGGCCAACAACCGAATTGGAATCATTGGAGCGTACTTACGGTTTGCTGTGTGAGAGTTTGGCCAAAAGCGAAAACTTTTCGATTTGTCAAATGGTATTTAGGGATATCCTTGGTTTGGTCTTAGGAAGTGGCTGAAAGGCTAAAGAGTTTATCTAAACATTTATTTTTTTTTATTAATAATTATACTTTTAATATGACTTATGTGAAGTTGTTTTTAAGACTATTTCAGAAAGTAAAATAGATTTTTACTTCATTTATTTACTATAATTATAAACATTAATTTATGAAATCCTTGTTATAAAAAAAGTTACGATAAGGAGTGTATTTAACCATTTCGTACATCTCTTATTCCTCTCATTATCATTAATTTTTAAAATCCCGGCTTTACGGCTAAAACTTTAAAAGACTTCCATAAGCCCGCCAACAATAAATGCGATATTTCTTCATCATCTTTATCAAGTCGTTATTAGAGTTATTATCATTAATTTATTAAATCCCCTGTACATGGCTCGACATGACAGTCACAATTCAAATAGATATATTTCACCAGTACCCAACCCCTAAACCGAATTTAATGTCGTTTTCGGGGGAAAGCGCTGTTGTCGCCGGCGCTTCTCCGGAAAATCTTTTAGTACGCGGAGAGCAGAACATTGCTGTTGACACTCGTTTTCGGAGGGACGTCTTCATCTTCACAGCTTAGTGGCGGACAAATTCCGAGTCTTTGGTCACGCTCTCCCCTCGTCGACAACATTTAGCCGGTTATTGTTTTAACATTTGCCCCCGCCGCCAGCCCGCAAATGTGCGTCTGAGCTGCTCTTATCTTATCGTTATTAACGTTCATTTTATTGTCATGCTGCTCGGCTCAGTGGCAATGGCAGCTTCTGTCTGCTAGTTGCCATCAGTGGCCGGCCATTTCCACAGACCCTTTATTGTATCATTATTGTCATTTACTCCGACTCTCCGCTCCGATCATTGCTGTGTGGCCTGCATTATTTTGATTATTTGTGAGTTTTCCTCCAAATGGCTCGCTTTCAGTACATTATGCCCGCGCTTTCTCTTTGATTTCCTGATGACAGACTTTATTGGCGAAAACACTGCGAAAAGTAAGCCAAGCCAAGTCTTTATTTTTGTAAGGCAGAAAGCCCTGGAACTTAAAATTTATTTTATGTGTTTTTTAGAATTTTATGTAGAGTATTTTTGAAAAAGGTTTCAATTATAAATACATTTAGTTTCACCCGTTTTCAATGGATTTTGTATAAAAATATCTTGAAATTTAAATAAAACAAGTTGGTAGATGAACAAAAAAAACGATTATTTTAAGTTAAAACTGTTATACTTCAGAAATATTTAATTACTATTTTGTGGTAATACCCCTAATATTTTCCCCTGTGCAGCTGGGACTCGTCTTAATGGCCATCCACTGTATATACTTCAGCATTATTAATGTGATTAACGTTGACATAAAAGTCGCTTTGATTTGGACACTCAAAAGGCCGAACGATTCGTAATTTTCTTGTGTTTCATAAAGAGCATTTTATACATTTCTCCGACCGTTGTGTTTGTTGACCCATAAATACAGATTGGCGCAACTTGGGGGCCGCAGCTCCGTCAACAGCAAAGGATAAATAAAACAGGCCGCTCATAAATTGATTACGATATCAATTGCTGAACTTTTGACTTTTAATTAAAGGCTGTGCATGCTGCTTATAAAAAGAGCAAAGTCCCCCGTAAATGTGTGTATATTCACATGGGCATAAATATATGTATACGCAGGCGAGTTACCAATTTGGCGTAAAAATTCATACAAACATGAAAGGCCGTGGAAAATGCATACATTTGCGCTATAAAGAATGTTTTTCCAAAGGGGAAAACTGGGGCGGTCGGTGCTTTAAAAATGCGAATTAAAAAATGCCAAATGAACGGGAACTGGACGCAGCACGGAAAAGTTAAAACGCGACTGCGGGACGGGCTGAAATTATAAATCAATTTAACGTTGCCAAACGAGAGAGGCCGGACAAAAGTGCGAGCTCCGAGCCGCATAGTAAGTAAATGTGCGGTGGCGGTGGCAAAGTTTTCCATTTGCCATTTTCCATTTTACAAGCAGCGCCAGCGAAAATTGTATAAATTGCCAACTCAAACGGAAACGCAATGACACCGGACGCCATTGACCACCGCTAGCGCCGACCCCGTGGCCCGTGATCCTGCTCCTGCTCCTGCTCCAGAATCTCCATCTCCGTCCGGGCTGCGGATTACGGGTTATGGGTTAAGGGCTGCGGGACCGGCCTCTCCGGGATTCCGGGGACGCATGCGCGGCTCATCATCCGGCCTTTCAGCGCTGCCACGGATGTACGCGCTTTAATCCGTAAACCGCAAACGACGGCATCAGATACAGATACTCGAACTACGAGCTCGGGGCTGCGGGGGCTGCGGGGGCTTGGGGAGCCTCGCATTCAAGCCACTGGCCCCGCTGCATTTTAAGTCAAGCAGTTGAACAACTGTTTGTAATTGCAGCATCGCATCGCCGGCATTGTGGTAATGGCTCTTTGGGGCTGACTTGGGGTTGCTGTCCGCCGGAATCTCTCACAGTTGAATGCTGCAAAAAGTCCCTGTTACCGGATGTTGTGCAATAAAAATGCAAAGTGCGCAAAAGTTGCTGTCCAATAGCGGCCAGCTGATACAGTAAATAAATGTGAATTAATGTTGTTTCTGGTGCACCACGAGGGCACTACAAGTTAGTGGAAAGGTCGAGGGGGTGGATAGCAAGATGGGGTTACGGGGAAGTAGGGAATCTACAGGGGAGTTGATACGCTAAGAGCTGAGTAATTTGAATTAATTTAATACTGAGCGATGCCTAAAAGTATACCTTATTTTTTTCTCATCACAAATACTTTTGGACTGCTTGAACTGCTTTTTTACTGCTTTCTTATATCGATCAACAGCTTGTATTATTTGTTTTTTTTAATAAATTGTGGTGTTCATCGCAATTAAAATGGAATTAATTAGTCGCATATTACGAGTTCGGAAACCAAATATCCGCCTCGGGTGCGTATTAATATCAATGTTTGTATTGTAACCTTAATTGTAATATCACTATTAAAATCAATACAAAAAACTTTCAATTTAATTTACATGTTAAATGTTTTTGTGTTCCAAAATATTTATTATTTCTTGAAATATTTTTATTGTTTTATTTTCCCATTTCAAAAAATCCGGTTGTTCCTGTAGGACTGAAAATGCATTTCAAATAGTAAATGAAAAGTCAAATATTGCTGTGTATTTCATTTATCAGAAAGCAATGTCACTGTAAATATATTTTACTAAGTTGTATAAAAATACGTTTAGGTATTTAAGTGGTTAAACAAATTGAAATTTTCAGAAGCAAAAGAATGGGCAAATTGCTCGGCAATGCCGCGTACATGGAAGTGTTCTGAACAGCAAATTTTGTTACGAAAATCCGAAGCTAAGCTACTAAGTTACTTAACCAACAAATTTTGAAAGTGGCTGACTCGGGCAACTGTCGCCGGCTTCAGCACCGGACCGCCGCCCGTCCCCGCCCAATACGGCTCCCGGTCGAGACCGGAATCCGCGGGGTGGAGGGGGCGACGGATCGGGGGTGCGTGACCGTGCGTCGACCGCCGGATAACCCGTCGTTGTCCGGCGGAAGGCAGCGGAAAGCCGATCCGGACCAGGTAGCCACGGCAACGCCAGGCAGAATTACTGGGAAACACAAAGGTGTGACGGAGGGTCGGCTCTGAACAGATCTGATAAGCAGATGCAGTTACCTGAATATCGATCAATGTACAGAACAATCACAGAATACACTTCCGAGGTACGTTACAATACTGGTCGTATTTATAGCACCTCTTTTCGGAACAAGCACTTGGGAATTACAAGCAGCCAGCCATGCAGCCCGGCAAGCAACAAGCAACAAAATCGGGGTGGGTTTTTGCGTTTGCTTGTGCAAGGCAAGTATGCCGATAAAGGCAACGTCAAAGGCCTGTAAAATCTGAAATATAAACGATAAGCTAATAATTTAAACTGTTTTCGACTAAAAAATTCAAGGGGAACACGAAAAAATAAAAATAAAAAAGCAATTATAAAATTTGTATTTTGATCCGCCCTCGGCAGGGTTTGAACCCATGACAGATTTGGTAATGTACGCTACGTGGAAATACGTTCAAGGCAAATGAAGTTCTTTGTTGCATTTATTTTTAGATCATGGCAAAACATATGTAGTAAATACAAATTTTTGTGGTTTAGGGATATTGTGAGCTATTTTATTTTTGAAAAAACATGTTCAGTTCCGTTTTGCAAACATTTTTGTTTTCAAATTTGTTTTAATAAATCATTTATATGGTTCCAATCTTATAAAAATAGATAGTTTGTTTAGCCGAATTATGGATATGGAATAATATTGTATTTCTAGTAACTTTATTATTATAAAATTCAATATTAAACTAATTCACAAATAATTACAAACCACCCCACCACGTTGTGATTTGACTTTCATGAATCATGATATCAAGTAAATATGAAAAATATTGGAGTTTTATCCACATTTTTAGCCTTAAGCTAGGAACACACGATGCAAACAATTTGCAGCAAGTTGATTGCTGCAATCAGACTTGCACGTATAAACACTAGTGCAACCATTTTGCTGCAAACAAAGAACTTGCATAAATTTGTTTGCAGCAATATTTTTTGATTTTTACATCGTGTGTTCCAAGCTAATCTTACATATGCCAATCTTACATATATGTAAGCTATTTAATTTTTATAAATACTGTACTTAGAATACTTTCCAATTACACCAAATCTGAGTTATTGCCTTAAATCCCAAAAATATATAATGAATTGATTTTATTATTTTTAAATTATCTTCCGAAAAATACAATTTATATATTTTGTATTTTTCGGAAGACAATTTAAAAATAATAAAATAATATAAATTTAATTTATTAAATAATAAAATTTACGTAAAGTAAACAAAAAACTAAAGATAAAGCCAAAAATAACATTTATGTGGGGTGTGTCCGCTTTGGGAAGCAATTATTCAAAAACCTAAATGAACAGCACGAGACCAACGTTGAAATGCCAGAATAAATGATATCAAGAAGCAATCTTATGTTCTTATAATCTTATGTTTTTATCATGTTAAATCTTATTTAACTTTCAAAAAACGTATTTGCACAAAAATAAAGTTTTTGCATTGCATTTTGCTCGTGCAGTAGATGGTTAACATATGGTTGTTAACTGACCTTGTTTATTTTTTATGTTAAAATTAAGAAGCAAATATAGCCAAACGATTAAAAAACAAAATATTTTAAAATCACAAAAAAAGATCGGCTTGTTCCCGCCCGGGTTCGAACCGGGGACCTTGTGCGTGTGAAGCACACGTGATAACCGCTACACTACGGAAACAGTTGAAAAAACGTTGTCCCAAATTGCAACTCAAGTGTACCAAGCATTTTAGAGAGTAAACCTGATATGACAAAAGGAATGCTCGTGGTAAATAAATCCGCTCGACTGGGTCTATTTATAGCAGGGGCTTGACCAGTATGAATAGAAACTATTTGCGTTGCCATGGTAAATTCGACAAGCGTATCTGATATTTCAGGTTCTCTGAATAGTTTCCATGATTACCTCTGATTTCTGGCAATTAACGTGAGTAGTGAACCCCCGTCCTCGTTTCCACTTAAATATCGCATTTAATGATAAGCTATAATTAGCGTATCGCTCCCATTGTTTCGCTTTCATTATGGAGCTTAAGAACTTAACGATATGTGAAAATCACAAATTAAATTACTTATTTAAATGTGATTATGCGCATTATTTATGGGTAAAGTGTTGCCATTGGGTTGGGTACGATAAATGCAGTGCCACAAAAACGTGTGTTGCATTTTAAGGGACAATGCTTCCGAGCGTTTTGGAAGGGGGACTGGATGCCCGGGCCATTACGTATACGCAGCGTATGACATTGAGCTAACGCTCTCGCTTATCGCTTGCACGTCGCAGCTGCTCGGGCGCATGGAATGGAGCCACGACCGGCATAATGAGCGCCACTATCCCTGCCACTCCCACCCTGCTCCGTCCGTTTTCCCGCCCACTTCACCCCAATAAGCCAATGCCCAAGCAGAGCATTAGTGTTAGCGGAAAAGCGGATGCCTCTTGAAGGGCAGAGATGAGGCAGTGGAATAACTTCTCTCCTTTGGTACGAGGTACAAAATAAGGAAAATATGGGATAGTTTATTTTATTCCAATGTTAATGTTGTTATTACGGGATTACTTTAATTATATTGACTTTATTTTAAATATTTAAACATAAATCTAAAAAAGTTTAATACTGCAGTGTGGCTTAAGTTGGTGACATTGAAGAAAAAAAAAATGAAACGTTTCATAATATATTAGAATATTTTAATTCAACAAGTACCTTGGAAAGCGTCCAGGTACAAGCACGGAAATAATTCTCATCTCTTTTCAAGGAGTTCAGGTTGATGCTGAGCAGAAATCCGACGTACGATGGCGCGCAAAACGTCAAACGGCAAATAGCACCTTGCACCTGAAATGCATTAAATAAACATCATTATCGCTAAGACTAGAACAAGGCACCTACACACATACAAGGCGAACAATGCAGAGCACACACTGATGCACATGCACATCCACATGCACGGGAGCCCAGAACGCTGAGCATATTTGGCAAACAAAAGGATTTTGCGGTTGAATTGTGTAAACACAGAGGGAAAACGTACGCATTTGGCTTTTCACTTGTCGGATGTGGAGGTTCGGCGGAATTTCGAGCTTTCCAAGTTTGAGTACTGAACGAAAACCCCCTCGAATACCATGGTAACTAGTGGAAATACTCGAACGTTGCTTCTTATTGGATGGAAATAAAGTAATTAGCGAATTGGAAAGTGTTGCAGTTTGCACTTGAATCGTTTCGTCCTATCCCTGTTATAGTTAGTTATACGTATGGAGAATGTCCATTGAACATACATAGATGTTTTTGGTTATTAAATATCTTTTTATTAAATAAATAATTGTTTTATTTATTTATCATTTTGTTTGTATTTTTGCAATTTGTTCATTAGATAGATGTATACATTTCGCCATTCCTTTTTAGTATAATCTTTTTTTCTTAATAAATGGTATACCTGGATGGTTTATCCCGGATAAAAATGTGCATCAATTAAATATTAGAAATTGTTGATCATATTTTTTTTATTTTATAGATAGTATGTTTTAGGTATATATCCCTTTATGTTGTTTATAGCATAATATATTTTATCTTATGTCATGATTATAGAGAATTTCTCTATATACATTAATGAGAAATCGGATCTTAAAAAAGCTACATTTACACATTTTTTAAATGTTCTCTTGCTGAATTTTTATTTGAACTTCTTGTATTTTGTTTTCCTTTCTCAAGAAGCCAAATTATTTGATCATTTTTATTTTCGCACATTATTCCCGCGTACAGACTTTGACCCCCTGGCAGCCAACCCCCCGCCCGGCCTAACCAAACCCGAAAAAAATCCCCAGCATGGCCATTTATCATTTTCGCCCTATTGAAGTTTTAGTCTCGCGACGGCGGCCACATAAAGCAGCGACAGGCAGCGGGAGGCTGGAGCTGCGATAGAAGGCGTGCCAGCCTTAAGCAGATGAAGATGCCTGGCCAAGCCGGCGCAGAAACGGCCAAGACACAAAACAGCAGGGTTGCCAAAGGAGGAAAAAAGCTCAAAAAGAAAACAGGAACAAGAATGACAAAAAATACCAAAAACGTCGCACAAAAAGAGACGTGCAAGTAGTTCAAAAACTTTGGCCCAAAAGCAAACCGAAGGCGAGCAGCAAGAAATATATAGATGGGATGCTCGGGGGGCGGTGGCGAGGCCAACATTGGCTGGCATTTGGGCGAGCGTATGACATTATTTATGGTTTGTTATTTGTGCAAAAAGTATGCAAGAAAATATGCTGCGACTCTTTCATAATTTTCCTTTCTCCCTCCGCAGCCAGGAGGGAAAAAACAAAAGTTTTCGGGCTGCCACCGAGCACGCAAAAAAGTGTCGAAATTTAAGTGTGAAATTAAAGATGATGTGGCACGAATATGGCAGGACACACATAGCCTGTGGTAGGCATTAATTAAAATCATAAACGCAAATCGACAGGAGGGATAATTTACTTTTTCTCCAATCACACGATGCAAAAAAAGGTGCATAAATTATAGGCTCTCATTAAATATTTTCCACATTAAATAGAAAGGAGCCGATGCCGATGCCGATGCCTCAGCTTAATGACCATAAATCGAAATTAATGACAATGCCGAAGAGTGGACAGAGGCGTCGGGGGAGGGGGATCAGCCCGAGGAGGGGTCGCTCTGGAGGGCTGGGCAGGAGCCTGTGGCCTTCATATCGTTTATGCCCGACCACAAATGGAAGCACCTGCTGCTGCTCTGCTGCCACTGCCTTTGCCACGGCCCAAACTGCTGGCCGTAAAGTGCTGCCAACGTTAATGACACCTGCGAGACAATTTCAATAACCGATATGTGCCGTTTTGGGTTTTGCGGAGCGTTCGTTCGCCACCGCCATTGACGGATGTCTTGCGGTGGCATTGAGCTATCGATTACGGCCCTGCTTTTATTCGTACTCCGGTCGGAACAGCCTCCTATACGAATTTATGACAGGTTCGTGGCCAAAAACACAACACTCTGGAAAAAATCACAGAATTTCAAATAGTTTCCTGTTCAAAAGATTCCTAGTAGGAATTTCCTACTTCAGAATTATAAGTTTCTTGTCAATTTTCGAAAATGGAAGATAAAATAACTCTTATACATTTTAGGATATTTACAGGTTTTTAACCTTTTCTATATGTTATTCTTTAAATACATTTTTATTCTGTTGAAATGTTTGTCCATTTTTCTCAATCAATAAAGAGCCAGAAGCAGTTTCGCTTTAACCATGGCATTAAGGTTAGTTTGGACCAAACAATACCCACTGATTTCATGGAGTCGTTATCAAAGTTTTGTTTGCCTTGAATCATCCTATCTAGGCCAACTCCACCCCAAACAAAAAACAAATCTGGGTCGTCATTAGCAATTACTCGTCAAGATGAGATAAGTAGTGCCTCCGACTGTTCCAGATTTGGGCCATGAGCATAGGATAGAAGGAACTGACCGAAAAGTCTACTTTCTAAAAAATATTTTCAATTGAAGTGGCATCTGGTGGGTTTTCGAGTCATGAGGGCGGTAATTTTATAGCTGCTTATTCAAAACTGCCTAAAATTATGCTAATATCTACACAAAATGTTCAGCAGTCGATTTTATCAGCGCGGACCAAGAAGCTCCCCCGAATGAGGTGTCAAAACAAAGAGAATTCTTTAATTTCCCCTCCGCTTTCTGAACAATGTAATGCTGACTCGACTGAATTTCGGAACCCCTCTTCAAACTCCGCAGACTGAAGGCTCTTCTGCAGCTGTTTACTTTGTTAATGGCCTTTTTCAGCTAAGCTCGTCCGTCGCCCGCGTCCAGACCCACTTTTCAGGCCCAGGACCAAGACCAAAGGACCTTCTCTCCCCACAGATTTCAGCTCAGTTTTTGACCTCCAAGCACGTGGCATTGAAAAGCTTTGGTGTTTTGATTTAAGACTGCTCTAAGGCAGTTATTCTTTTTCGTCTTTGTGTTTTTTAGTCTGTATGTCTGCCACGCGGAAAATAATTTATACAAAATGCTCCGCAGGATTTCATTTGCTCTCATTTCGCTGAGTGTTCAAGGTGCGGTGGAAGTCGCTTTGTTGGTTTTGTTAAATACTTTTTATTTTTCTTAGGCATTGTACTTGAGGCTGCCTTTGAAGTAAACAACTTTAATAGACTACAGCAAAGGTAAATGTAATTGAAGTCGAACATTAAATTAAATGAGTTATAATTATTCAAGCACGCAATATTAGTAATAGTCGGATAATTATTAAATATTATTATTTTTGAGATAAACAATTACAAAATGCACTTATTAAAAAAAATTGACTTAAATTGATAAAAATCTAAAAAACATACAAAATTTGTAGAGCATACAAATGTTTTCTTTTACTTTAAAACCAATTTCCATTACTGAAACAATTTAATTTAATTGGCTTTTCGGCAAAAGTTTCCAAGTTTTAAATGAAAATTAAACGATACCCGAATTGAAATCAAAAGTTAAGGTCATGGCATTAAATAAATTGCCATTTCCCCGGAACTTAACCAGGCGCAAACTCCGTAAAGAAATTAATTTCCCACCCCTCGAAGGAAAAGTGGGCGAATGTTGCGTTTGCAAATCTCTTCAGGAATGCCCCGGGGCATTCGTGTGTAATTTTTTGTCATTGATTTGGTCCCGGCAACAGTTTGTCAAGCACTCACATTTGACCCCGCACCGCCCACCACCCACGCCACACAGATGGCGACCCCTGACACAAACAGTCAGACGGGGACAGGCCCAAACTCGGCCCCAGCGTCTTTGGAAATTTATTACATTTTCAAGTATTTTTCCGGTTTTGTTACCCGGAAATTGCCGAAACGTGTGGCCGGCGTGCGAAATCCTTGAAATGTGCTAAAATAAATTATTAATAATTTCTATGAGATCCCCGGCAGACTCCAGACTTTCGAAATTTACACGGTTTGCCGTCGGATAAATGAATTATTTATTTTAATGTCAAATATTCCTGTTCCCAAGTTCCACCCTCAGGTCAATTGCTGTATTTGCTTGCCCGCCTGTATCTCTATCTTTTGGGTCCACACTCAACTCGTTCCTTGTGCAGGGACGTGCTGGTGAGGATTTTTGCCATTTTCATTTTCCTGTTTTTGCTGTGATAATCTATTTTGTCATTCGCCTCAATTTGTTTGTCGACTGTGGCCTTACAAATTGTAATCAAAGTTTATGATTGACGGATGTTGAGTATTCATTATTCAGGACAAGCTTTATCTCGACAAAAAGTGTTCAAGGAATAAGAAAAGATTTCTTTTTATCATTGGAGAAAATAAAAATGGGATATTTGAGCCAGTGAATTAGTTGGAAAAAAAGCTGTCGTAGGAATATATTGTACTTTTCCATGGCATACAAAATAAACTTAACGTTTGAAAATATATTTAGTTGATTTTTATTTGTATGGAAGAAATTATAGTTCAAATTTCAACTAGTGACAATAAAACCAAAATCATATTAAATCTATAACCGCAAAATAATCAATATTTGTATTTTAAGGGGAATAAATAAGACTATTAAAAGACATAAAGGACTAGCCTACATTTAATTACAAATGGCAAACTCAATGCCACCTTTTAACAGCAATAAATAAAGCAAGAAATCCTGAAAAGAAAAATCTATTTCAATGGACTTGTGGATTTCACTTTTCAATTAAGGCCAAAAAATTATGAATCAAAGCGAATTCCGTCCTCCCGCTCTTCGGTAGGATGTGAGTCAAGGTTTAGCATTTCAATTTGAATCAATTTAGCAGCGGGCGGAGATAAAGAGGGTAGAGACCCAGAGACCCAGAATCTGTGGCAGTAGCAACTTGAACTGCCTGTCATTCATCAGAGAGCAAATATGAAATGGAATTTAATGATATTATATCAATATTCTCGCATTGTCTGTTTGCTTATGTCCTGTTGCTGTTGTCAACGTCAATGACATGCAATTATTTTCGCATTAAAACTCATTTCCGTTATTGTAACTGAAGCGAGACATTAACGGTTGGGTGAAGCATCTATGGCTTTATATGCGAGCATTAGTGTTGCGAAAAATCTATTTCAGGAACTGGATATAAATGCTGGTTTAACGGTAAATAGGCACAATAAAAACTATTGGCATTTACCTTTTTAAAAAATAGTATTATATCTTGTAGAAATTAATAGCTCTTAAAATAAAGTTAGACAGTTTATTGTTTATATGACTTAATAAAGTGAATCGTTCTAACAACTTTTTAAAAGAAAAGTAATCCCAATACAAATTTGATTATGATCATGTAACTATTTTAATGATCTCTCATATATTTATACTATACTATATATACTATGAAATCAACAACAACAATAACAATCGAATAAGTATTGCGGATAAAAATTGAAAATTAAAAAACTATAACTGTTTGTGGGATTTCAATACTATTAAATTTATATTAGGGAATACATTTTATTATTAAATAGAGTACGTTTCCGGAAAAAGAAATATTTCCATCCGTAAACTATAGCTTTTGGCAGCACTGACGACCATGTCGGCTAATGGCCAGAAACGTTGGCAACGTCGACAATCAATACTCCAATCGGTCCGTTGTTGCCGATCTCCACTCGTCATACGCCACTCTTATGTAAATTGGAGATGCAGACCCCCTTTTCTGTCCCTCTGTTGGCATATCATAATTAAAGGGATATATGTGGGCGGTTGCCTGGATGATAGCCCATCATCCGCCATATCCCTGCCCTCGTATGCGGCGGCTGCATGGTCATATTAAAATTATTATTGTATGCTGGGGGCAAATGAGAAAAGTTGGCGAAAAATTGCATTTGATGTTGAAGGATTCGGGGAACTTTAATATTTACTATCAATTTAAAATTCGTGCAAGCATTTACATCCGCATTGCGGCGGCAAGTTATTGTCCTTTCGACCATCCACTTAAGGTCATTAATTCATTCGGCGAATGAAAAACATACTGCGCAGCAAGTGGGAAAATTAAATTAAAGTGGCGTAAAAAATGATTGTTAAGAGCGAGCTGCTGGGCTATCATTTGCATCGAGTGGAATATAAATGTAGTCATTTCATTCCGATCTTATTGACCATGAAAAGAGGTCGCACAACATTTTCATTTAGTGGCAGTTTATCCGTTCCTTTTTATTATTATTGTGAGTATTGTTTATTGTGTTGCCTAATGTGGCACAGTCTAGACACTTTTAATATATATCTAAATTCTTGGCCGGGGGGCTGCGGTAGGCCAGTCCAGGCTCCGTGTTAAAGTTGAAAATACTTCGCAGTGCTCATACGCCGCGTTGGCCACATAAATCTTTCTCCCTCATGCGATACCAACTATGCGCGTGTCTGGGTGTGTGCACATTAAAAGTTTGCCTAAGAGCTTATGGCACCATTTGTAAAAGCGATTTTTAATGCTGCTGCGAGATCTACACACAAGGGGGTGTGAAAGAGTGGAAAGCTCCAACCAATGCCATGGCCATCTAATGGCTTTGCACGCATCACAGGGAAAACTTTTTTAATGAGAGCGCTTCGTGCCAATACCCTTTGTCAACGTACGTGAAACAATATCAGGCGGCGAGAGCTGCCTCAGAAAATATTATTTCAAATAATACAATAATTGGTTAAGTACGATTAATAATTTCTACGTTGATTTAACAGTTTACAAAGTTAAAAATTTAAAAAATATTGGCTCAAATTGGTTAAAATATTATAAGTCAGACAAATAAAATTCCAATAAACTAAGCCCATTAGCAGCCTCGAATTTACGCCCATTAAGTGAGCAATAGCTTCGTCTAAAATCCAAGAAATGTAATCATTCGAGACGCCTTTCGACACCGGTTAGTGTCATTTAAATTGTTGCTCGGCTTGGCAGCTCGTGGCATTTCCCGCGGAAGGAGCTTGGGGGTTGAGTAATTAGTTGAAGCGCATTAAATCGCCATGATTTTGTCACGGCCTGACATTGAGGGGCTTTGGTCTTAGCTGGGTTACAGTAGCTACAACACGGCCAGTATCATGCGAATCGGCTTACAAAGTTTCCATAGCAATTGAAAAGCGTTTTATCAATTTTTCATGAAATTGAGTAGAAAATTTGTTGTTGGCTGCCATTATAGCCTACGCTCAGTTGGACGTTTTAATTGGAAAGTTTAACATTACAGTTGCAGCAAATCTGAAATGAAATCAAGCACTGCACTGCTGTGTTTATTTATAAATAATAGGAATATGTGTGGAGTTACCTATTCATGTAACACATTGTTGCGTAACGCATGATTTAATATGTGCATTTTATTTAAAATGCAAAACTATTTGATATTAAAATTATTTGTAAATGCGATCTATCGAAGAAGTACAACAAATACATTTAATCCCGTTAATAGCTTTAAAAAATCCTTCCTTGGAAATATAATGCAAGTTATGCATAAGCATTTACTGAAAAATGTTGGTTAAATGGAGGGGTTCCTTCCAAAATATGCATAAAACATTTATCAGAATCATTTTAATGGCGTATTAAATTTATTTTAATGCCATTAATCAACAGCAATGTTTGCTTCACTTACGCCTGAGGCCAGATAGCCATTTAAATCAGCTGTTGCATCAAGATCGCCATCGGACTTGCCGCCAATAACACCAGCGGCCAATGGAAAGCATTAATGTCAATCAGCCGTGTAATTAACGCGGCCAAATGGACAACGGCCGTAACAACAATACCAGTGACAAACGGGAGCCATAAATATGGCTAATCGGTATGGCAATGATTTGATTAGTTCGGCCGAGCTGCATACACGATTCCTACTGAACAGCACTTGGAAAATCAAATGGATCTAAACCTAATGATTACAAAAATAATTCGAAGAAACTAAAAACCATTTATTTTGGTTTATTACCATTGATGTATTACCTTTATTTTAATAAAATATCAACTTATTTCAAAAACTATCTGAGAAAAATATCATATTTTTATAATTATTAATAATGTAACTTTTAATCTGAGTGTTGATTTTGGGGTGCACTCGAATGGCAAATTTCTGACAGCCCGAATGTCGGCGACATCATCAACGCCAAGTAATTAGCATTTAGCAGCAGTGCTGCCATTTTGTCCTTTTTCCGGACAGATCTGTCCTTTTTATAACGGCTTTATCCGGAAAAAAATTGAAACATCCCCTGTCCGGAAATCTGTCCTTTTTTCAATAACAGGGTTTTGAGTGTTATTTTCGCCAGTCGTATTTGTATTAACCTGTTTTTATATGCTAAAACGCCTTTTAAACCAACATTCTTACAGTAAAATAATAATACTTATTTATACGAATTTTCAAAGTGACGTGAAGCAGTCGATGGATTTTTTTATATTACGATTTTTTCTAAAGCAAAAGGAAGAGGAAAACATTTTAAAATTATTGCAATTTTTATTCTCTTCTTTTTTTTGTCAGAGAAAAATTAGAGACTTTTACGACTCTCTTTCGGGCTTGACACAGTCGTTTGAATTTTTTGAATTGACAATGTAATTACTTGAAATGATTTTATTATTTAAATAATAATAGATTATTACGCATACGCACAACAAATTTACCATGGTCAAATGATCAAGCGAAGAAGGTTGAATTTAATATTAATCCATTTAAATTCAGTACAAAACATAACCCATTGGTAAAAACAGAAAAATGTAGAGTACCAGAAAAGGTAAATACCCTTTGTCCTTTTTTTTGTCCTATTTTATTTTTTTTTTGTCCTTTTTTTCCCGGTTTTTTTAGGCTCGTCTGTCCTGTTTTTTAAGCTGAGTGGTGGCAGCACTGTTTAGCAGGTTGAGCGAATGTCAAGCGATGGGTTCGGGTTCACGCTTGGATTTGGGTTCGGGTTCGGTTTGGGCTTTGGGCTTTGGCTGAGGCTTGGGTGCCATAATATGTATATTAGCCGGGGGCTAAAACGTTTGTAGCTATTTGGCAGCTGACAGCGGCTTTCAGTGTCAGTTTCTGTTTCGGCGGCGCCAAGCAATTAATTAAATGCTGTTAATGAATCTGAATTCCGCCTTTGCGGTAGACACTAAAATGTGTTTGTTTTGAGGAAGGGAAAGGAGTTTCAGAAGTTTAATGGGTACGTTTTGCTGATTTTGCGGGATGGAGTCACCTGGCCCAACATTTCGCTGTTTGAAAAGGAACTGTCAGATTTGTGACATCTCTCCTCCACTAATTATTTCATCTCAGAACTAACTGGCTTATATTATAATGCGAAATAGGATGATAAACTTGGGACCCAGAGCGGAAAGTTGGATTGATGGTGTACATTAAAAAATTATTAAAGAAAAAAATAAATTTTAATGATGAAAACTTCATTTTATTTTGAATATTTTTTACACTTTATTATTTAAAACTCTTACGTTTCAAGTATTTATTCTTTCTTTTAAAGCAGCAAGTTGCCTAAAAAATGCACTTTTAAATTATGAGAATATTTCCTCCACAAAGGTGTTCATTTAAAACAGATAACCTGACTTGGCAGAGCGCCACCAGATGTATCTGCCTCTCTGATCCAAAATGTTCACTTTTATGCATTCATAAATTATTTAAGATCCATCAACGTTTGAAATCTTGGAATATTTTGTGTGAGTTTCATGCTTAAACAGTCGCTTTTAAATAATACCGCATAGTTTCCACTCATTATCTCAGTGTGTGTCGTATCTTATTTATTTTATGTTTTGACTTGGCCTTTGAATAGTTGCTTATCTAATCTAATTAAATGGATTCCTACAGCCTGACGAATCGCGGGAAGGGAGTGATCGTGGGCAAAGGACCGCGTCTTGGTCGAACGGTGCTGGTGAGGAAGTAGTTGGAGAATCGGGACTGGAACCCGCTTCCTGCAGCAGGGGCGTGGGCGGGTTGTACCACTGGGGGGGCAGGGTGAACGGAGTACTGGGGCCGGGATGCTGGTGCAGGTTGAACCGAGTACTGTGGGCGGGGAGCAGCCTGATGAGTGATCTTGGGAACAGCCGGATGAGTGACCTTGAGCACTGGCGGCTGAGTGACGCTGACCACTGGCGGCTGAGTAACCCTGATCACAGGCTTCGGCGTAGTCTTCACCACCGTCTGAGGCTTGGACTCCGCTGGCTGGGCCACATCCTCGAAGGGTGGCAGTAGATCCAGGGGCAGTTGCTGCACATCCTGTTTGCTAGCAATGGTCTTCGATTTCTCCTCCTTGGTCAGTTGAGCTGGCTTCTGGTAATACGATTTCTTGGTGGGCTTTGTGGCCAACGTTGTGGTGGGCCTCACAGTTGTGGTCGTCGTGCTGGTGGTCGATTCATCCTGTAGGGGTGGCAGTAAGTCGTTGAACGGCAGATCCACCTTAGTCGCCTTAAGTTCCGATACATCAGCTGAACACAGAGCGATCAGCACGGCAGAAGCAATCAATAACTGAGGGAAGATAATTAAATCATTGCTAAAATGTGTATATCAATTGTATAAAACATTTAATTTATATTATTTTGAACAGAAAAGTATATTTGCCATATTTTGAATTGAAAATTAAATTTATATAAAAAGGAAAATAAAAATCAAACGAGATTGAAGAAGGGAATTATGCTTATTGGAAATACACAAAAGCCATTAAGGGGTCCATGGATAAACTATAAGATTATTTGTTTTATTTTTTGAGTAAGACAAACTCGATTTTAGTGTGAATTTAAAAAGCCCGCATCAAGTTATGGAATACAAACTCTTTAATTGAAACTACTAAAAAGGCTTTTAAGATAATATTAAAGGCTGTTAAAATTAACATTAACTTATAAGAAGCGTGGAAACATCTAAAAAAAAGACTGCCTTGCTTAATAACTCAAACTAATTTCTTGACCAATTTCGATTGTGTCTCCTAACTTATCGCCCTATTGTTTAATATGGTCACAGCCACTCCAAATGTGTTCCAATTACCAAATGTTTGCTCTGAAAGTGTCGGAGCGCTAAAATTATTCCGACCTGATTTGTATCGACCTTCAAGCCGGCAAAAGCCTTGCATTGTTTGGCACATGCTAAACTGGATTTATTTATGGTCAGTTCTATTCGCATTTATATTCTAACGCAAATGTTCCTTTCCCTTGTGGGAAAGGTCATTAGACCTTCTCTTAGCGACTTAACATAGCGACTATAATGAAACTAATCTAGCCTCAAATTTATGCAAATTCGCTGTTTGAATAGAAAGAAATTATACGTCATCTTATGCTCATGGTTCGCAGATTCACACCTCAGATAATAAAGCCATTTATTGCACTGAATAAATAACTGCTTCGAGTTATATATAAAATAGTACAGGTCAGATTGCCAGTCTACATTTTTTCGGGGATTGTTTAATAAAATATTTAATTGGCGATGTATTTAAAAATTGGATTTGTTCACCTAAAAAATGATTTTATTATGATAATTTTTTGCCAGAACAAATTGCATATTGTAATTTATGCGGCAAACTGGAATTTCACTAATGATTCTTACGTAGATAGCTAATTAGAACAATTCGCTGCATTCCCATGAAGAGTATTTCAGGAAAGACCAGCTTTGATCACCAGTTCCATATACATTTGGAGCAATTAAAAATTCACGATTATGCAGAAGAGTTGCCCACTTACGTATTTGAGCGACATATTTGCTAGGTATCCTCTTAGCTTTTTAATATCCGTGTGAATACTCGTGTCCCGCACCGATCACTTTGAAATTTTTGAACCAACTAAAAGCGCCGCTGAGCATGCGCAGCATTTTTATAGTCGATGAAACCAATCCATTTCGAAACGGAATCGCGGGAGAAGTTACACGATCTTGCTGCGCAGTGTAAAGTTTAATAACCGGATTAAGAGGGGGTTTTAGTTTATTTTTATTTTTCTTGGGAGGGCAGATGAGCAGGAGAGCGGTGTTTGCTCTTGGCCAATTAAGTGGTTTCTTCGACGATTTCCACTCTTTAGCTTCGGCAGAATGCAGCACCACAAGATGCCAAAACAGCTGATTAACGGCTGAACTCTTGGGGTTCACGGTCGCATCTCGCAGATACAAGATCTCGTATCTCATGTCTCGTATCTGGTTCTTGAGGGTTGTCCCACACCTGCGAGTGCTCAACTTAATTTCGGTGAGAGCGAATGTAATTATTAACATTTTGTCAGCGGCTTGCATAAATTGTGATAAAGGCGAAGCTGGTTTGTGTCACTTCCTCATTCGAGAGGATGTTCGCCCATGCTCAGAGATTGATTTTATTCCGATTTCTTAATTGATTTTAATAGTATTCGCTCTGCAGCCAACCTGTTATCCGCTATCCAGTGGAACGCCCTCATTTGCATTTAAATCGAGGGGGGATTCTTTGATGGAGTGAAAGCAAATTAGTGCCAATTACAAGTGCCCCGATAGCAGATCAGCATCTCCGTCATCAAAGCCCAGAACTTGATAGGGCCCTCCGACGGCTGTTGGCTTTATTACCTCAATTTCGGTTGATACATCTCCAATTTATGCAAATTATGTGAGCGTTGATTCCTAACGCCGAGACTTTTTGTGTGCGTGCGAAGGCTCATAAATTATGAGCCGCATTAGAGGCAACCGGATTTCTCGGGCTGTGTTTTGTTTTGTTCGGTTTGGTTCCACGAGATGAATTGCTCAGCAGCCCATTGTTAAGATTCGTGTGGTATTTTCTGATAAGCGCTGGCAAATAGTTTTAAACTTTGTGTTCTGCTGCCCGAGGTATTTGGTATTTGGCCTAAGTGGATTCATTTTTAAAAGATTTTATCGCTTCATCAGAGCAGTGTAGTGCTCTTTGGCAAACGTTATTTGGATCGCCACCTATTAAAGATATAATTAATCAGATTTTTTGGTTATAAAACCAAATGGTTTTACAAAATAAGGCTATTTACAAACGCTGTATTTGGTTTAACTGCTTTGAAGTTGTACTTTTAATTAATTTTTTGAATCACGGTTAGGGGGAAATTATTTGTTTGCCTTTGTCTGTACTGATTAATTAACATCTTGTAGTGGTTTTGAACAAACACAACGATAGAATACTTAATTTAATTTTGTTCTAATAAATAATTTCGTCAAGCTCGATTAACTTTAAACTTAAATTGTAGATGGAATATATGTATTACCTGTTAAATATTCGAAATACGTTTCCTTCAACTGCACTACCCCGTTTACCTTAATTATTGTATGGGTATTTTATTGAGAATTCACGTGCCTCAAATTCATCAAAAGCGAATTATTTATGCCGCCCCAACTGAGCCCCGCTGAATTGTTCAAGTGTTTTCACTTAACCAACCCATTGGCGTGGCTCCTCTTTTATTTGCGGCATTGTTATTGTTCTCGATTGTGCTCCATGACCGACTCCGACTCCATTTCCCGGCTCCCATATCCTTTTCTGTTATTTATTCGTATGTATTTATTTATATTTATGTGGGAGTGGGCCTGCGATAAGGGAAATTCCGAGTAGCGGGCACCGAACACCGAATACCGAAACCGAACATCGAACTCCGTCTGCAGGAGCAGGGTCCTTTGGGTACTCCGCGCATTCAATTGTCTTTGTATATACATATAAATCGAAAAATTCTGTTGTTCCACCGAGAGGGACGACGCGTGTCAATGCGTGACATAAACAATGTTTATGGACGGAAGATATGCCAACGAAATCGAACCCCAAACTTACAGGGATATTCTTTTAAATCGAAATAACACATGTGTCAATGCAGGGCCCTCAAAAATTGATTTGAATATTCCATTAAATTTATTACTCCCAATCTTATTGAGAAAACCAAGTCCTGTTGATGCAGCGCAAATGAAGGATGGCCCAAATCAATTGAGGCATTAATGTTGCGGCTGGCATAATTAATGAACCGTTGAAGTTCTATTTGCCTTTGGGTAACTTTCAGTTAAAGGCAATTACACTGTCAACATTTGCTGGGAGCTCAGAACTGTCTGCAGTTGTTTCACGACAAGTTAAGCTTTCTTAAATTTAATAGAAATATGGCAGGAAATAAAAAAAATGACTAAAAATTAATAAAATAAAAAAATATATATCTAACAAATTGAAAAAAATTCATGAAAGTACAAAAAGTTAACACTAAATTTAGATTTTCATCATGGATCTTTAACGTTTAAAAATCCTTACAGCCCAGAATGTCTACAGATTTTATGTTTTCAAGATAGACCTACGATTTATGATAAGAGGCTAAATTTTCAGCAAGAATATGTACAAGTTCCTTAATGATCGGCAAAGGCAAACATTTTCGGTCTGTTTTAACTTGAATTGAAGCTTCTTGTTGTTATACCCGTTACTCGTAGAGTAAAAGGGTATATTGTATTCGTGCAAAAGTATGTAACAGCTAGAAGGAAGCGTTTCCGACCCCATAAAGTATATATATTCTTGATCAGGATCACTAGACGAGTCGATCTAGCCATGTCCGTCTGTCCGTCTGTCCGTCTGTCTGTCTGTCTGTCTGTCCGTCTGTCCGTATGAACGCTGAGATCTCGGAAACTATAAAAGCTAGAAGATTGGCATTTTGCATACAGATTCTAGGAGTTCCTACGCAGCGCAATTTTGTTTCAAAAAGGTGCCACGCCCCCTCTAACGCCCACAATTGCTTATATACGATTTTAAAAATTTCAATATTTCGGAAAAGTAAAAATGCAGTTTTATTGTGTTTATCAATACCTATCGAAATGTAGAAGAAATTTTTCAAATCGGACCATTCGTTAAAAAGTTATGCGTGTTCAAAGTTTCTATCTCGATCTCCCTCGCACTCCCTTTACCTGAGTAACGGGTATCTGATTGTCGGGGCACCCGACTATAGCGTTCTCTCTTGTTTTTATTTCGACCGGCACTTCCAGGTAAACAAGTGGTGAGCATTTTAGCCGGACTTCCTACCTGTTTTGGTAGAGCATGTACTAGCGCTTCTGGCCCGGCCCGAGGTCGTTTCGCCTGCCAATCTGTTTGCTCTTGCCCACCAACTTACTGGCGGCTTTGTTTTGCCTTCCAGCCCTTTTTGCTCTCTGGACCGGCTTGAGCTGGAGCCTCATCGGGAACTTGAACAGAACTGGACTCCTGCCCCAATGCCGTTTGGCCGTTTACAACTTCCTGGTCAAGCTTTTGGCCTTGCCTTTTGGCCTGTCGCTGGTCTTTTGTTTGCCTTTTCGTTTTCGCTTTCGCTCCTTGTTTTATACCCAGTGGTTGAAGGGGTATATTATAAGGTTCGTAATTTATGCACATAAAAGAGATAAGAATGCATTTAGTTTTTTTTAAGAGGATTGCTAATTTTTGGAGGGAGTCGTTTACTGGTATTATTTAAAATCGTAGGTATTTCCAAATGGTAGCTACATTTTCCACATAATAGCTAAATATATGGTAAATTCAAGTTCATATAGAAATATATATCTTAAATGTATCTTAAATTAATGATTAAAAAATTGGTGCCAATAATATAAAGTGATGAAAGACATATCCCTTATATCCTTTTTTAAGTTTTAAGATATAATTATTTGTATTAATTATTAAACTATAACCAATTAATATTGATTGGTATTCCCTAGTCGCATTCTTCAGCCAAGTCTCCCTTTAATTTTTGTTATTTTTCCCCTGTGGGGCTGGCCTTTACGGTTATCGTCGTTTTCTGGTTGCCTGTTTGTTGTTCTTGGCCTCAAGTTTGTTTTCGGCTGTTGCCAAGTGCAATGCGCCGTCTGCAGCCGCGTCCTGCCCCTGTAATTAGCACAAAAATGATGCGAGAAGGGGGTGACCCCCCAGAGAAGCAGGATGCACCCAAAATGTTTGCAACTTAAAGTTCCCGCCGAGAGTTGCAGTTGTAGTTGCTGCCATAGTTGCTGGTGCAATTGCATGATTTGCGGGCCCCAAAGTCAAACTCAAGGCACTCGCACAGCGCGCACTCGAAAGTCATAAAGTGCAAAAATTGTTACACTCAGGCAGAAATGAATTATGAAAGTTGGAGCCAACCTCCTCAGATTCTTTGCCTTATTTTGCTTACCCTTTTTCATTTCCACCCCATCCCCCGTTGAGTTCAGCGAAAGTTAAGTTCGGGGAAAGTTCTGTTTGCGAGTCGAGTGCATATTATTTAATTCAATTTGAATGGGAAACTTAAAAATATTGCAGCCTCGAGAGCAAGCCAGCGGGTAGTCGTTGTCTTCTATTTTCATTTACCACTGCCTGCCCAGTTCGCCAGTTGTATTTTTATTCGATTTGAGCTCGGCCCAGTCCCTAACTCTTTTCAGGTCCGACTTGGCTTAAACTTGGGTGGGTTCAAAGGGAAAAATGTAGCCTTTTGTACATGAAACTTGTAAATGAAATCTAGGATTGAATAATAAAGAGCATTAACAGGATAAAATTCAACGAAAATTTGTAACACATAATATTTTAAACTTTTCACTTAAGCAAAAACTGAACAAAATATGAACTATATGTAAGGGACATTTCTTTTTAAAAAAAGCTCTGCAATTTATTTATTATTCAAAGGAAATTTAAAGAATTTTGCTAAAGTAAAAGAGGAATTTTTCTGCACTTTCCTATGGCACTCTGTGTTATTTTCCTTGTTCCTAACATTTTTACCAAGCGTCTGGAGCTTGCCTAATTGCCCGGATAGCTAATTAAAATCAGACTTAAATTCCCTGCATAATCGAGACCGCAGCAAAGGCAAAAACAACAGCATCAGCCAAAGTAAAATATATTACGCAGTGCGCCTAAAAGCCGACACCGAAAACTTTGTCCTCGCCTTTGCAAATACAAACACACGTGAGAACTTGTCAACTTTTCAGTGCGGGGCTGCAGCAACTTTAATTAGAAAGTTTTGTCACACATGCAGGCTGTTGGAAAGTACATCTGCGGTCAAAGAAATAGCACCAGAGATTACACCTTAAAAAGCGAAACATCTTAAAGGACGTAGGGATGTAAGCTGGATCAAATACAGCAACAACAGTATCGGATCAATAAGGCATATTTGTAGGGTATATTTATATTTGTAAAATTAAATTATTTAGACGAAGTACCTAGTGGCTTTTTATTGAAATATTCATACGCATAAAGTACCAATTCTCAGAAAGGAGATTGGTAACCAAAGTGCAAATAATAAAATCAGTGCTATTATTTTGCTCGGCATTGTACAAATGGGCTGCCAGAATGATCTGTTTCCAAAATTCGCCCTATACGACCGACCGGAGACTGCGTGGGAATCAAAGCCGGTACTCCGACTCTGAAACATTGTACATTTTGAAGAGAGTGTGCGACCACAGAGACAATCTAAACTTTTCAAATCAATTTTAATTACCATAAATATGTTTCAACCTTTGGCTCAGTGCAGATGGTGACGGTTTCAACCTGTTCGTTCGTTTGTCAGTCAAAAATAAAAAAATGGCTGGATGACGCGTATTTCGGCAGTCTGGTTGCGCAGTGGGAACTGAAGTTTAGGAACTTTGTATATCACTTTGTACCTGAAAGAGGGGGAGGGGGGCGGGGCCATTTGCCTACATGGTTTCGGTTTATTCTGCGTTCAACGCGTTGGCAATTTATTTCCACTGTCATAGCAACATGCGGGCAATTGGGGCCACAGGCTGAATTTGAGGCCGGGATCGGGTTCAAGGACTCTAAAAATTGGTTTGAATCGCAGAGTTGCGATTCTGAATAAATTTCCCAAGTAACAAGAATTCAAAACATGTATTGTTATTAAAGGCTCGTAGATATTGAACCATTATCTTAAGCTCCATTATTACGAAAATATTTCGGATAGCACGCATCATCGAGTGTTACTGCATGTACAATATTTGTGTACCCATAGGCCACTCACCCAAGCTTTGAAAAACATAAAAATAATTGCTTTACTGATGAATTTCTGTTGAATTCAACTTTTGAGAATTTCTCGTCTCACCCTTTGGCATCTGTGAGCTTTGAAAACTTTCCAGATGCTGCGAATCACGTAGCCATTCCGATTCCCAATACTCAAATGAGTTTATAGTTTTCGTTTTCATTATTTAAGCCAGCACCGAAAGGAACCCAATTCCAGGCAAACCGGCCACGCCAAATCCCACCGACAATGTTGCAAAATTTCATTAGGATGAGCGCTGTGGGTCCGGGCTGGGAAAAGGTGGAAAATTGTGGATGCTGAGTTGCCGACTGAAGAGTGTAAGGGGACCGGTGGCTGGGCTCGCAATTAATAGGCAAAATGTGTTACAATATTTTTGATGGCTTCTGTGCGGTCGTTCGTTTGGCTGTTTTATGGCTTGGCTTATGGCTCTCAACTTAACTTGACTCAACTGTGCGACAGTGGGAACGTGCTGAATTTTAATTAGCACGGCTTTAATGGGCTGCGGTTATTTACTTGAAATGGCAGTCCAAATAGCTGAACATTTACTGAAAACTTAGGGAACTCTTTACGACTATTTTAAAGGACGTCCTCAAACGAGATAGTTCTAAGTGGGTGAAAAGTAATGGTTAAAGCTTCGTCACAATAGAAAACTACTACAAATTATAAACAAAATGTTGAAAACCGTTATCTGTTTTTTTTTAAATTTTAATTTGACTACCCAAAATACCGTAAAAATATATTTAAATACCCAAAAACAGCGAGTTTAAAGTTCATTTCCAAGAGAAACTTCCTTGGAAACCGCAAAAGGCAATCAAAAAATCATGACCCATATGAGTTGAGTTTCTTATAAATGTCACAACATAATGTCTCTGAACCTCAAGGAAAACGGGAAAAGAAAGCAGAAACCCCAAGCTGAATTACACGCATGAATCATCGGAATTATCAATCATAGTTGAGTGGCAAACACAGACTGGGTGGTGTGGGATGGCTCGCAAAACTCAAAGCTGAAACGGATCTGCGAGATATAGAATCCGAGAGGCGGGATACAGAAATCGTGTTCGCATTAAGTGCTCCATAAGTGGAAATCAACAAATATAATCTAAATAAGTGCTTGTTAAACAAATTCTTTTCCGCTGCGAGGGTTAGAAACAATGACGAAAAAAGAGAATAAGCTCTCATGTTGACATTGTATGAGTTTCTCTTAAGGCTGTCAACTATAATGGATTCCCGGGGAGATGAGAATGAAAACGGGTGGGAAGGCAAATATCGCGTCCCGAAATTGAATCAGAAATGCTAATGTCCATATCACGCGGAGCAATCAGCGCAACTGACGAGTAATCATCCGTTTGGATTGGAATTGAAAACGAAAGTGCTCCATATGGGAATAAAAACCGGAGTCGGGATAAAGTGCTGAAAACGCCAAAACGTGCCTCCTGTACGGGCCGTCTTTAAACCTAATGCCAACCATTCTGGCCCCCATGATGATGAGTTGGCAAAATAAAACAGGAAATGACCGACGGCGGACGGATGGACACGCAACACGAATAAGCGAACCGGACGCAGGCAAGTGGCAAAACTTTCATTGCTTTTATTCGCTTATTTAACACAAATTTTTCGGTTATTTTGAAAAGCGTTTTACGTGTCTGTGGGTGTGTGTGCGTTGAGAATTTGTACAAATTTGCATTGTCATTTAGGAACAATTAGCAGAGAAGCCGGGGAGCAGCCACACAGACAGCCAATTCCCGTCATCCACGGCGTATGAGCGATGTCGATGATAATCATACAGCACCAGGAAAATAATGAAACTGCTGTTCATTTTCCACAATCTGGAAGAGAGGGGAGGCAGAGTGCCGAGGGTCACACGTATTCATTAGATAGACAAATCCTCCACCATCCCGTTTCGCTTTAATTGCTGCTCCAGGACATTGGAATATATTTTAATGATGAAATTTTTTTTAAGTCTTAAGTTTTATTTACTGTGATGCAGTTTCAAGAATTAATAAATCTGGCAGATGACAGGTATTGTTGTTAAGTTATCCACATTGAAATAAAATCTGGATAAATTATAATTTTAAGATACTTATAATTTTGGTATTGTACTTATTCTTAAATAAATTATTAGAAAACAAGAGAGAACGCTATAGTCGGGTGCCCCGACAATCAGATACCCGTTACTCAGGTAAAGGGTGTGCGAGGGAGATGGAGATAGAAACTTTGAACACGCATAACTTTTTAACGAATGGTCCGATTTGAAAAATTTCTTCTACATTTCGATAGGTATTGATAAACACAAAAAAACTGCATTTTTACTTTTCCGAAATATTGAAATTTTTAAAATCGTATATAAGCGATTGTGGGCGTTAGAGGGGGCGTGGCACCTTTTTGAAACAAACTTGCGCTGCGTAGGAACTCCTAGAATCTGCAGGCAAAATGCCAATCTTCTAGCTTTTATAGTTTCCGAGATCTCAGCGTTCATACAGACAGACGGACAGACAGACGGACAGACGGACATGGCTAGATCGACTCGGCTAGTGATCCTGATCAAGAATATATATACTTTATGGGGTCGGAAACGCTTCCTTCTAGCTGTTACATACTTTTGCACGAATACAATATACCCTTTTACTCTACGAGTAACGGGTATAAATATTGATTTGTTCCATTCCTCCGAAAGAGATTTCTGTGTCACACTGGATAATAAATTAAAAAATAACTACAGTAGAGGCAAAATTAATCTATATAATTTGCAATCAATTAAAATATATTATGTTGTCTATCATTCATTAATTATTATGAAATAAAGTGAAGGAAGCAGGAATAAAATTGCTATTATCGGTATCAATATTTATGCATACAACTTTTAAATTAGCTTATTAATTAATCATTTACGGTTTCTAAGACGTGTTTCCCGGTTTAAGCTTCATAACAATTTTCAATCGATATTAACCGTGACTAAATAATTAAACAAATTAACGAGCAGATAACAGAACGGGTTAAATGAGAAGGGATGACTTGCATGGTAATGTGATTTATCCGAGTTGAATAATAGTTATTTATGGCCATCAGATGAAATGGCTTTCATCTCATGACTCTGATAAATAAATAATTCTTATGTGACATAATTTTGTCCGACCGCCATAAGGAAAAAGGAAAGCAGCTAAAATTAAGAGAGAAAAGGGAGGGCAAAGCTTTTTTGTCCGCGTTGTGAAAAGTGTTGGGCAAACGGTTGCAATTTATACCAGAAATTCGACAATTTATTTCGACGAAAATTTATTTTCCCGCCGCCGAAGTTCAGGCTGAGTGGCAGGCGGTGCTCGAAGGTCGAGGGGCGGGGTGCGAGGCCCGGAGGCGTGGCTATGTTGCGCATTTTCGATGCCGCACACGTAAAACGTTCTAACAATTCAATCAGTTAGCGTTGGCAAGAGAAATCGTTAACTGCAGAAATTGATAATATTTGAATGCAGCGCATTGGAAAAATACGAGCGAAATGCGAAATATTTCCACTGCACTGGGCAGCGACAAAACGGTGGTCAGACAGAAATATATCTGAGATACCTCCACCGCCAACAAATCAGGCGAAACCCTGGGAAAGTGCAATGGCACGACTTCAACATAAGTCGAGCTGAAAATTTTTGTTGAAAAAACTTGGGCTGGCTTCCTCCCTTTTTTTTTGTAGTTTTTTGCTCCTTTTTTATCGGTTACCTGGTCGAACAAAGTTTTCCCCGTCGGTTGGCAAAGTTTTAAATTTGAATTTGAACATGAATTTCTCATGTAATCAACGCCAGACCGAAAGAAAATGTAACAACTTGCCCACACGAGCACTTCATTAATGTGAAAATGGTAACGGCAACGGGAAATGGCAAACACGGATGCCGGGGAAATGTGAATGGGAAAGGAAAAGCCATCGAGGTGGGGCGCTGGCGATGGCGAATCTCTCCGAGGATTGTTAATAAGCGAAGGTGCTGGTGGCGGGACGCTGGACTGCCGGCTCTTTGGACTCTTTCGACTCCGAACTGGCACGTGTTGGCCGTGATTTGTGACGGACCTGTGGACGTTTTGTGGTTCGTTAGGAAAGCAATGGCCGATGGCTGCTGGCGGTGCAAAGTTCAATATGCCACCGAACGGACTTGGCGTGTTGACTCAAAAAATACTCGCATATGAAAGGCAAACTGCACTCAGTAGAAGGGACAAAGGGAAAGGGAACTTCTTAATTGGCGTGTGAATGAAGCGTAATCACGTAAGATTGTAAAGTCCCCTAAAAGAATGCTATATTTTGTTGAGTTGCACTTATACCTGCCATTTCGGTCATCCATTTCTTACCAAAAAAACATATTCATAGAAAGTGAAAACATAAAATATTAAAGTAATTTGAAAATTAATGTTATATGGATTATACGGCCCTGTTCTAGTTTTCACTTCCGAAAGATTCACACGGAATCGAATTTCCCAGACCTGTTCCAGGACTCACTTCCGAAAGAACTGCACGGATTCAAATATCCCTCGTTGTTACTCTGTTAACTTCCGAAAAATTCACACAAAAACTTTCCGCCAAGCATTTGACCGGCGGACTTAAATCCGCTAGCATGAAATCAAATTCACTTCCGAGGGAAAGCTGGAACAGGCCGGATAGATTATACTTTTACTTATATAGGAAAATAGTATTTTGGATGATGGGTTTTTCGGTATTAATAATATCTGAAGTTATTTTAAATCAAGGATACATTTTTGGGTTATTCCTCCCTCCACTCGATTTTGTACTCAATAGCCAAGAAATTCAATTTCTCCCAAAAGTAGATAGGACTTTCCTTTACTATCAATCCGTTAGTAAACACCACTTCAAGTGCTAAATGAAATACCTTTTAATCGCAGTCTTTTCAGTGAAAAACATGACGAAAGGCGCCAATTGCCCGGGACACACGAGATTGCCTCTGAACAAGGACTCCGCTTGCGTCAAAGGCTCAAAACTATGCAATTGCAGGCATTTTTATTCAAATCAAAAACAAAACAATGCGAAACAAAAACAGTTTTAAGCTTTTTCATCGCTTTGTGTCAGGCCATTTGAAAACGGAAACCTTTGTCATTATGTACCTACAGCAGAAATGTCAAAAGCAAAGACAAAAAACGCAAAAAGAATGCCAAAAAGGATGGCCCAAAGGGGGCGGGGGTGGGGAAATGTTTTATATTTTTGCAACAAAACTCACTAATTTTCTTTTATGTGGAGACAGAAACACGAGAGCGCTGCAAAAAGTCAAGAAAAATGCTAAAAGCGAAAAGGCAAACGGCAAACTCAGTATGTGTTTTTGTGCGAGTGTGGTGGTGGGCAGGTCTGTGGGTGAGTATCTGTGTATCTGTGTGTGGGTAGCCTGGTGGAAAAGAAAAAGATGGCTGCACTGACACAAAATCAGTGAAAACAGAGCAACAACCAACCAGCAACAACAAGAACGGCAAACGGGAAACACAAACAAATGTCACTCAACAATTTTTATGAGTCTGACAAAAGTGAATTATACGAATGGACCCAGGACACCGCCGCCTCTTTTTCTAACGCAATTTATCTATGTTAAGCGACAACGGCGACCGGAGTCGGAGACCCGGATCCGTACTCCTACCCGTACTTCTGAGTCAAAAACCAGTGATGCCCCAAACAAAAATGACTTAATCCAAATTCTAGAGCCTTAAGAAAAAATGTTTTTTTTAAATATATTGGTAAAAATAATGAAAATGACAGCCTGACACATGTATATTTCTATATGTAGAACCATGTTATGGAAATTTATTTTAGAGTACAGTTTCATATATCAAACATTATTCTGTCATTAATAGAAAAGCTCCATTGTCAATTTAAAAATTATCCCCAAAATGTTTTACTATAAGGTCCCTTTATTGTTTATTTGTGATGGATCAGTTACCTTTTAACCTTTGGATGTTCTGCATCAAAATATATATATTTTTTCTCTATTATTATTTTATTATTACTATTAATTTCAATATTTTTTAAAAGGTCAATAGATACCTGGTGAAATAACTAATAAGTTGGTTTTATCTTATAATTAAATCTGGTCTGAATAAATGTATAATTTAAATCATATTATGGGTGAACATTTTAAGAATTTTGTTGTTAAAAAAAATTATTTTGATAGACATTTCTAGAATACCGACACCATTAAAGAGCTAGAACGCCAGCGCTGTCAGAAATCGTCCCCTTCCCAACTGAAAAAGTGTTGAATTTCTGGTGCATTTTCTGGCCTTGTTTGTGTGCATTTAATTCGGCTTCTTTTTTGTTTGGAGGCAGCTGAGCAAATGAATTACAATACACAACTCCTTGGCCACAGATCCGAAAGCTTTGGCTCATAATTCTCACTTGCTGTTGCATAGGAACGGGTCAACTGGGCCTGACCCTTGCGTGTGTGGGTTGGCTTTTTATTTATGCTTTTAATTTCCTTTTCTTTCGATTGTGTTTCAGTTGGCTTGTCATATTTCTCTGCCCTTTTCGGCTTTGGCCAATTTCTTGGAGAGCTTTGTCAATGTCTGTATTTTGGGTTTGTCATATTTTGGTTTATTGGCTGGAATTAGTTTCATGGAAAATCACAGTTGCGGTTTTATTGTATTGTATTAACAAGGGAAACTTCTAGTTTATTATTTTATAATAATATTTCAACAATTTATTTAGATTTTAAGTAATTCTTGCCACGTATTCTTATTAGAGTTTCAAGGCAATTTAATTTGGATAATTCATGTATACCAGAAAATAAATAAATGTATTATTCTATAGTATCCCAGGCTGATAATATTTTTCAGTTTAATGGTTTTTATTGCTGCTTTGTAGGCTGCTTTTTATGGTGATTAAACTTCAATATTTTTTTGTAGTCTTGGAGATCAACAAAAAAGGCTTTTCACAGTTTAATGGCTTTCATTTTCGCATCGAAAACCAAAGAGGCATAAGCAATGACAGTTAAGCGATGAGAATAAATGCAAATATTGCAATCGAAAAAGGCATTAAAACGTTCAAAGTGCGACAAATGACAGCCATTGGCAAATTAAAGCAGCTAACAATATAAGCTTTTGTCATAAAACTGTATTGAAATAGTTGACAATTGCAGATACATTTAATTGAAGGAAAAAAGCACGGAGGCGCGTAACTGGTTCGGCCATTACGTCAATATGCGTACGTAATTCCCATTGGAAGCTCGTCAGTGAGAACATTTCGTTTCTTTTGTTTTATAAACAACACATAAAATATTAATAAAGGCGACTCTGACATATGGCAGCCACGTGCTCGCCATATATCTTGATGTACACAATTTTTTAGTATCCTCCAGACTTGAGGCACTAATGTGGCGGGCCATATTCGGAGCCGGGAAACCTTTTAAGAGGTGCCCATTAAACTTGTCTCCGCTATGAAACAAAATGGCGCTAGGGACACCCACGCACACCCACACAGCCACACATATCGAGGACGAACTGGCGGGTTATTGCTAATCAACTCACGTTTTCGCTGCTCGTTTCAAAATGTATTTTGTGACGCCATTTTGAACTGAACCCGAGCTGAACGTCTGCCGGCGCCGTCTTATCACCCGGGGCTTATCAAATTCCTGGCCCGATCTTAGCCAAAGGTGTTGGTAGTGGTAGTGGGAGGTCGAGGACGAGGACACTATTACATTTCCCCTTAATAGTTGCTCGCTGTCAGGCGCTGATTAAAATGAAGTTGACTTCAAGTACATCCGTCAGTTGCTCAGTCAAGTCACGCATTGAATTGTGTTCGTTTCGGGGCTCCCCCTTCGGTTTTATTTTATTTTTACATTTACTTGTCAGCTTTGTCTTTGCAGTGCATTCAATGCTATCTGTCAGTGGCATGCGAACTCGTTTGATTTACTTTTTGCTCTTAAAGAAATCAAACTTGAGGACGTAGACCGGGTTTCAGAGGCATTTTCGGTGGGTGGAGCAGGGTTTATTACTGCTGCACTGGCTGCGAAGGTTTTCCGCTTTTGTTTCACGTCACAAAGAAGCGCCGCAGGATATAGACGGCGTACAGTGGAGCGAATTCGATTGTAAGTGGATTAGAGTCCTTTACAAATTACAAATATTTTAAAGGTAATAAATTAAAATAGTATTATTATTTTTTTTAACAATTTCGTATTTCAATTTAATAAGTGTTCTATGGAACATTTGAATACAATACTGCTATAAATATATTTTTTGACCCACATATTTATTGAAAAACTAAAATTATTTTTCCTTGAAAATATTCGCATTTTCTCTGCCGAAACTAAACGTCCCCTTCAATTTACCTCATGCATATCTTCTGATTTTCTCTTTGACGCTGGATAAGACTGCCGCCCAAGAAAATTCCGAAATACGAATATGACATCTTTGCTGTCAAGCGACTTTATTATCTAGACTCCGGCGAGTCGAGGCAGGCTGAACTGAGCTGTCAGAGCCAGGCGCATTCCTCTGTTGACTCCGCCGCAATCGAAGGCGAACCGAGTTTGCATATATACAAAGAATATATTTTACTTAATCCTTAGCCGCTCGGTGTGCGAGCTGTCCACCTCTTTCGTGTCGTGTCGGCTGGAACAAAAATATATCCGAAAGCCGAGATGCCACAATTGCGATTTAAGATTGCCAGACGCAAATAATTTCATTTGGTCACGTGTCATAAATACAGTTGGCAAGCCCCCGAACAGTGGATTTTCCAGCACGTTCAGCCATCAGTTTTCATGCACATATGCGGTGCAGTTGGGGGAGTGGAATCTAATTTTCCGCAGATTTCACCATGTGCAGTAGGATTTTTGTGCCCAGACAATGACCTCTCTCGTGCGGCTGGGAGTCCTGGAGTGCATCGGGTGGCATCGGTGGCTTACTTATCCTTGTCGCTCGGCTGGACACGGGATTGGCCCCGTTGCTACCTCGCCCGAATCTAATTTGCATGTCCGCCCCCCTCTTTAAGGTCTCCCCGGTGACTTGGCCGGAATCGAATGGCCTGTCGATGCTGGGACCCGTTCTGTGTTGCTGCCGGGGCTCAAATGACAGCCCTGTCTTCGATGCATTAGCCCACAAAGTGTAGATACAGCTGCAGCCATAAAAGTTCCCAGCCAGGCGGACTTAAGTGCCGGCGGTTTGACAGATTGAGCTAGTTTCGGTTTAATCGAGGGGATATCGGAATGGATTGGCTGGTATCGGTTGGGCTTCGAGAGTTTTTATTCACTGCATGCATTTTCTCAACATTTGGGACACAGTCGTGATGCATCCATAAAAACAAGAGGAATTAATTTAGTTTCTTTTACACTATGCGAGCTTAAGTCATTGTCTTGGCAAGGTTCCTGTCTCAATCCATTTATTAGATGCTAAATATTATTGCCTTATTTTAAACGATTTCGTGGCGGCATTTATCATTGCCACCAGATCCTCTCTCACGCTTTTAGCCAGCCATAAATCTTCCCTGGCGGCATTGTCCTGCTGCTTTTGCTTTTGCTTTAGCTGCTGCGATGCAGCCTTTGAAATGCCAGTTCAAGTTGGCCCATAAGTGGCTTAAATGTTGAATTTCAAATACAATGCGAGCGGGGACTGGGCATGGGTATGGGAACTGGAACTGAAACGGGAACGGGAAAAAGGAGAAAACTAAAACAGGACACATGGTCGGGCCGGATGAGGGCAGGACGAGCTGTTCGCATTGTGCCGAGTGCCAAGTTATGGGCCTGGCCTCCTCGCATCGCCATCGCCACCGCCGTGTGCCATGAATGTCCTTATAAATTGTCTGCAATGTTAAATGTTGCATGTGTCTGGCCCCAGCAATCGCAACTCCCACACAGAGAAAAATGTCCCCGAAATTGGGCACTCCTTTGTGGTTATTTACGGCTCAACTATGCAAGTTTACTTTGGCCATCCGAAGATTATGTACTCTTGCGAAAAAAGTTATTCAGTCCGATCATAATAATTAAAGCCAGCTATTGAAGATTTGCATTACGATACATTAATGTGCCTAAAACGGAAATATAAAAATTCTAAAGACAATAAAGTTGATTAAAACCAATTAAATATTTGTTTTTGATTCATATATCTTTTGTTTAACCTTTTAAATATTCTCATTTGTTTATATCGGATTTTGGTCTTTTTACAAAATGAAACCTACTCAACAAGATAATTTAAATGTATGGTTTCTTGCCCCTTTGTATTTTATGATTTGGAACTAAAATAATATGTATTACTATTTCGTGACAAAGGACTAAAAATAAGATGTTTTATGACTGTTCAAACATTAATGAGAAATTGAATATAACATATAAGGTTTCAGTGCAGCTCCCAACTCCCACTCCGTTTCAACTGGGTCGTGTAGGTTGCCTTTGACTTTGGCTGCAGTTTTGCCTGCAGCTCAGGAATTTATGGCGCTGCCTCTGGCAGACAAGGATACGTATGTGCTGGTGTGTGCCACTAATCAGCACACGTTTTAGTTCCCTGCCGTTGCAGGAAGTGGAAGTTGAAATTGTTAAAAGCAATAAAGCTAATAAGTGATGTGGCAAATGTGCGGCCTCGCTTTGGTTTCCCTGTGCCTGCGCCTCTGTCTGTGCCTGTGTGAAAGTGGGGCTATTTTCCATTCTCGATTCTCCACTTTCCCCCCGCCCAAGTACGCCATCGGGAAGGAGCTGCACTCGCCATTCCGTTCACGTGTCCATCGCTAGTTTTCGAGTCCGTTTCCATCCAGCGGTACGGGAAATCAGCAATTAGTGGCAGACCTAACACCCCAAGCCTGAGGTCCCGGTTGCCTCCGATTCCCAGGCACAGAAGAGTCCAAAATAGTAGCTGTTCGAATATGTCAATAATTTATTATTACATGGTTCTTTAAAAGTCGAATAAGGCGAATATCCTATTTATTAACCTTTTTAACATACACGTTCATTTTTATACGTATTTCAAAGTAATAATACTTTTAATGTTTTATTTTGCAGAATTTACGTCTATTAATTATCAACCATAATAATGTTTTAATTTTAATTTAGAAATATATTATCTGGAATAAAGAAATTCATATTAAGTTCTAAAGTAATAATTTCAAGTAATAAACAATTTTAACTTAAGGACAAAACAAAAACGTAAAAGGTTCTTTATCGTTCATGCCTGGACCGTTTTCATTGAATTTTCAAAACTTAAAAAAAATATGCCAAAAATATATTTTTTTCTCTTTTATTTGTTATATTAAAATTCCCAATGCAGCTATTGATTTGCCTGCATCTGTAGGTGTGTGATTGGATGCGAGTGTGCCCAAGTATGTGTGCGTCGGGTGGGCACGCATTTCCGTCAGCGCCAACTGCTTCCGGCCGCTCAGTGCACTTTGACTTGCCAGCCAGGACACTTGGAAGCCAGGACCAGGACCAGGACCAGAATCAGATCCCTTCCTTCGGTGTTTGCCCGGCTTTTGTGCGGCCTGCTCGTCCTGGGTCGTGTAATTTTATGACTAATTAGTCAGCTCCTACGTCAAGTTGGTAACTACATAAAAACCGAAGCGACGACTCCGTTTAGCTTAAGTCCATTACTGGAGTGGGGCGTCGATCGTTGGGCGTGGCCATTTATTTGCCTTGCTGCGCTTTTAATTGCTTGCAAGCAATTTCTTCTGCCTTTTTATGGCATGTCTCGGCTGCCATTACAGCGGCAACAACAGCACCAACAGCAGCGGTGGCAGCAACACTCGCAGCAGCAACATCAACGGGAGCAGCAGCAACTGCAGCAGCCTCCGGTGTGTCTACAAAGTTGAGTTGCAGTTTTAGTTGGCTGCTGTCGGGCTGTTTTGTTTGGCTTTGTTTTATTTTGCTTTGCCTTTCTTTGTTGCCCGCTTCTCGCATTCTTTGTTCTTATTTGGCTTTGTGTAATTTTGCATCATAAAACACACAAAGCACAATGCAGGGACCAAGGAAGACATTCCCTGATGCTGCTGTATTTTCCCCTGCTGCTTTGTGGTTGCTTAAAGCCAGCTTTAAAGTAGTTAAATGAAGCCCCAGGCAGAGGAAAACAATCCGCACAGATGCATTCGTCTGTAATTAGCAAGCGTAGCCATTTGATTATGTGCAAAATCTGCAGATGATATGGATAAGAATTTCTCAACTGCGCATATGAAAAATTAGATTTTCTTCAAACTCTGATATTTCGTTATCATCAGTAATTTTTTTTTTTACATTTTTTGGTGCTTCATTAACGGCGCTATGAATTTTTCAAGTTAGGATCCCAAAAAATTTTTCCAAACTTCAAATTAGTATATCTCAGGAACGGCTTGGGGGAATCACGTACAACTATACACGTTTGTAGACGTAATCTAGGGGCATCACAAAATATTTTAAAAAATATTATTTTTATTTTAGGTAGTATTTTTTTGGTTAAACATTTTTAATTGCGGTTTTGCGGTACGAAATATCAGAGTTTGAAGAAAATCTTTTTCCATATGCGCAGTTGAGAAATTCTTACCCATATGAGTTAATCATTTTGTCAAAGAGGTAACTTAGGTAACTTTCCTACCTAGAAAATCGTCCAAAATGCGGAGAGTAGTTGTCTTTTAAATCGTATTGCTTATCCCAAACTATTCCATCTCTCAATCGAGTAAATTCTTTGCGATGTATAATTTTTCGATCAAAGCTATAAATAAGGCTTTTACAATGTTTGCCTGTGACAAACAGAAATCACATTTTTCTGGGTTTCCCCTAATTAATGAAATACAAAATCCGATGAGAAGGTAATGAGAAATATGGTTAATTTAGCAAGTGACCAAAGGACGACAAATGACTTCCGCTACCAAATGAGCCACTTCTGTTGCATGAACATCATTTCCGCAGGACCACACCCATTCCCCCGCCCCGCCCCCAAAAGTCAAAGGAAAGTTACGGCACGGCATTGGCGTGTTGAATTTAAAAATTCACTCCATACACACGAGGTCACGACCAAGTCGAAAAAATTTAAATGACAAGCGACTAATGGGAATTGCCAACGTTTCGCAGAGCAGGTGGTGCGAAAGTTTGCCACCTTTGGCCATCCTTTGCATCGAAAATCAGCTAACAACACAACAAATGGCTTCATTTATTTGCGTCTTTTGTGCGATGTTGCACGGAACTTCCTGCCACCAGGTGGAAGCCGAAGGCAGCTGAAGAAAATCCAGCAGGTGGGGATTGGGGATGGAGCTTTTGAGTTTTTCGGGGGAGTCTGGCTTAGATCCCCAAATCCGAAAGTGTGCAAAGTTTACACTGAAATGGGTGCCGCCTCCAACCAGCGGCAACAAGGAGCGGAAAGAAACATAAACTATTTATATATAAGAGCAAGTTGCAGCTGCACTTTGCAGTGATTGAATGCCCAACACCGACAGCCGTTAATGTGCTTGGGGTTTTTCATTGAGATAAACTTTTGGCTGGCCGGAAGTACCAGGGGAAAATCGCACTTTAAAGTTTTCTCCTTCTGCAGGCGGAGCTTCAAAGCTATTGCTGCACATTTTTTTTGAAATAATTTTGGCAATATGATAAGGGAACTAAGATAGCCAATATATGATCTTTTTCCGATGTTTCTTATAATTCTTTCTTATATTTTCAGAAAAAGCACCGTAGCTCTAAAAGTAAAATCGGTAATAACATTAGCTTATAAAAACAAGAAAATCACTGTAGGGCTTGTTGAGATAAAATGGGTTTTTTATTTTGGGGAGCATTGCATATCCCACTTGTGTTTTTTACTATTTTCTAAGTAATTTGGTTACGATCCTCATTATCTTGATCGATACCTTGGAACATTTTAGAGCCGAGGCTCTTTTTCCTTGAGATCAGGTCTGAAGTCATGGTCATTCTCTTCACTTCCATCTCCTCCGCATTGACCTTCATGCAGATGTCTATGAACAGGCACAGGTCAAGGTTCTTCATTTTCTTGGCCAGCGCGAAAGCCTCGGCGAGAATTTCCTTTTCCTGCTCGATCTTTCCTAGAATAGCGTGAGCCTTGCATATAACGATCAGACTCAAGAAGCTCCAAATAATACTCCTGCATTTGATGGCCTCTGTGGAATAATATGATGTTTGTAAAAACAAGCTTTCTTTGGCTTTAGACTTACCCTCCAAGGACTTTCGGGCCATGGAGCAGGCCACGTCAAATGAATTAAAATCCAGGTGCTCTTGAGCCAGTTCATGCAAAAGATAGGCGCGTTCTATGTGATACTCGGCAAACCGCATCCGATTCTCCAGACGGGTGACTTGTTTCCTAAAAATATTTATATTTTTATATTTTTCCGTTGTAAGATTATTTTTGTTTTAATAACCATACTTAAATTTCTCCGCCTTGGGATCTGTGGTAGCCGATCTGGTTATATTCAGAGTACTCGGTCGCTTAAGCTTTGATTTCTTCATCTCCTGACTGTTATTGAGTGGCAGTCTGAAAAGTGTCAAAAGGCGTTGTCTACCCTGCAAGACGGTCATATTGCTGGGGATTTTGTATTCATTAATGCGGGCTAGAGCCAAATAGTTGTAAACCTCATTAGTGAATTCAAACTTCCACGGCATTACGCGATGCGTCTTGATGGTGACATAATCGCCCATGACCTCCTCAATAAATGTTGACAGTTTCTGCGGAGTAATGAAAATGCCATCAGGGGATTCCCATAATTTTACTTATTCTAATTCAATCCACTCACATTTACTTCCCCAACTCGAATCAGTAGTCGAATACTGCGCAGAATCTTGAACATATTTCTCCTCGTCTGGTACTGAATGCGATATAGATTCTCCTCCCTCTGCTTATTGTAGAGTCCCTCGTTGGGGTATTTCTGACTATGCAGGGCGTACATGGGACATCGGGTGTGCAGCATTTTCTAAAAAGGACAGGCAATGGCAATCACATTTGTACAGGGCTAATTAAAATGTCAAACTCGAACCGTTAGAGTGCGCGCCGCTTTGTAATTGCTTGCCATCAGTTTGCCCAAATACTCGGATGACTTCTGACAATGTTTGGGCTGCACATTGGGATCATCGCGTAGTCTCTCGAGGAAGGCCACATCCACCCAGCACTTGTTCAGGTACGACTGGTTATATATCTTAAAGTGCCTCTTTCGTCTCGCTGTTTCCAGCGGGGACAGATGTACTTCCTTAATTTTTGTATATCGTATTAAGTATTGAAGATAATATAATAAATGTAAGGTTACCTCTTTTCCCATTATGCTAACCACATCGCAATTATCCTTTAGATCCTTGGGCTGCTTGGCTAGACTGCCCATCATGCGATTGATGAGGCGCTGAACCGACATGGTGGTATCTTCTGATAATGTGTCCCGGAAGTTTTCGCTTAGCTGCAAAAATAAGTCGATCAATTGATTTTACCACTTTAAGAGAAATCTAATTTTAATTTAATAATTTTTAATGTTTATTTTTATTGCGGAGGGTGATTGAGATATTAATTATTATTAATTGTTCAATGTAAAACATTATATTTTAAATAAATATGGAGCATGTAATGCTCCAAAAACACAATGATATTTTTGAATAGTTCTTTTCTTGATGGTCTTACCACATCCAGGCGTTCGACAACGGGCACTGTCTGAGCGGAACTGAATCGCCTCAGGTGGGAATGCAGGTTTATTTTGGTATTCTCCAGTCGGTTGCATTCATACAGAGCGTCGCAGACCTCCAAACTGACATTGGGATTCGTGACTGGTGGCTTTAGGCTCATCAGTAAATCTGCATTTAAACAGATCAGTTAGCTATAACATTCTAAAACGTCCTCAGAACTAACCTTCAGCCTGAGAGCAATCCATCAGAGCCTCCGGTGCCAGACCCATGGATCTTTTCAACTGACTCCGGCGCATCAAAGCTCTTGCGTTAAATGGATTCAGGTCCAGGGCGTTGTTGAAGTAGCGAAGTCCATTCGCGTACCGCTGTTTGCCGAAAAATTGGGCCCAGTCCGAATACATGCTGCCCAGGCGTTCTGGAGACCACGCAATCATCTCCCATGGCTGCAAATGCGGTTTGACTCCGGCAATTGGAGCCTGGAGACTTTCGGATGCGCTCAAGGTGCTGGGCATTGTGATATCTCTTATACTTATTGGGGATCAATTCGCAATCAAACAAACAGCAAAGTAAAAACAACAAGTATAAAAAAGATGTGTTTTATGTAGAGCAATTTTTGTATTTCTGACATTATGATAGGTCGAGCAAAGGCAATAGATGTATTATTCGAACATGTATTCAAAAAATATATAACAAATGAAATTCTTAATTTTTCCAATAAATGCTTGTGTGAACAATATCGATACTGATAGAAGAGTATACAAGAAATAAAATCTATTTTGCAGGGTTAATTCCATCAAATACATTTATCGAATATATAAATTAAACATGCGGGGATCCACAGGGGATATTGGGTATAATTTCCCCCACTTTGTTAAAAATTACAAGTATGCAACAAAATATTTGTTCTGAAATAACCACCCCCACCCCTGGGCTTTATTGAGGGAAGACACCTCATTTTCTCCACGTATTTTAACTTCAAGATAGAACAATAACCTATTTTGTGGGACCTCCGGTTCGCTAGTTAAAATTAATTTTACTTTTGTAATTTTTATACCCGTTACTCGTAGAGTAAAAAGGTATATTATATTCGTTTTTAATATTTATTTTGTTACCATTGGCAACTTTCATAAACATTACAATGGCGTTACAAAACATATTAATTGCTAGTTGTTTGTACATTAGGTAGCAGCCAAGTGAATGACATTTAGTTTGAAAAAGAAGGATAGGAGGAGTGAGTGAAGGTTCTGTTAGTACTAATTACTAGTGCCGCCTCTTCCAGGAAACGACCAGCAACAGCTGCCAGCAGCCTACGCTCAGCAACCAGCAGGCAGCGATCAGGTATCCGGAGTCATCTAAGCGCAGAAAACCCCATGCATTTACAGGACTCCACAAGCCAGGGCTGGGCGGCCGGTTGTCCCAGGCAGCTGCCACGATCCAGCTGATAGGCGACAGGATCCCGGTGTCCGCAGCTAAGCAAGTTTGTCTCTCCGCAAGACTCTCGAGAGCTGGTACTGTCTTGGGCTTCTTGTTGGGTGGCGAGCATAATTGGCGTTGAAGGGCTTGAGTTGCCCTTTGTCAGAGTTTTATTCGCATCATCCATAATTATTGGCACTGGTTATCCCAAGATGACTGGCAGAATTCGTGGTCAAGTAGTGTAATTGCTGAACTCCGCTTCTCTCGGGCCGTAGGATTAGTTAGCTCGTAAGTCGTATTTAGTTTAGCCGAGGTAGGATTAGTTTTAAGAGTTTAAGAGTTCGTGCAAAAGTATGTAGCAGGGATAAAGGAAGCGTTTCTGACCTCATATAGTATATATATTCTTGATTAGGATCACTATCCGAGTCGATCTAGCCATGTCCGTCTGTCTGTCTGTCTAGATGAACGCTGAGATCTCAGCTGAGTAACGGGTATCTGATTGTCGAAGTACTCGACTATAGCGTTCTCTCTTGTCCCTTTTTTCATCCGTATAAAAAGTGTAAATCAGTGTTTCCATCGTTTCGAAATATTTTGGCTGCCTTGCAGTTTTCGCTTTCGCCCAAAAACAAACTTGTCAAAATATGCAAACAGTTTATCGAAACAGGTTTCTTCTGTTCGTGCCCATCTGAAACATTGATGATTAACGTACGAGGGTTCTCCCAATCACCGAATAGCTTAATCGGTTTACGTCGTCGCGGAGTTGATTTCGGAGTGCATATTGATGAAACTCTTTGGTGACGTGTTCGAGTGCTGAATTATAAATTAAAATCCCTACAGCAAAGCGGGCTCATGGCAGAGTGTTTGATGTTCAAATGGATGGAGACTGGAACTGACAATGGAATTGTTCTGTGTTCCGTGTGTGTTTTCAACCAAAACGCCAAGCGACCCACACATCCCCGCAAACAAAATCAACAACTGGGACAGCTACAAACTGCATTCGGCGTGGCAAAAGGGGCGTATACGTTATGTGGATTGACGTGAGGCGAGTGGCACCGAAGCTGCATCACCCGTGCATTGACAAATGAGCACAAATCGCACTGCCGGTTCGTCGCTGGTTCTATATCCCTGAATCTCTATCCCCTTTCTGTGTTTTTCCGCTTTTTGTGTGCCAACGGAATCGACTGGAAGGGGAAATGGCAGCGCATTTGCATTAAAGTCGCTTTGATTGGGCTCCCTGTAGGGATTTGGGACACTTTTAGTTCGCTGGATTGGGATCTCTTTAAGAATCGATTTAGCAAGACTAAGACGTATAATTTTAATTTAAAGGAGGTCTCCAAAAGGAGGTAAGCTGTATTCATTTTGATCCCAAATTATTATACCCTTGCAGAGGGTATTATGATTTTAGTCAGAAGTTTGCAACGCTGTGAAGGAGACGTTTCCGACCCCATTAAGTATATATATTCTTGATCAGCATCACTAGACGAGTCGATCTAGTCATGTCCGTCCGTCTGTCCGTCCGTCTGCCCGTCCGTCTGTCTGTTTCTACGCCAACTAGTCTCTCAGTTTTGAAGCGGGTCGAAACTTTCCCAAAAGACTTCTTTCTACTGCAGGTAGTATATAAGTCGGAACCTGCCGGATCGGACAACTATATCCTATAGCTCCCATAGGAATAATCGGAAAAATAATGAAAAAAAATTATAGCTTCGGTGTTTTTTGATAATTTACATTCTTCTCTTAGGAATATTATTTTTTATATATTTCTTAATTTTGGATTAATTAAAAAAAAATCGGTCGACTATATCATATGATATATATATATAAGCTGGTCGCAGACTTACCAGGGCCCTAAGGCACGAAGAAGTAGAAGCACAACGCCAGTACATTGAGAAACTTTCACCCACCAGCACCAAGCATCCCTTGTGGAGGGCCCACCCAAATCTAAGTGCGCCGTCCGAAACAGTAATCCCCATAAGAGACTCTTCAGGCAGCTGGGCCAGAAGCGACAAAGACAGAGCTTGTACATTTGCTTTACACCTTCGAAATGTCTTTCAGCCAAACCCTGCAACAAATTCATTCGCACTACCGTCGCCGCCAATTCGAATCGAAACTGAGACGGACCCAATTCAGTTTCAACCAAACGAAGTTGCAAAAGTCATCAGCGAGCAATTGAAACCAAAAAAGGCCCCAGGCGGTGATCTAATAACTCCCAAAATGCTAATTGAACTCCCAAACAGTGCAGTTAAGGTCATTTGTAAACTCTTTAACGGGATTACACGACTTGGCTACTTCCCAAAAAAATGGAAAAAATCGGTAATCATAATGATCCCAAAGCCAGGAAAAGATCACACAATACCAGCTTCATACAGACCGATAAGTTTACTCTCGTGTCTGTCAAAACTGCTCGAAAAATGCCTTTTGACGCGCATAATCCCATATCTGAAAGAGCACAACGTTATCCCGGCACATCAATTTGGCTTTCGAGAAAGCCATGGAACAATAGAGCAAGTCAACAGATTAACAACGGAAATACGGTCTGCATTCGAATATCGAGAATACTGCAGTGCGGTATTTCTTGATGTTGCACAGGCTTTCGATCGAGTCTGGCTTGATGGCCTTATGCACAAAATCAGAACTATTCTGCCGGAAAACACTCACATGATACTTGAATCGTACCTTTACAACAGAGAATTCGCCGTGAGATGCAACACTACAACATCCGACGATTACACTATAGAGGCTGGAGTTCCCCAAGGTAGCGCCCTTGGTCCAACTCTATTTCTCCTTTACACCGCAGATATTCCCACGAACGTCCGGCTAACTACTTCCACATTCGCAGACGATACCGCGATCATAAGTCGGTCCAAATGCCCAATTCAGGCAACAGCACTACTAGCTGATCACCTCGTGGTAGTGGAGAGGTGGTTATCAGACTGGCGTATAAAAATAAATGCGCAAAAGTGTAAACACATAACGTTTACTCTTAACAGACAAACGTGTCCCCCGCTAACTCTGAATAACACGCCACTTCCACAAGCTGACGATGTAACGTACCTTGGCGTCCACCTAGACAGGAGACTTACATGGAGGAAACATATCGAAGCTAAGAAAATTCATCTAAAACTTAAATCCATTGGCCTCCATTGGCTCTTAAATGCTCGCTCCCCCTCTGCCTGGACTTCAAGGTCCTGCTCTACAATTCAACGCTTAAGCCCGTCTGGACATACGGCTCCCAGTTGTGGGGAAACGCGAGCAGCAGCAACATTGACATTATCCAGCGAGCACAATCAAAAATCTTGAGAACTATCACTGGGGCACCTTGGTATGTTCGGAACGACAACATCCACAGAGATCTTGGCATTCTGCCCGTAAAAGACGAAATATCAAAACAAAAAGCGTCCTACCTCACCAAGCTAACTTCTCATCCAAACCAGCTCGCCAGGGGCCTAGCCAGGGTCTCATACCGGACCCGATTGCAACGAAATGACCTTCCAGCTCAGCAATAGTTATTAGAGCCCTTTAATCTCGCGTCAGTCATCTTGACTGTTAGATAGCTTTTTAATTTAAGATTTTATATACTTATTGTTAGTCTCAATTCAGAGAAGATCCAATAAATAAAATGCATACGTAATAAAAAAAAAAAAAAACTATATCATATAGCTGCCAAAGAAACAATCGAAAAACAAGAGAGAACGCTATAGTCGGGTGCCCCGACAATCAGATACCCGTTACTCAGGTAAAGGGAGTGCGAGGGAGATCGAGATAGAAACTTTAAACACGCATAACTTTTTAACGAATGGTCCGATTTGAAAAATTTCTTCTACATTTCGATAGGTATTGATAAACACAATAAAACTGCATTTTTACTTTTCCGAAATATTGAAATTTTTAAAATCGTATATAAGCGATTGTGGGCGTTAGAGGGGGCGTGGCACCTTTTTGAAACAAACTTGCGCTGCGTAGGAACTCCTAGAATCTGTATGCAAAATGCCAATCTTCTAGCTTTTATAGTTTCCGAGATCTCAGCGTTCATACGGACAGACGGACAGACAGACAGACAGACGGACAGACGGACATGGCTAGATCGACTCGGCTAGTGATCCTGATCAAGAATATATATACTTTATGGGGTCGGAAACGCTTCCTTCTAGCTGTTACATACTTTTGCACGAATACAATATACCCTTTAACTCTACGAGTAACGGGTATAATAATGGGAAAATAATAGGAAATAAATTATAGCTTCTTTGGTTTTTATTGTATTCTCTTCTACTCTAGTATATGACTGTTTTTTAATATTTCAGAGTTTCGAATTAAATTTTACAAAAATCGGACAACTATTATATGTAGCTGCTATAGGAAGGATAGAAAAAACAAGAAAGGAAGCTAGCTTCGGCCAGCCGAGGCTTATATACCCTTGCAGATCATTCCTATTAATTTACAAATCGCAAAAATGTTAAATTTCCTATTATTTCTCTTATTTCCGATCGTTCCTATGGCAGCTATATGATATAGTAGTTCGATTTTGATAAAATTAAAATCGAAATTCGGAAATATTTAAAAAGAGACATATCCCAGAGTAGAAGAGAATACAATAAAAACCAACGAAGCAATAATTTATTTCCTATTATATTCCCATTAATTTTCCGATCGTTCCTATGGCAGCTATATGATATAGTCGTCTGATTTTGATAAAATTTTATTCGAAATTCAGAAATAATTAAAAACTAATATTCCCAAGATTAGAAGGTAATACTCCAAAAAACACCGAAGATAGAATTTTTTTACCGTTTTTTTTTCGATCCTTCCTATGGGAGCTATAGGATATAGTTGTCCGATCCAGTCGGTTCCGACTTATATACTACCTGCAATAGTAAGAAGACTTTTGGGAAAGTTTCATCCCGATAGCTTAAAAACTGAGAGACTAGTTTGCGTAGAAACAGACGGACAGACGGACAGACGGACATGGCTAGATCGACTCGTCTAGTGATGCTGATCAAGAATATATATACTTTATGGGGTCGGAAACGTCTCCTTCACTGCGTTGCAAACTTCTGACTGAAATCATAATACCCTCTGCAAGGGTATAATAATGTTAAAATAATACGAAATTTAACATTTTTGCGATTTGTAAATTAATAGGAATGATCTGCAAGGGTATATAAGCTTCGACTGGCCGAAGCTATAGCTTCCTTTCTTGTTTTTATTTTCAATAAATTTTCGGTCCTGATCTCTACACTACCATTATTACTAAAAAACTTCACGTTGACAACTTTTTGTTTAGCCGCCCCTAACCTTTGACCGTTTTGATGAGTTTATTCTTATCCTGCATTTTTTAAACAAGCTGTTTAGCCACTAGGTCCGAAAACTATTCTTGCCCCTTAAATTTAAATTTAACTGGTTGCGTCAGCAATCGTCCGAACTCCATTAGCTCCAGAGTTTTTAAATCCCTTCACTTCATATTTCTTTCAAACCATTTGTATGCAATCCTTTTAGTTTTTATGATACCTTTGGTGTATACCTCGTTAAGATCAAGCAATCACAACATTTGTATTTTTTCGTGTGGATATGGTACACCCAGAAAACAAAATGGACTAAAAAGGGGCCTAATTACCTAAAATTTTAGGAAACATGGCCAGAAAAATGCGCCAAGGCCATGCATTACCTAAAAAGTTGGTCATGTGGACTATGTTTTGTACGCAGTCTTGGATTTATTTTTGGTAATCGTTACCTATAAAAATGGCTAGTGGACTAGATTTTTAGGTCAGAATTACCTAAATATTAGGTATTTTCAAAAAATTTAAATTTTTATTATTCATAGTAACAACAAATTTGTTTATTTTAATTGTTTATATTGTATATGGGCAATTCTCTGAGGATGTCAACCAAGCCAAAAAGCTTGAAACTTGATAAAAACATATTTCTATATGATTTTGCACTGATATTTGATTCTAGTTAGATGGATCCTCAACTAAACTAAGTAATTTGAGTATCCTTGGATAATTTTCCAGGACAATACCTATAATATGGACAAAAAAGTAATTTTTTGGTATTTTTTTGGTATTTTTTAAAGTTGCTCTTAAACGGTTTTTTTGACGTTAAGCTTACAGAAAAACCACCTAAGAAAATATGGAAAAAACTGTCGCGTGCGACATGTAGCGTGTGACAGTCACTTCATTGCAAATAAAAAAATAACTATTAAAAATTTTTCAACCAAACCAAATACACTTTTAAGAAGAAAGAATAGGGGTCACTATGAAATTAACTGCATTAAAATATTCCTTCACGTTTCGCTACAATCGAAAGTTAAGTGGGAAGACAAAAAAGTCACTTCTATTGGTGTCGCGTGCGAAAGTCTTGGTTTTTTTTATATATATTAAAAACGAAAAATGGCACAAAGTCAACCTTAGCACGTATTTTAGCGCTAATCAAGACCTTTAATTTCAGCTTAGTGTCAAAAGAAAAGAAGTCCTGGAAGATGGTTTTTTTCACCTGCAAAGCGTACGAACGTCGCGTGCGACAGCAGAGAATTGCCCATATTCGGATTAGTAAATATTTTATCTTACTGCGCGAGAGTCTTCTGCGCGAGAGTCCAATAGGCTAACCTCTGGTCTACGGAACTATTTAAAGGCCCTGCGCCAAAACCAAAGGCTGCTTCTAGGGGCACAGGCGAATTCTATTTTTAGAATAGTCCACTATTACCTTAAAAGTAGGAAAATAGTCCACGTTGGTATTGATTTTATATATTGAAACTTTTGCATCACTAGCTTTAAGCTAAGTCTAATAATATTTTTAAATATTAAACTTAAAAAACGAATAATTTGATCATTAATATTAAGGACCAATATTTGTATTAAATTGTGAGTAAAACTCGACTTTAAACTATTCCTAAATTTTAGGTCTTATGGACCAATTTTAAGGTTACGATGGCCTAAAAAATCTTTTTAGCTTTACCTAAAAAGTTGGAAAATAGTCCACATGCTAATATTTTCAGGTAACCCATTACCTAAATCTGAAATTTTAGTCTATTTAAATTTTTTAGGTCATACGTTACCTAAAAAATAGTCCCACATTTCTCTGGGTGTAGTTGCCAATGCACACTTTCCAGCTGCGCATCGTCACTATGTGTAGTGCCGGCCACGGTGATATTTATAGGACGTTTGCCAAGATTATCCAGAAAAGTTAGTTAGGGCTCACCGAAACATAGTCAGAGTCTTACGAGATCCATTACCGCAAACCGAGACTCAGAGCATAGAAGAAAAAATATTTTCTCAACTTTTTGCCCAACTTAGTAGCACTAGAGGGGCTTTGAGGGCGGTGGGACAGTGGGAAGCGGGATGAGAGTGCAAAGTTGCGCAAACCGGGCTCTTATCCAATTAAGTCATAACTCAATATGTGCTGAGAGATATGCACTTGGCCATTACTTAGGCAAAAGGCAAAAATTTGCTCTAATAACTTTTGAGTTTGCGCTTTCTTCCGTCTTCTTTGCCGCCGTCGCTTGCCAGGAAGATAATTTTCACACCAGAACCATGTAATTTGCCCTTCTGGGGCGAAGTTTTTGGGAAGCAGATTTCAGTTTATGCCGAGCAACAGCTTCCCAACCCCCGTCATCCTCCCCATCTTCGCCATTCCATGCCCGATCCCCGGCTCCCAGGTCCCTTTTCCCTTTTATGGCACCAGCGAGACGCTGCCACAACTCATTTGGCATTGACCAGGATTGGACGTTGCCGCAGTCCTCCGTGACTGAGTCTACGGGCAGTGCTATCCCCAACTATCCCAGCCACCCATCCACCCGACTGGATCCCCAGCCAGCGGCCTCATCCACATCCGTATCCCTCATCCATCTGCCGTTGAGAGCGCGCGCGCATAAATTATTCATTTGTAATGTGCAGCAACTCAGGCCCTTAGACCTACACAGAGAGAAAAGGAAGCGTAATTATATCTGGTTTACATACAGTTAATAAAAAATACTAACTAAGGTTTTACATCATCATTTTAAAATACACCATTTGAATCCATACAAAATCTATAGTTGAATTCCAGTATACAGAATTTTCTCTCTGTGCACTCCCAGTCCCAGGATCTGGAGTCCGGAGTCTCGGGCCGAAGTTCTGTGTGCACTTTTGGCACAGGATATGACACTGACACTCAGCGCCGGCGCTCGTCCTGCGTCAACAACTTCCTTGGCTGCTGCTGGCGTTTACTTTGGTTTGTAATTTCCTTCTGGAGCTGGGGCCGTGGCTAAAAGAAACACAGCAAGAAATGGCACAGAAACCCCAAGAAGTGCACGGGAACATGACGATTGCAGCTGGACGGGGCTGGTAGACCAGCTCCTCCTGGATCCCCGAATCCCCGTCCTCGTCCTTTTCTGGTTTACCGCTTTCCACCGGGGAACTGCTCCTGCTCCTGCTGCCGCTGCAGCAATTGCAAACTTAAAGTTTGCTCTTCTTTTTGTGTGTGTCAAAAGTTTCATTTGCGAATTGAAAAATTATTTCCAGCTGCATATATGTATGCAGAGTGTGTCATTTACAGGAGGGTCGGACGGAATCTCTGAACTCTGGCAGCGAAGCGAGCAGCCCAGCTCATTGACAAAATAGAAAGTTGTTGACTCGGTTTCCTTTCCAGGTCCTGAGCATAAGTTTTCAGTTTCAGGCGGCACTTTTAATTACACGCACACACACGGCCCGGTTAAATTTTAATACTTTGTCTGGCTTGATCTCCTTAAACCATAAACAGTGGCGAAGCCCCACATGGAGGCACATTAATTAATTAAAAACGCAATGGCAAGACCTAATGGAGTGAGGTTAAGGCTTTAGCCAAACGATGGAGCGGCGAAATGAATAGGTGGCTCAAGCATGCAATCCTCTCACCTGGCTTAGGTTGTGTCAGCAAGGCAAAAGTTAATTGCCTCGGAATAAATTGTGCAGAAAGGTAATTTAATAATAAGAAATTATAAACGCTTTAAACTACTTTATTTTGAATGTAGTTACGAATTTAGGAGGGGACTAACCAGCACGTAGTTCAGCAACTCGAATTTGAATTTTCAAAAATTGGGTAAATTATGCCAAACTAAATAAATGAGTTTTGCAAGCATTTAGCACTTTTCAAATTCCTGATAAACTTAGTCAAGCGAAAAAGCCTTTTAACGACGTAAAATGTCGTGACGATCGCACTTTCAACGCACAAAAGTTCTAAAGTTAAATATTTTGTGACGAAATTATTACACATTTGACTAAATAAATTCCCTTTCCTACATTTTGTCATTCGGCACGCTGCAATATTAAAGATTTCCATAATCTCGATTTGTGAAGCGTGGCTGGCGCTTGTTCTATTTTTAGAACCCGTTTCTCTTCAAAGAGAGTGAGGGTTTGAGTCATAGGGGTAAGTTTTCTCCCCTCATTATATGGGCGTTGGTGGTGTAATGGTCAGCATAGTTGCCTTCCAAGCAGTTGATCCGGGTTCGATTCCCGGCCAACGCACAATTAATTTTTTTTTTAAATTAAATTTTTAGAACTAGCTAATTAAATAATAATTTTTTTTTTACATTCAATAGGGAAAGTTTTTGTTTTTTTTTGTAAATTACTAAAATAATTGCTTTGATGATTTGCTTTGCCTTGTCCACAGTGATTGCAAAATTTAAAACTTTTACACTAACAGATTCATCTTGTTGGAAGCTTTATTAAATTTAGAACTAATCATTGCCATTTTTTAAAAGGTATGCAAATAAATAAAAAAGGGTTATTTAAATAGGCCTATTGTTAAATTTTTTTATGTTAATATAGTCATTTTAATTACCGACTAATAAAAAAGCATTTTTTCATTTTTGTAAAGGTTCAAAAAAAATCTCAATGGGTATTCTAGAGATTGGCAAGGATGGTACCTATACATGCAAAATTATTGTTTATTTATTCTTGCATTCAATTTAATCGTTGCATCATTAACTTTTAGCTGCCAATAATGGCGAGGATTAAAAGCATAATTTTTTTAAGCGCCCAGTACTTTGATTTGAAACGACTTTGTTGACTTCACTTGACCACAAATTTGTCAACAGGCATGGCAACCACACCCACACACTCGCGCACACTGAAATCATGGCCAAAAGCCGCAGACACGCACGTGCCCTGCAAAAGCGGAAACGGAAACACGCCATGTGAGCCTGTGTGTGTGTGGGGCTTGTTTATTGACGTTTGCACAGTCTTTGGCAATTATTTAGTTACAGCTTGTTTATTTGTGTAGACGTAAAACGGATGTAAAAGTTTGCTGGTTTAAATGTGTACGAAAAAAGTGATGGCTGCGAATTAGTTTGTGGCTCCAACACAACTGCACTGAACGTTCCAGCGGATGCACATGGGACGCAGATAAATGGAAACGGATGCTGGGCGACAGCTTCATGAAATTCTTTACTATTATAACATAATTAAAATAACAAGCTTATTATAATCTGCTGCACACTTCTGCCATGGCACTTTCCGCTTAAACTGATTGTGGGAAGCCCCATTAAAAGGCCAACTAGGAAGGGAGATTTCGCTTGCACTTTGTTCGACTGAACAAACATTTGACCACCAACACTCGAATCTAAAGGTTGGCCAAAGTCGAGGTGTCGAAGTTAATATTTTGGATAAACAACAAATATTGCATAAGGGATCTCGCACTCAATACTTCTCAATGTATAATTTATACATAAATTAAGTTATTTTTATTTATTGCTCGAACTATCCCTTTTCAATTTTCAGTGCCTTTTTTTCTGAGTGGACTCGTCAAACAAGAGACTCTTTTAGCTAATAACCATATCCAGTGCCCGCCTGCTTGTGACAGGACATTGCCTAATTAAAATGGCAAATCGTCAGCCACAAACAAGGACTTTGGCAACACTTGTCGCACGGTAACACAAACAACAACAGGAGGAGCATCAACAGCGAATTGGGATGCAAATTTATGCGCCGCCTGGCCAAAAAACAGACCAAAAACAAGAGAGAACGCTATAGTCGGGTTGGTGTCCCGACTATCTAATACCCGTCACTCAGCTAAAGGGAGTGCGAACGCTGTACTCGGGTTGGTGTCCCGACTATCTATTGGGGCTAAAGGGAGTGCGAGGGAGATAGATATATAAACAATTTTGATTGCGTATAACTTTTTAATGAATGGTCCGATTTGAAAAATGTCTTCTACATTTCGATAGGTATTAATAAACACTATAAAATTGCGTTTATATATTTTTAAAATCTTAAAAGATGTGGCCTCCAGACACATTTGAAAATCGATTGTGGGCGTTAGGGGGGGCGTGGCACCTCGATGAAACAAACTTGCGCTGCGTAGGAAGCCCAAGAATATGTGTGTGAAATCTCAACCTTCTAGCTTTTATAGTTTCCGAGATCTCAGCGTTCATACAGACAGACAGACGGACAGACAGACGGACAGACAGACGGACAGACAGACGGACAGACGGACATGGCTAGATCGACTCGGCTAGTGATCCTGATCAAGAATATATATACTTTATGGGGTCGGAAACGCTTCCTTCTAGCTGTTACATACTTTTGCACGAATACAATATACCCTTTTACTCTACGAGTAACGGGTATAATGACCAGAAAACCCAAACCTCTTCGAACCCCCAAAAACGAACCATCAAAATTATGCAGATACGCACATACGGACACATTTAGTGCAGATACATTGACACATCTGCGGGCTTTTACACAGGCGTCCATGATGAATTTTCCGCACTGCATTTTAGCCAGATTGGAAATAAATTTAAATTTGATAAACGATTTGCTGGGCAACTTTTGGCTGCGCATTTGTCGCACAGACGAAAATTGATTGGTTGGCTTGATATTCCCGAAACTTTTTGGGGCTAAAGTTCTGCCAACTTGTGCGGTAATTAATTTCCATACTGTTTAGCCGGTCAATACTGCAGTTTGGTGACCAGTCGTTAACTTGGCCACGATGTTAATGGCGACTTTGCAGTTTTTGGTAATCATTTTCCTTGTCATTAAGCTCGGTTTTCGTTTTACAATTTAAATACAAACTGGGATTTAGTGCAATGCTGAAAAGTAAGCAGTACGTAAACACAGAGACACTTTACTTTAACGTCCTTAATCGATTTGAATTAATTATTCCTGCTTTAAACTTTCCTGAATTTCTGAAGTGTTGGAATAGCATGTTTTTCAGTGGGGACCAGGTTCATCCAGAGGGTGCCCCCGCTTTATATGTATAGTCACAGCCCCACGGAACCATCGACAGGCTCCGCGAGAACATCGCACTCAAGCGGCTTTCATGCCGGGCCCAAAGGGCCATTGAAGTCCTGCCAGTGTCCTGGCATCGCTGTCCATGTGTTCGTCGAGGGTCCTAGTGGTGCGACTCTCCTTCCTGTTTATAGTTGACCGACACTTGTCATACTCCGTGGCATGTTAAAATGGATGGCTCCACTCCGGACGGGCGGGCCATTGCATTTTTAAAGAGCGAGAGGCAGAGGGAGAGGCAGGGCCAGACGATACATAAATTCCAATGCAAAGTGTCATGTCCCACACATAGATCATGATGTCCGACCTGCATGTGGGTTCAAGATACCACTGGCTGGCTTTTCTAGGCTCTCCTTGCCAGCTCCTAAAAGAGTCATTCTGTGGTTTGGCAATTAAGTCAATGTTAACGATGCCGACCCAGACGCCCACACAGACAACTGGCCAGATTCAGATACAGATACAGATACAAACAGTCGCACAGGCCACATTCGTTTTGGTGTGGAAAAATACGTTGGCAGCAATAATTAATTAGATACACAATAAATTACTCATATGCCAGTGGCAGCCCACAAGAGAAAAGAGACAAAACGAGTCCATTTTTTCCCAAAGGCTGGAAATGATGGAACGCGTGGGAGCCGCAGGACTTGGAAACAATTTATGTAGAATTTTCAACCTCTGGGTATCCATCCCAGGTTATTCATTGCAGACACTCACAGGAGTAATCAAACAACGGCAGGGATGCGATGTTCTTCTTCATCTTACTAAACAGCACAAAATATCTTGAAATTTGTAAAATGTCTTTAAGCTATGAGATGATTGAACTTTGTTGTTAGGAACTAAAAACTAGAACTATTGAAATATGTTTCTTATCTTTGATCTTCTTATAATTTAAAGGTTCTTCTTTTAATAACTAGTATAGTAAGTATTGGCCAAAAATGTTAGTTAAACGTCCGCACTGAGACCAAAAATAAGTAAATTTTACCTACTTTTACTTTGTATAGTAACATTATTTTAAATTTAATACATAGTTTTCTGCGTGTAGCAAAAATACACACAAGCAAAGAAAACAGCGAGGCAACAGCTCAGAAATCACTGTGCAAAGAAAGGAGCGGAGGACGAAATAAAAACGGGCACAGATTGCATGAGTTGGGGAAATACGACAACAGAGAGCGAGGCAACGGCAACAAGAACTATAATTTCCTAAAGGACTTAATTATTTTATAATAAGCACATGACGCCAGGGAAGAGCGGGGACGCTGAGGTATTAGCCCCGGACTGCAGGACGACGGAAGGGACGAATGGATGCCTCAGCAATGCAGCGCAAAAGTTGCAAAAGTTTTTCTCCACTCGACAATCGGTCAAAGGAGTGGAAAGAGGTAAATCGCCAGAGGGGCGTTGGAAACCCGTAGCATAAATAGTGAAAATATAACAGATCGTTGTTTTCTTTCTGCACGCTTTTCGAGCAACTCGGCAGCTTTGCTTTTTTAAATGAGTTTATGGCTGAGTGAATCCGAGCAATTAATATTGATTTGCAAAGTTGTTGCGGCTCTTTAGTCAGCTTTTGGTCACGGGTTTTGGCCAGGGCCAAGATTGAGCCAAGCCAGCGTAAATGGAAAAACGCAAAGAGGTCCTGAAAGGGCTCTTAGGTAAACAGTCAAGCAACGGAAGCCCCGAAGGATACAGAGCTTTGCCAAGGAGACTCACATTTAACTACTCTGCTCGAGTCTATTAGCTGCAAATTAAAGTTGGCTTTGTCTTATTTAATTAGCACTTGAGCCAGATCTCGATTAAAGCCCTATTTGCATAAACTTCAATCTCCCGTCGCTGAGGCGACGAAATTTCCATTCTAGGGCACTTGCCATAACATTAAGCCTGCATAAATTCGCATTACGCATACGCCCAGTGTGCCAGCGCCCTGTGGCAAACACGGACAAACATTTAAACGCTTCAAAAACAATATAAATTCATTCAGAGCACGGTCGGCCATATCCCCACTATAACCATAAGCAATAAAACACACAGACCACCACGCAGACATCGGATAGGCCAGACCAACAATGCCGACAACAATGCCACCAACAATGCATAAATAAAGACCAATGCCAAACAATTGATACTTTGGCCGAAGGAACAGAGCGAACGGCCATTGAACAATTTGTACGAATTTATATATGTGGACCAGGGCGGAGGAGGAGGTTGCCCAGACAACGCACAGCTAAACATTGAACCAAACATGCCGAAATATCCGGGGAGCTAGAGATTTTATCCCCAGCCACAGTGCTGCCGACAGCCTATTGCATTAGCAAGACAAATCGTCAAACCTCTAAAAAATAATATGTTAAAGCCAAATATGTATGTCTATTATCTACTGTTATCTCTCAGTAGCTTTAAAAATAATTTACTATTTAAATAGTGCCTAATATTATCTATAATATTTCACGGGAAAATTAATTTTAATTATTTCAGATTTTAATATTGTAAATTATTTAAATCATTTTATTTTTAAAAGTTAAGCTGTTCCTTGAAATTACAATTTTGGCAACACTGAGACCGGCATCACTCGCAGCTATATCTCCTGTTTTAGGCCCAGCTCCAAACCCAACCTCAGCAAATTCATTTGAATTGCAAAACAAACACGAGAGCGTTGACGACATTGGGGTATACTACTATATATATATATTTAGCTGTTGGACGGGAGTCCGGCTAAACGAGCTTAATCATGTTGTAAATTTGCATAATTTGACGTCAATGTGTGCGTGTGTGCGAATCGTAAGGAGCCTCCCAGGGAAGACGGCTAAATATATTATGCACCTTTCACCATGTTCCTTGAAATTCCCAACAACATTCAAATACTATTTTCCTTAATAAAAAATTGCTTAGAAAATTATTCCACTGTCTACACTAAAATTTGAATTTAATTTGGGTACCGTCGAGGTATCTCCTAACCAAAATTAATAGATAAACAACAATATTTGGAAATGGTTAGACATTCCGATGTTCATGACGACATAAAAGAAGGTCATTTGAATAAATGTTAGTTTTGGCTACTTAAATAGTATTAATACTTTAACGACTTCTGACAGATATATTTGGTAAACATTTCATGGGACCAAGATAATTCACACACTTTATGTTTTGGCCCTTATGTTTATATGAGCTACCCTAATGACAACTTTAAATAAAGTTTTCAGAACCATCAAATATTTATAGTTTGACTTAGAAATTAATCAATCAATTTCTGCGTTTTTCTTTATATTCAAAGAAGTAGGTTATTGTGTGGAAAAACAAATCGAGAATACCATATCACTTGCAAATGCTTAAATTACAATTTAATTGTGGTAATTAGCTCAGTTGAATCAGCTTTGGCTTCTCCAAGTTGACACTTCCTATAAATAACAGATTAAAGCAAGTTAGACTATCAACTTTTTTCGCACTCGTTCGGATTTGCAGTAGGGCCGTCCCATTGCACAATCTCATTCTGAACTGTCATATAAATGTGATTATATCGACCCACCGAGCTCCCACCCGGGCTCCCACCCTTTTTCCGCAATCCTGTCTGTCAGACATTATGACAACTTAATTGAAGGTTATGCGTGACCACAGTGCGATGGAAGGACATGCGTGGTCACCAACACAAAGCTTAATGCAGGACACTGATCACGCATCCAATTGCATCAAATGCGATTACACAATTAGATGGCGGTTTACTGTAATAATTTGCTAGCCAGTTTATAAGAAGTTATGGCTTGGAAAATAAAGTAAAAGATAATTCTGCTGCCTTGAATTCAAGAGAGAGGCATTGATACGGGAAATCGTCTGAAATACCCCTTATAATAATTTGATAACCCTTCAGACCTTATGATTTGCCATGGGAAATGTTGTGCGCCCAGCGAAAGCGTTACCTCTTGTTTGCTAAATGAATTCTGCTTGGCGGAACTAACAGTTTGCCGCCCCTTAAAAGCTTGTCAGTTAATAGAAAACAAGTGACACCGCCTCCAGCCAGCTTCATAATTAAGTCTAAATGAACAGCTCGCTCGATGCAGGAAGCCCACTACGACCCCGACCAAGAAACTGGCCAAAACGAACAGAATCGTGGAATGGTGGACTGGTGAACTGGTGGAAGGGCGGAGTCCAGTTGAGTACATGCAAGTGTTTGCAGTTTAATGGAATTTTTAATTTCTGCCCCGCGCCGGAGCTTCTGCGCTGGGGATAGCTGACATTATTACAAATTTTTTACTATTATTAAAAATGCAGAAAACATTAAAAGCGACACAAATTTGTAGCCGAAAGTCGTGCCAGGGCAGCTGGTTCTGGAGCTGGAGCTAAAAAGGGGGCAAGATGATTACTTAAGTGGACATGGACATGGCCCCCAACCTCCTTCGAAAGTCCGGCAGCCAGTGCAGAAAGAGTTCCAGTAGAAAGACCAGAGCACTGGCCATCATGGCGAGTGCGAGGGCAAAAAGTGCCGGGGCAAAGTGCTCCAGGTCCACCTCGGCCGCCTGGGCCCTAAATAGGCTGCAATCTGGCCGAGGGACCATCCACTTCTTCTCGTTGTACTGCATCAGGCCACTGGTCCGAAGGACGAGCAGGGCATGGGCCAGGTGCTCCCTCCACGGCGAACCCTTGGGCATTGCAGATGCCGCGTCGTACGGCGGGTTAAATCTGATCTCCTGCAGGTCGCAGAACTCTCCCTCATCCATCTTGAGGTCCAAGAGCAACCGGTACATGCGATCGATGGCCGAGTGGAAGGCAAAGCGTCCTTGGATGATCCTTTCGGCTCCCTGCTGCAAGGTCATGATATTGTGCTCTCCAGCTTTGCAGATTTTCTTTGCATACACATCCCTCACCAGCTGGTTACTGGTGTTGGTAAATATCGGAAAGTTGTACGCTATGTTTTCCATGCCAATGGCCATATTGCTGTCGTATAGGGCCTGTAGGCTGACAATACTCCTCGAACTTTCGGAGAGCAGGGAACCCACTATGAAGGCGCCGTAGAACTGCATCAGCACAAAACTGAATGCGCAACTAAAGCTGATCAGCAGTCGAGTGGAAAATAAACGAAAGATCTCGGTGGCAGGACCCTGTTGCAGGTAGGTCTCTAGCATGGTGAACCAAACGAAGGACAATCGATTATCCAAGTGCGACAGCCTCCTCTCCTGCCGCACATGAACCAGCAGGAGTAGAGTACTGGCAGTGACCAAAACCAGGACACACCACCACACCTGGGTGCTCAGCGGCTCGAAGAATATGTTCCTGATGTGACTGCGGCGGGGATGGCGGAAGAGAAAGTGGATGCTGCGGGGGAGAAAGCGTTCTGAGATTTGATCCAACCCGAGTTCGCTGTGATTAACTCACTACTGGATGTGATGGACCTCCGAGTACTGCACGTAGGGCTGTCTGTCCAGCAAGACGCGAACGGGACACACGGCAAAGTCCGCCGCGCGACTCGTCACCTGACCCATCACTCCGGACCAACTGCCATTCTCCAGCTTTTCGCCCCACTTATCCGTGAACCTCATGGCCAAGCTGCACAGAGAAAGAAAGTAGTTGCAGAAGCTTATAGTGATTGCTCTAAGAAATATCACAATATTCTAACAGGATTAATTCTTGAACCAACCAGAACTTGGCATTTCTTCCTTTTTTTTAGATATCGGAGTACTTTTTTTTACCCCTCGATTAAAAAAATTTTTCGATTCCAATTTTTCCGAGTGTAAAAACTGGTTAATTGGGGCCTTCTTCGATGTTAGTTCCAGGTACCCACCTGAGATTGAACATGCTCTCGACGAGTTGGAACAGCTGATAGCTCTTCCGCTGCATGGGATCGAATTGTAGGAGCTGCTTATCGTCCGCCAGATATTCCATGTCATCGAATCCAGGTGGTTTCTCTGTCAACTGTGGAAAATGGGTGGCAAGTGAAAGTCGAGAGGTGTTTGGGACAAGGCCGTGCTCACACGCACCACAGTACTGCCCACCAGAGTGACATTGAGGAAGTTGCGCCGTCGAATTATCCAGCTGTATTTATAACTTTCCAAGAGCTGGTAACCACCAGAAAGAGTCCATATGCCCTTCTGTTCAACTATCAGAGGCGTAGGAACTTGCTGACTGATTCTGTATACATCATAGAGAGGCCACGATTTGCTGAAAATATTATTGTTAACGATTCAGTACACACAAAAAACAATTAAATAAATACTCTTATAACAACAAATTGCAACCATAGTTATTACTTTTATAGTAGTATTTCTTTTAAATTGTAATTCAAGCAACGACAAATACAGCTAGTTGTATTGTATCATACTATCTATATATCCATTTGATACGAGGTTTACCTAAAACTGATTTTTGAAAAATATTTGACAAATTTCTTTACAGGCACAGAGCATTTTAAATATTATAACGAGGTGTGCTACGTTGCTTTAAGAGTGATAATGCTCTGCCTCACTTATCTTGGGCCCTCAAGGCCACCGTGATATCCGCATCAATGCCCATGCTGTAGCCACTCAAGTGCTGCTCAATCAGCTGCTCATGGGGCAGAGATTCCCGGCCAGAGCCGAGAATGAACCACGCCAGCGAGTTGTTAAAGTATCCGGCCTCAGAGGCCACCCCGAGCACCCGGCGCCTCACGAGGACATGCTCGAAATTCAGCACCAGGACCGCCGTGCGCGGAGACCCGTAGAACATGAGATCCTCGAAATTCGCCGACATTCCTGGCCGGTAAAATTGCACACGATAGTTGGCCAACAATTTCTGGTGGCATTCAATTTGCCAGTCGCCATCAGCATCAGCGCCGCGGACCACCAGGACCTAACTCAAGTGCTCCGAACGCAAAAAGTCCTCGAAGGCTGCCAGTTCAAGGAAATTGGTATTTATGCTTTCAATTTGCAGCACGCGTAAAAATGCTGTTAAAATTATAAAAGGCCAAGAAATAACTTTCACTTGCAACTTAATCATTTTATATGGCCACTTTAGCACCGACTTCCTTCCCGGCAACTTGTGTTTGCTTTGTGCGGTGCCCCTGGCGTTTTTATAGGGATTCATTTTCTCCTGCATGTGCATAATTTATTCACATTAATCATATCGGTGTGTTCTGGACTCATGCAAATTGTGCGGTTGACAAGAAAATTATTCTGAGGATGCATACTACGGTGATTACTTTGATAGGAATGCGAGTATTGTGCGAGTGCGGCACGAAATAATTAAAAGTAATTAAACAATTTTCCAAGAAGGTTTTAGCACGGCTGATGTTTTAAGTGGAACCCATGTTTTAATAAAAATATTATATTTACAGTCGACAGTAGTGTTTAATGGTTATGTTTTCTTCGACTTAAGCTGCAATTTTAAATATCTATCTTCAAGAGCTGTTACCTAATTTCATTTATTTAAACATTAGGTATAATACATTAAAACTCCGACAATATAACTTTAATGCAAAGCTAAAGTGGCGTTTCCGACTGAAATTAGTGGTCATTGTCCGGACTCCGTCGCCACATCGATCAAGGCTCCATCGACTCCGCACTGCCCCCGATTCGAGTTGCACCTAGCGAGAAGTGGGCTCCGGCCAGCGTATACCAAAAATCCAATAACTAGACGCAACATTAAGCAGGACAAAGCTGGTGGCATTAGCGTGACATTATCCGACTGCAGCCAAGAAGCTACGAGAAACGACAAAAACGCGTGTTAGCATCCACGAAAACGGAGCCAAGGACCTTAGCGTGTGTCCCCGGAGAAGAGTCCTGTGTGGAGTAGGGTTTGCAGGGTTTCGGGAAAGCGTGGCCCAGAAAATGTTGCGAAACTTGAAAGCAAATCCTGCAGCTTGCAACTTAATTTCATGGCACGCGGCATGCAACTCGCAGGCAACTTCATTCGGGCAATTTGCTTCACGACAGCTTGCCACGTGCCAAAGGGGGGATAGTGTGGAAGGGGCGGAGATAAGATGGCCGAAATGGAGGCGAGATAGAGTCCTGCAAGGACTTTAAGACTGCTCCGAAATTAAAAGGAATTACATTCAATTTGTTGACATTTTTGCGGATGCTCGCGGATGCGGATGCAGCTCCCCTTTTGTCTTTGGCATCCCTTTGTGCCCTGCTTAGCTGACTTTCGCCGGTAATGACAAAAAACATTTTGTGCAAGGCCACATGCAAATGAGCAGCAGAAAGCAGAAGCAGCGCCAGGAAGAACAAGGCCATTCAAATGTATTCATTGCGAACAGGGGAAATTCGCTGGCATTTTATCGCAAGATTTCCATCGAAAACGCGGGTTGCCTGCTAAAAAAATCTCGAGAGCACGGAAACTCAGTCTTCACACATGCAGGGAATGACAAAAACAAGTGCACATACGCCCTGTTGCAAGCCAGCGAAACGTTTAAAAATTTCTTTTTAAATTCGGCGCTTTTATTTTCCACTGTCTCCTCTTTCTTGACATTTTCTCACACATGGCAGACGTTTTCTCATTTGTAAATGCGCAAGTCTACGTGGGAAAATTTCGTTTAATATTTTGAATGAAAATAAAATGTGTGCTGTTGCCGTACATTTTGTATAGAGAGCCGCAGGTATATTTTGGATTAATTTCTGTACCGCAGAAGCTCCGGCGACTATGCGTAAACTAATTAGGAAATTTAAAGTGCACATTTGAGTTTTTCTAAAATGTTGAACGACTTAAATCAACATAAAGTGGTCATCCTAATATAAACATTTACGTAGGATGGTATGCAGTGGTTATTTATTGTCATTCTAAAGCGTTTAAAATATTTTAATACAAACTTTTTAATAAAACTCGAGCTTTCCTTTAAATTCTGAGCATGGACTTAATTTTCTTCAATTATTTTAATGCCCCACCAGCACATAATATTGCAATGTGAAGGAGCAACACAAAATAAACAGCAAAACATTTTAATTAATTTTGCTCCCGAAACTGGGGATATTATTATTATTATTAAATATGATTTCTTTACAAAAATTAAAATTCTTCGTTCTCCGTCTTATTTTTGTTGATAATTATTTTTTCGTTTCAACTGCGGGGGATTTTAATTGTAGGTAAGTATGCTGGCAACCGGAAAAACTTGTCCAGGGGCAAATAAAAGCAGCCAACAAAAAAGGAAGCGGAAAATCCCCGGCAGCCATGGGACGAAGCTCGGAATAAGTCCCTCGAAATGACGACAACAATATGCGACTCATACTTTTTGGCCTGCAGCGGTTGAGATGTTGAATACCATTTGGGTAAGTTTACTAACTATTTAAATATTTTTGATTAAGAATATATTTCTGTTTAGTTGTTCCCAAATTGGCCAAACAATTCTTATTATTTTATATGGAACTGTTTTGATACCAGGTTTTCTAAATAAATTGATTTATTAACTTGGAAATAACGGTAGCAATTTGTGATTTTATTCAAAGCCTGGAGTGTCGAGTTTATTTAATAAACTATACCTTAATTTGATAACTTCGTTGACTCTCCCATTTTTTCGCCTACTTTCGACTTAAATTTCTTTCCATTGTTAGTTTCCACACTTCATAGCCGTTTAATGCTGGCGCGAACAGTTTTATTTGCCAACAGCAGTGGGCGAAAATTCTCCCTGCAGCTGGGACTGGGCCGCATAAAGTCAACTCATTATGAAATTACCGCTAGAAAGCAGTAGAAAGCTCCCCGAAAAGGAAAGAATGGTAGGGACGAGAATGACTGGCAGCGGAGAAAGCCGGCAAGGAAAACAAATTAAATTTAATCGATTTGTGAAAAGCTGCCAGACAACAACAACTATGGAGTGCAGGCTGGAGAAGAGAAGTAAAGTGAAGTGCCGGATCCGGATGGGTTGCATGGTAAATTAAGTGAGGGCGTGTCCGCACTCCAGACTGCGGACAGCGGACTCCCGGCTCAGAAGCAGAAGGCCAACGAGTAGCTCTTGGCCACTTGTCGACTCTAAGCGCATTCTAAACAAATTAAAATTCAATTAAAAAGATGAAATGCCATTTCAGGGCATGGAAATGCACCCAGGAGTGGGGCTTACTGTTAACTGCCATTGCAGAGCTACATTTTCTGGCCGAGTTACTTGGTGTTGGAAAAATGTAGTCAATTTAATTTAATTTGGCGGGAACACGTTAACTCTGTGCACTGGGAAAAAAAGTAAAGTTTGCTCAATTCAAGGACAAAGTTGAAAATCGGGTTTCAGCGATATTTATTTTCTGTGTAAAGTAATACCCGCTGCATTCGAGGCCATTAATGCCTCGCTCGTCACTCGAGTGGGACTCGAGCATCATTTCCAATTACGAGGCCTCAATGCAGACGGCTTAGCGGCTGTCTTCGGTCAAGAATGTCCGCTGATGATTTTTGGTTGTCCCCTCATCAGTGCCGCAGTGCCAGTCCCTTTGGCTGGTCACGGTCATCGATGTGCCAGCTCTCATTACGGCCACTTCTGCGGCCTTTGGCGGGCTTAGCCGCCAACTCCCATTTGGTCGGCTGTCCTCAGCGTCCGTGGGCTGCATTAAAATCGGCGTCCCTCTCAGTTCACGCCATTACCGATTCTCATTCCCGATTCCCCTTGTCGGACGTCCGAATGTTCTTTTTGTGCGTCCCGGGTCTGTTCGATTTGGCTTAATGGCCGGGAGCATGTTGTCACTGCTGGTGCCGTAATGAATTGGCTGTGGACCAGCCTTGGTCCTATCGGTCGAATCAGTTGGCTCAAAAAACCTCAAATTATACCATGATTTTACGCTTATAAACAAATGCCATATATAAGAATGCTGTCCGTTCACTGAATGGATGTAGATGTGCATAGATTGCTTACCATGTTTTCGTATCTTGTACATTTACTTAAAAAATTTGTTTAAGTTAAAACGTCAGTAGTTGCAATAGGCATTAATTTTAAAGAGAATGAGCTGTAGCTTATATATATTTTTATACCCGATACTCGTAGAGTAAAGGGTATATTGTATTCGTGCAAAAGTATGTAACAGGTAGAAAGAAGCGTTTCCGACCCTACAAAAGCTAGAAGGTTGGGATTAATCACACATATTCTTGGGCTTCCTACGCAGCGCAAGTTTGTTTCAGCCGAAAGAAGAAAGAGCAAAAGTTTTTATGTTATTTTTAAGGAAGTCCACCTGCATCAGAAAGTCATACATTTCATTTCTGGGTAATTACTCCACTTCATTTTGTAAACAAGTTTAATGTTTGGTCTAACTAGAACCCTAGTTTATCCATGAATACAAATATTTATTAATGATTTCTCAACTGGGGTAAATTCCAAGTGGATGGGCAATCGCTGCGGTATGCTGTCATATCTTCAGCTCAATAGCCCACTTGAGGCATCGATCTGCAAATCATCTTTGCTCCAATTAAAGCCAGGTCGTCGGGTCACTTGACGCAATTAAAGGGCTTGACAATCACCGCAAGAGGAATCGCCCCAGCCTCTCGGACCCGGCAATAAAGGAGCTTAATTTAAAATTTAAACCCTTTTTGCTGGAGGCGACGACCGCAACGTTTCCTGTCCCAGTCCTCAGTCCCGACCCAGGATGTACTGATGAAAAAAATATTTTTTTCCCCTTCCGGCTGCGGAGGTTCGGCGGGGGACGATCAAGGAGCAGCAGCAGCAGTCAGGACGACAGCAGGGCAAATAATTTTTACAAATTATACGCTCACATGCCAACTGCGAAAGGAAAGACAAACAGAAATCGAGGAGGCAAAAAATTATGTGAAATGAGAAGGGTAGGGAAGGGAAGGGGGAATCGGACGATATCCTTGGAGAAAAGGCAATAACAAGTCGGTCTGATGATTGGGTCCGCTGCCGGACTCCGACTCGATTGACTGCACCAATAATAACTTCAAACAATGGCCGGCCAAGTAGTTTTCCCTTTTCCCGGTTCTTTTTTGCCGGTTCCGCAGTCCCGCAGTCGGCCATGTTTGTTTAATTTTTGCCACCGCTGCTCCTTGATTCGCTTTATTTTTACACTGACTCGGAAGATGGCGGAATATTCACCAAAAATATGTAAATATTAAAAAAAAATATAAAGATTGTTAAAATAAATGTTTCTTTTTTAGGTGGTGAAATAAATATATTTGCAAAAACTAATTCAAGAACTTATATCACTAAATCTATAACATTTATATATATCAAATTTAGTTAAATGGGTTTAAAATTTATATCTGGAGCCTTCTAAAATTATTTTAGCCTAAAATTTTTAGGCGATCTAATACATTTTAGGTTTTCTTTGATATAAGCAAACATTGTTAATTTAAAAACAAAGAAAAATATTACTAGTTTATTATTTGTTTTATTTTTTATAAATCAAGCGACCTATAAAATTACAAAATAAACAAATAAACACAACAAGTTAATTTAAGATCAATTCAAATGAATAATGGTATTTCTAGCATTATGTTGTCTAATTTCTTGTAAAATAAATTAATATTTATCAACATTTTATTTTTTTAAAATTAAGTAAAGTAACCACCAAAGGGTGTATACGATTCGACTTAATGGGAGGCCTTCTTATTTTCTTAAATTTTTTTTGCTACCTCCGCTGGTGATGCCTGATGCCTTTGCTGCAATTGTTCCAATCGGCCGCCAACTGTTCGTTTCCGCTTTTGTTTTTCGCCCGGGCTTTTCTTCTACTTGGGCAGCAAACAGGCTTCAAATTGAACGGAAGCTGGCCACGAGTTATGCCCCGCTAGTTGGCCGCCCTGCCCCGCCCACTTCCTACGCCTACCACCCCCCTCCACCCGTCCACCCACCACCCACTGTTCATCTCCTGTCCAAGGCCGAGGCGGAGGCATTGTTCCATGTCGTGACTCCTTCGGCTTTCCCAGCATCTTTTGTTGTCCTCCGGCGGGGATGGGCGGTGGAAAAGCTCCGGTGCCGCCCTTTTGTCGCTGCGCTTCCGCTAACCTTTTTTGTTCTCCTCCTTTATTTTCTTTGCCGGCCCAATTTTTCCTGCTGCGCTGCTCAGTTTGATTTGCGCCGATTTCTTTTCATACCAGTGTCCTTTAAAGCCCGATCCGTGCTCTGCCTTTTCCATCAATTTGATTTTGTTAGTTTCCATTTCATTGAATTCTCACATATCCGCATCCGCACTCGCATCCAGCTAGTTGGCGAAATTGTGCCATTAGTTGGCGTTGTCCTTGCTTTTCCTTCTTATTATTACTTTACACTCAAAAAAAATGGACTGTCTTAATACACTAATCCTAGACTATCAGACTGATGAACTATTTGTGCATAACTATCAGTTGACTAAAAATTGACTTTGAAAATAATTTCGTTTATTACTCTTATTTATACTTTACCTCAGATTCAAGGTTGAATGATAAAAGGTAATCTAAACCAAGAGAGAACGCTATAGACGGGTGCCCCGACTATTAAATAGTGCGAGGGAGATGGAGATATAAAACTTTAATCGCGCATAACTTTTTAACGAGTGGTCCGACTTAAAAAATTTCTTCTACATTTCGATAGGTATTGATAAATACAATAAAACTGCATTTTTACTTTTCCGAAATCTTTAAAGGTGTGGGCGCCTTTTAAAATCGTTTAAGTGGATTATGGGCGTTAGAGGGGGCGTGGCGCTCGGCTGAAACAAACTTGCGTTGCGTAGGAAGCCAAAGAATATGTGTGGGTAATCCGAACATTTTAGCTTTTGCAGTTTCCGAGATCCTAGCGTTCATACAGACAGACAGAATGACGGACATGGCTATATCGACTCGACTAGTGGGCCTAATCAAGAATATATGTACTTTATAGGGTCGGAAATGCTTCCTTCTAGCTGTTACATACTTTTGCATGAATACAATATACCCTTTTACTCTACGAGTGACGAGTATAAATAGTGTTATATATTAATTTTTAAATTGCGAAGCTTATTCACATTTTTTTCACTGCATTCTATTCTATTCTATTGCGCCGCCGCCTTTTTTGTTGCTGCATTGTCTGCCGCGTTGTCGTGTTATCCTGCTGCCAACAACAAAAGGGTTTCGGCCATAAAATAACCAATTTGCATAGTTTAGTTAGTTGGACGCTTCCGCCTGTGACACTTTTTCAGCGGGCCAACGGAGGGTTAAAGGGGCGTGGGCGTGGCACGTAACCCGGAGGCGGGTCGGCCTATCCTCGGCCATCCTTTGCTGGCCATAATTGATGACTGTTGGTAACGAACAACAACAGGAAGAGCCAAAGCAATGACGAATTTTAAATTGCTTCTTTTTCGTGTATAGATTCCGAATTGAAGTTAATGGAAAAAAGTTGGCGATAAAAATATGATTGCATATTCCTGTGCTCGAGTATGTGTTCGTCAGCAAAATATTTTGGTTTTAACCCGCTTAATTTAAGTACTTGATTAAGTTTGCCAAAGGCTTAAAACCAATTTGGAGTTAATTATATATTAATATTCGAAATATTTTTTTGATTTTACAGTAAAGCTTTTGTAAAATGTATTGGCTTGAAAGATCACTTACGGTTATTCCTGCTTACTATATACATTCAAAAATTCAATTTTAAGATTAATAGATATTAATGTTAATAGATAGATATTCTACAAAAATTAATTATAAAATACAACAAACAACAAATTATATCGGCTTTTTTCAGATTTATTATTTGTATATTATATACCTCTAAATGTTGAAGTTGCAGTGCTTTGCCCCTTAAAGTGGTTTTAATGCACTTAATTTGTACAGTTATGAATTAGCAGAAATGCACAAAAAAAGGGCACTCAATCATAATTTTTTCGTTGAATGATTTGGCGTGCGTTTTCGTATCAATAAATAAATTAATCATTAAATTACTTAATGATTAATTGTTATAAATATGTAAATTTCATTGTTAAATGTAATTGAATGTGCAGTCATAATTCCGCAGTTTTTTATTGCAGCTTTTAAAGGCGGCTTTCCAGGCAGTTCTTGAATTCCCCCGTAAAGAAAAACACTCGAAAACTGTTTGGGCGTGACCTGCGGCAGCTGCCAAAGACCGACTGCAGACCATTCAATTTTCCCACTCTCCCTGAGGTCACTGGCTGCCAACAATTTTCATAATCATTTAACGGTTTCGCGGCTGCAAAAAGGGGGCGGGGTCAGGCGGTTCAGGGCCACTCTCAATGGCCATTAAGTTTATCGAAGAACGTTCGAAGAGGTCGTACTTGAAATGTGGCTGCAGGCCTCTTTCGCACACTTGAAATCAAAATCGGCGAGGAATTCAGGCCTAATGAAAAAATAACGATGACCATAGCTCTAGACTTTTTATATTAACATATGTTTCTTAATTAAAAATATACACGAAAATACTATAGCAAAATTGATATTATTTAATATCAATTTTACCATTATTAAATTGTAACAAGAGAGAACGCTATAGTCGGGTGGGTGTCCCGACTATCTGATACCCGTTACTCAGCTAGCATTGCGAGGGAGATGAGATATAAAACTTTGATTGCGCATAACTTTTTAATGAATGGTCCGATTTGAAAAATGTCTTTTACATATCTTTCGATAGGTATTAATAAACACTATAAAATGGCATTTATACATTTTTAAAATCTTAAAAGATGTGGCCGCCAGACACATTTAAAAATCGTTTATGGCGATTGTGGGCGTTAAGAGGGGCGTGGCACCTTGATGAAACAAACTTGCGCTGCGTAGGAAGCCCAAGAATCTACATTATTAATACCAACTTTATAGCTTTTATAGTTTCCGAGATCTCAGCGTTCATACAGACGGACAAACGGACGACAGACGGACAGACAGACATGGCTAAATCGACTCGGCTAGTGATCCTGATCAAGAACATAAATACTAATGGGGTCGGAAACGCCTCCTTCTAGCTGTTACATACTTTTGCACGAATACAATATCCCCTTTTACTCTACGAGTAACGGGTACAAAAAGGATATTCGGATAATAAATAAACGAGCGAGTCAGGAGTACTTTAAAACATATATATAAAGCAATTCCTTTATCTTAGTTTCAATGTAATTTTTTCGAGTGCACTTCGCCCTTGCGCCCACCTTTGCCCTTTTTTGGCGCTCACAAACCGCACACTCGACTCAACAAGGTGGCAACTTCCACCTGCTTCTGGCCTAATGCCGCTTGGAGCCGGGGCGACTTGGCCACTTGAGAGTCAGTCGACCAGGAAACGCGGAAATGGCACTGAGCATCATCGCCGTCTTGGCCCGGCCAGAAGTTTGAAGAAGTTTAAAGCACTCGAGACACTTTGGCAACTTTCTTCTTGGGTGCAAAATGGAGGCCCCGAGGGTTTATCAAACTAACGACCTTTGTTGATGAGTGGTCGCCTGGCGAGGGGCTTATTGATTTTCCAGGAGGAAAGCGGAAAACTGAAAGCTGAAAACTGACGGGCGACTGGGAACTGCATCTGCATAATTGGCAATGAGTTATGCAGAATCAATGGATCGCTCCGAGGACTGACACATTAGACGCTCGGCGGCGATAAGCTCGGCAAATAAATGGAATGAAACTGCACTTAACGTCAACACGATTGACAGCTCGGAGGTCGAGGAGCAAGCAGCTGTTTAAACTCTTAAAACGCTTTTTCCCGCTACGCTACACACCGAAATCATCATCAAGAATGGGCTGGGCTCACGTCCTCCATTCTCTCTCTCTCTTTTTCAGTTTTCCTCTCCCTTTATATAACAAATTGGATTTGGGAAAAATCGCTCACCTTTCATTTCACCTGGATTAATGGCGCCGAGGCGAGCGATGAGTCTCCGACGCACACAATGGCAGAGTGTCGACGGCTAAGAGGTGGGTTCCAGCGTGTTACACCTGGCGAAATAACATATTTGCGTAAAAAATAAATAAGTTAAAAGTCTGAAGACCTCAAACAGGACTAAATCCCCTGCCTATCGTTTGAGTATATATTTGGTCAGATGGAAGTGGTGCTCAATTTTCTATTATGCGAGCATTTGGAGCTAAGAATATTTTAAAACGCAGATATAATAATTAAAATAGTTCGTTATCTCAAATAAAAGACGAATGTCAAGAAATGCATTCTTTTTTATTGCAAGTAAACGTTGGTTCTAGTAAAAAGTAAGTAAATTGTAAATAATAAAAAAGTTATTAGTTTTATGACGTTCAACACAATTTGCATTCAGTACTAAAACCACAAATATTTGTTTGAGGTCTTTAAATTGTTAGTTGACAGTTTTCTCTGTGTGGCAGATTGCGCCAACGGGGGTTCTGGAAAATACTTTTCTTTACAATTTTTTTTTAGCCAAATGGACTCACTGGGATTTTGCACGCTGATTGGGCGAGCTGCCAGTTTGGACACCTGTAATACGATGAATAAATTAAGTGGTTAAGTTAAAGTAATTGAAAAGCGATTAAGTTGGATACACTGGTTCTGCGTTGATGGCAGGGAACGAAGATTGGATTTCTTTGTCCGGACTGCAGCTATTTTTAGCATGCTAAAATGCAGACTGCCAACAAAACCTGGACACTAAGCTTCTCTGAAGCTTCAGACATCTGAACAGAACAAACTAACTCCTACACAAACACACAAAAGATGTGGAGTGCCTTAAATAGAAATGTGAAAATGTGTCTCCATTATTCGATCTCAATAACATAATTGTTGCCATTTGTGTGTTGGTTGCATTATGTGCCCACATTTACATCACATTTCGCGAGCGTATCTGATTACTCCGACACAAAACTCCCACACAATGGACAATATTTTCGCTGAATATCTTCCGTCTTCGTATATCAGTGCAGTCCATGCTAATGGTCTATAACCCACCCCCTGTCGCCGAGTTTCCGTCATTGTTGTCAGCATTATTTGCATATTGTGCGCAAAATTTACTCTTCGCCATTCAGAAAATCACACTGCAAGTGGGTGTCCTGACTAGAACAAGGATAAGAAAGAAAACACAGCGAGAAATTTGTATTTCGCTCTTCACAGGAAAATGTCTTAAAATTGATTAATATTTATATACTTAATAGTCAAAAATATACTAAATGAATTTATAATCCATTTTGCCTTTGTAAATATTAAATTACTTTAAATATAAAAGAAACTTTTGTGTTCTATCTTATTTTTTCACTGCGAAACAACGATGAAAAAATCACGGGATAGAGAAAATATGGGCCAACAAATTTAGCCGACCATTTTGGGGGCGGCAATCGCAATATCACACTCCCCTCCCCGGATTTCCTCGGAGTTTTCATTTCAAAGGGGGCCACAATAAACTTTGGCTAACTCTTTATACCTTTTTCCTCCGAACGAAGTGAACTGAAATAGAAAAACGCATAAATAAGCAACACAAAAAGCGAAATTCGCCAATAAACGGGGGAGAAAAAGTTTTCTAAGGGCAGACATCGAAATCGCTTGAGTTGCCATTTAATTTTTACATATTTCTGCTCAATTGTTGCATAATCAAGGCATTAAAAGAAACGCTTACACCATTTAGCCTCCTTTTTCCCACTTTCCCCACGATTGCCCTCTCCAATTGGCAACATCAAAGTCTGGCATAAATATTTCCCTTCGCCCTTTGTTTTGTTTGTGTATTCAGTTTTGTGTTACAGGTGATTGCATTTGCCTTCCGTTTGTTTCCCTCTTCTGTTTGTTTAGGTAACAATATATTGGCTTGCTGAGGCCAAGAAAAGAGGAAACGGGTTAGGGATTACTTGAGGGGCGGGGAAAAAGGGAAAGTCAGTGCGAAGTTTTCAGCGGCGAGGGTTACGCGGATTTGGCTGACAAATATTTGTGGGAAATATGAAAATTTAATGGTTTACGTGATGAATTTAACAACCAGGTTTTGGCCAAGAATTTGGGATTTCCGGAGAAAACACAAGGGTCTGACGAAAAGGTATTGCTTTTAAAATAAGCAATTTTATTTAAAGGAGCTATTTTTACTACTTTTGGATAATTTTTGAGCACTTGCTTTTGAAATATTGTATAATTTTAACAATTTCTGGAAAGATTTAAGTTTCATTGGATTGAAGTTATTATCCAGCTTGAGTGAAATCTATTTTAATTAATTTGCTTTGATACATTTTGAAAGAAGTTAGAAGTGAAACATTTTTTATCCTTTCGTGTTCGATTTTTTTGCATTTTGTAAAATCATTTAGCTCGTTTTCTGTGGTCCCTGTGCAAACTCCCACATCGACCAGCCATGTTAAAGTTAGCCATACATCACCTTGGTTCACTCCATTTCAGGTATAGATTGCTTGGCCCACAGATGCAATCGAAATTAAACCCACAACGAAAAGTAAATAAATTTAGCAAAATGGAATGCTGAAATTATTTCCTCAGGTCGTTCAGACACACACACAGCAGCTCGGAAAACGATAAATTGCTGGTGCAATGTTAGCAATTGCTGTTAGCCATTACGTATCCGCCGCGTTGCACCAAAACAAGCAGCAGTAGCAGCATCGGAAAAAGCACACTTGATTGATGAAAAACCTTTGCGAAATGTCAATCCAACATAATTGAGTCATGTGCTGCCTGAACCACCCACAAAAAAATAAGTGTGGACCGGCAAAGGGAAACGTGAAAAGTGGCAGCTGCAAATAAAAAGTGGCAGAGTGAAGCGCGTGTGCGGGGTCGCCATGCCACGGGTATCAATGCACTCCGAGAGGGTGTACTGTACCAGCCACACTGGCGTTGGCCAAAACCATCATTACCAGCGCCATACGTCGCGACAGCCGCAGCTTAAAGTCACTCAGGTGCAGTGGCCAAGGCGAAATGCACATTACATTGCCTTCTGTTCGAATGCGTCAGCGATGCTCCTGTGACTCACGAGATTTCGTCGGGGATTTTGGGATGTAAGCGAATTAAGATAATGTTGAACTTGTAGAAATGTATACTTGTGCTTTACTGCGTTTCCAGAGTCCTGGGATAAATTGTCTGTTTTACTTTCTACCAGCTGTGAGTCTTTGATAATAAAATAAAATTCTAAAAGTGGCATTGTTGATTTCATTAAAAGTATTAGCCTTCAAATAAATTATTTATTATTCATTTAATTATGTATTCTTTAGGAAAACACTCATTTTTGATTGGTTGGGCTATGTACTCAACTAAACCTCATGACATTGCGAAATAATATTTTCAAAAATACAGTAAAATATTTTTAAAACAAAATAATTACAGTTTTTAGTGAATTAAAAATGTACGTCGGAAATACATCGACAGTGCAGCATCACGTTGCCATACCAGAGCTGTAATGGCAAGAAAATTAATGCCGGCAAGTAAATGCTGCTGACTACAGTCCCTCGACGGCGAGCAGAACGATATACTTGACGATGATGATGGCAGGGCGATGGAACCAACGAAGGAAATCCGGGAGAGCCTGGCGCCCTGGCCACCTGCAATAGACCACAGAACAAGTGGCAGCCAAAGTCGTTTCAAGTAAGTGTGACAAAATATAAATCTTTGCCTCCACAGTGGCACTTCGGTGTGTGTGGATGTGGATGGATGGCGAAGTAACCTGAACACATAAGCTGCAGTTGGTCAGGGCGCTCGTTAAACTGGACAGCCCTGCTGCTCTGATGCTCTGCTGCAGGAGCTGCTGATGTTGCTGCTGCTGCAGCCGAAGGACCAACATCCTGGCGACCACATCAGCTGCAGCTGTTTACGACCTACGCCAAGAGAGTTCAGCTGAGGGCTCTCATTTGCGGCTGGTCGAGGGGATGTTTTTGGGGCACGGCACTTGTTACGACTCGACCGCTGTGACTTTCAGGGGTGGCAAATTGACCGACTTTGTGGGGTTGGAGAAAAATTTATCGGGAAATATAGCTCGAATTTTAGGATGAGTTGTGGTACCGCTTTTAGCACACATCAAATGAATATAATATGGTGTTTAGGACTCTTGCGTGCTTATAAAAAGTGTTAGTTACAGTTAGGTCCTTTAAAGAATCTGTTGTTTTCTTCTTTTATTTTTGTGAGGATTTCGAAAGGCTTAAATTTACCAACAGGTTAATCCCTTTCTTTATTATGTTTATGCTGTGCTCTAAACATACAAGTTTGTAGAAAAATTCTGGGTAACAATAAATGGGATGCCATTCATTAAAGTAAACATTTTTGAATGAATGTTCTAACGTAGAGTTTTGTATCTAACAAAATACATCCTGGAGTGCAATAAGCACTATTTCTCCTTTTTAAATCAGAGAAGTGATACCACATCCCACTAGCGAAAATCCCACTATTTACCAAAAGCCTCAAAAATACTTTCTCTCAGTTATTCCTGCGCATGCGCCGCTCCTCTCTGGTGACTTTGAAAAACGAACAACCTAAACTCAGTGGGAAAAATGTCGCTTTAGCAAGAGAAACTGTGCCACTCTCTCCGGCTTTTCTCAAAGTACCCATCTCCCGTTTGGTGTGGCATGAAAGTAAAAACAAACCTGAGAGCAAAATCATACAAAAGTAGAGGAACTGAAAGGACTTTCTTGCCAGCGATACAGCTCCTCGGGACCCACTCTCTCACATGTGCTGCCGACTTGGCCAGGACTTCAATGCATATGCTTGGCACACAAATACACGCGGAAACAGCCGGGCCAGAAACAGAAATATGCAACGCAATCCCTTTAGGATTTGGCCAACTGTTTGCGCGCACTCTCAAAAACTTGAATGCACCTTAACTGTGGAAAATGGTGGAAAAGGGGGGAGGAGGGGGAAAGGGGCCCAAAGCTCCCCTCGAACTTTGACAATCTAAGCAGTTTACTGTGTCAATATGTTACGTTTGCTGCTCGTCCCACAGCCAAACTTCGCATAACTTATGCATGCAAATTTCCTTATTTCGCCTCCCTCCTAAAAGGTGAAAGACAAAAGCAGCCAAATCGCACCAAATGCGGTTATTGCAGCGATTATTTTAATGGCTCTTCTCGGTTGTTTGATGCCACAGAACTTAACGTACTTATGCTGTGCATGATTTCTCTGTTTGTGCGGAGCTGCCAATGCAGATGTATTTAACACCTGCAAAAGTTTCGCCTCCGAAAAGTCATTCATGGTGCATTTCCTGCAGTAGAGTCATTTGTCAGCTTGTTCCAGGGAGTGCAAGTTGGTTTCATTGGGCAGAGCGATTTGAAATTCAAATTTTTAAGTTGCCGCAAAATCGAAAAGTTTGGCAAGTTCCATCTAAGTGCTCGATGCGAAAGTTGCCGAACTAAAGTTTCGATGGAAAAATACTTTAGATCATGCAATTGATATATTTTTTGAGCAAGGAAAGTAAAGCGTATTAGGTGTACAGATTTTTAAAAAAATATATAAGTGATTAGTGTATAATAAACTTAAATTAAAATACTAATTTATATAGATATTTCCTTTGATACACTAGGCCATAGAATTCCCTTCTGAAAATGAGTAAAAATTATATTTTTCCGCAAAATTAAACACAACAGAGCTCCGGAATATTCGTGACAACGGGATTCATAACTCACCCGAAATTTCAGCCGCAACTGCTTATTCTTTTATTATGTATTTTTTTAATTTACACTAAATATTGCAACGACGTCTGAGTCGACAGGAGCACAACAGGGCGCAGCTGCAGTTCCGCGCCCCAGTGCCACGCCCCCTGCCACTCCCACTCAGACTCCGACACCCCAACCTACCGCCTCCAGTCGTCTGAGCTTGCTTATATTTTATTTGTGGCTAAAAATTGCATTCATGAATAATTCAGTGAAGTGAAACATTTGGGGTTTCTTCGCCCGTCTCCCATTGCTTTTCAAAAAATAAACCCAGCCAAAAAAGAATTTATTTTGTATTTTTTCGTAGCCACTTCCGTTAGTTCCGCTTCCCTTCTCGGCACGTTTTGTAATGTGTGCGGGTTATCAGCATTTTGGGTTAATATTTAATGTAAATGACAGACCGACCACAGTGCGGCTGCGTTGATGAAGCCTCGGACACGGGAGATCCGGAAGCGGATCCGGACTCGGATTCGGGAACCTGGAGCTGCGACTCGCCTCCAGTCCAAAAGTTCCTCTTATTTAGCATAGCATCCAAAAAGGAGTGCCCAATACTGGCAATGTAAATGAGTCGCCGGGAAGCGGAAACTGTTTATGCAGATCGAATGTACCCAAGAACACTCGGAATATTTCTGTCGCTCGATTTATGTTTCTGTTTTTGGCCTCCTCCTCGCTTCTTGACAGTGCAAAATAAACTACGAACTATTCTATAAATTAAAACTGCTAAAATATTCAGTTTTCTTTAGAGTCTGCGTGAACTTTGCGACATTTTGCATTGCAATAAATGTCTCAGGTTGCAAATCTTTGTCTGCGAAATTTGTATTTTATTTTGTCTTTGGTGTGGTTACGCATATTAAGGCCATAAATAATTTCGACTTTGAAAGCAATATATTGGTATGGTTTCGCAAATATACCTCCACATCATCGTACTTGATAGAATACAGAGTTATGGTAGGATATAATACTATTCCATCAAATACGATGACCTGGATTTCAGGAAAAGTCATGCGACATAATAAAGTTATAGCGAGTCTGTTCTCTTTTCGACAGCTTATAGAATTTACGGGCTGTATCGGCTATTTCCTGATTACTATGATAAGGCGGCCACAGGGTTGTATATGACATCACTCTGCAAAAATCCGTTTAGCCAAAATTCATTTTTAGTTTGGTAATATTACTTAACAAAATATGCGGCTTCCAAGGCGGTGTTTTGGTAATCGATTAGTTTTGAGATTTCCTTCTTAAGCTGACGATTATACCTGATGGTATCTTTCTTTAAACGTTCCTTGCAGCTAACTTCCCTAAGGTATTTCCAAAAGTTATTATGTACCATAATATTAATTAACTGATCCTTACGTGGGAACTTTAAATTTAGAAAAGCTGGGATCTCTGGGACAGACATCCCGATCGTCATACTTCGCCTTGTAGGTGAAAAAACGTGCATCGTCTGTGTCATCAAATTCACCTATATACCGCTTGTCGTCCTCGTGACGTATTACAATATGATCCAATAGGGTTCGTTTGTCGTGGATCGGAATATCGAATTTGGTAGTTTGCCTCCCAAATGCAATCCCCATTGTGGTCGTATAGCGAGTGGAAAAGGCTCTGCCTACCTTTATCTCCGTCTTTTCTTCATCCTCAAAAAATAGCGATGGACGCACGGATGCCATTACAAAATCGAAACCAACGAATAAGTCAATCAGGATCAAAAAACGTGTGTACAGAGTTTGGAGTTGCTCTTGAATAAAAGGCCTGCTAAACAAAATCAAGGCTCCATAACCTGGTTTTCATGGATATCAGAGGTACTCCGGTAGATGTAGTCCAATATTTATCTATACACAGGATATTCAGAAGCGAACGAAATTAATTTCCCTGCTCAGAGACAGATTTCGGTTTCAGCTCTGATATGCTCACAATTATAATTGGTTTAAGTATCAGGCTAATGGCTGTGCAGAAAACTGTGGTATAATTATATGCTATGAATAATAAACAGTGTTCGAAATGCAAGTACTCATCAAAAGTTCGCAGTATACCGAATGTCTTAAGTCTTATGTATATTTCATGAAATACAAAATCAATAAACTTAAGGAAACCATAATGAAATTATCAACTATCAGGCGCACAGCCCCGTCGCCATTTTCTCGCGATTTATCCCAAAGGCCCCTGGCCCACCACCCCCTTAACACCCAGAAACCACTTCTCCACCCTCCCACCTTGGAGGAGCCCCAGCCTCCGGGCTCAACATTCAACATACTTTGTGCGTTAAAAATATGTAAAATATTTTAACCGAAAACCTTTTCAAAAGATTGCCGATCAGGCGGCTCTGTTCGTGTGTGCATACTTGACGTATGCGTGATGATATTAAGCGGCCCAAAAGTCAGTAGTGTGCGGGTGGCAAGGTCTGTGAGTCGGCTTGATGGCATTGATTTTACCCCCAATAATTTCGAAGAAAACCCACAAAGAAAGCATTGAAAGTTTCCCGCTGTGGAGGCAAGTTTGCGTGCAATTTAAGGTTAATTTATTTGGTGTTGATATGAAATGGAAAGACACCAAACCAACATCGCACAGCAACCGCACTTTTGCGATTTCAGAATAGTATCGGTTTAAAAGTGGGCAGAAGCAATTTCTAAAAAAATTAATTCCTTCAATTTGCATTTAAGATATAATTAGCATGTAGACCAATTACCAATAAGTTCTTAAGTTCTTCTTAAATTATCCTCTCATTGGCTCTGTTCAGCAATAATTAAATTTAATTCTTATTAAAATAGCCCTCAATGGTCTCATTTCCACTTTCCATTCTGCTCTCAAAGAGTCTGTGCCCCTTTCCCATACCCCAATCCAAATTTATGGCTTTAATCTTCTGGCTGGGAATTATATTCGCACTTTTTTCCCGCTCTATTCAGAGTAGGCTTTATGGCTCAAGGACGTGGCGCTTCAAGGACTGAATTTGGATTTGTGCTTTCATTATGAGCTCGAAGAAGGTCTGCTGGCGAAAGTGGATGGCCACTAAGCTGCATTCCTTTTAGCCAAAAGTGGAGTGAGACAACATACAGGCAAAAAGCAAAGCGGAATAAAAACACAGCAAATAAATCAAATTAAATGAAATGAAATAGTTGAGGATTTGGGGTAGCCGACAATGGAATTCAGCAGCCACTTCTCTTAATGTTTCTTCCCATTTATACGTTCTCGATCTGATGCGTTCATACCTCAGATTAAATGTCGACCCATTCGGAATTGTTTACATTTCTTCAAGTTCATTATTTTTGCCTATTGCCAAATCGATATAGGTTTAGCTTATGTAAGAAGCAGTCTGGACCACTTGATATCATGACCAGAAACTTATGCCAGCGTCATTTAAATGCCATAATTGGGCTAAATATGATTGATATATTCAAATGGTGAAAAAACATTGGCCGTAACGCTAATGCCATGGCATGCACCGTATTTAACACGATAACATGCCTTTTTCGCCAGCACTTATCCTTAAATGGTGCCAGGAGAGGGCCAAATGCACCGCCGGGGCAAACACATGGCCCGATCGGCCACGTGGCCCACATCCAGTGCAATTCTCCGCCAATCGCCCGGCAATTCATATCCTGGCCCTGCACAAACACAAACACAATCGCAATCGGCACCACCACACACATCCTGCCTGCAACGACAACGAGCTGCCCCGGCGGGCAGAAAACACAGCGCAAAACACACTCGAGAATATTAAACAAAATGTCAATTTGGTGCTACATTTTTGGGGCAGGCAAGCCGCGCAGCGGGCCTCAAGGACCTCGAGGACCTGTCAAAAAATGGGCAAAAATCAAATCAAATTGCACACTTAAGCTGCAATTGCAGCGGCATCGAGAGAAATCAAAGTCCGCTGGCAGCAGGGCGCCCAATCAAAATGGAAATAGTTTGGCCCGACCATCGAATGACCAGTTTTGGGACTTTCCAACCTGCTCGGCCCCCCAGGAAAAGGAGCTCGAACGAAGGCCGAGCCAAGGCGAAACGGAAATGAAATCAAGCAAATTGAATGCGATGAGTTGGACGTGGGAATACGTGCCAACCGTTGTCATAACAGCCGTGACGATAAAAAACACTCCAGATCAACGGTAATTGCTGCCGACAAACTCGCATCTATCTGCGATACGAGTACAAGTATCCGTAGGAGGCCGTAGGACACAAAGGCGGAACACGCGCTGCCGCCAGCGAATCCGAGTCCGAATCCCGGTTTCAGTCCGAATCAAAATCCATAACATAGCCACCAACAATGCGTGCCAAAGCCATGCGAACATTTCAAGACATCCGACCAACATCCGCTGCCTGGCATACGCCGTAAAAAAACTGTAGACTTTCTATGGAACTTGTTTTACAATTTAAATGCAATTTAAAAGAATTTTAAATTACCTTCTTTATTGTGCACATATTTTAAAAATTGCCAGACTACAAACAAAATCACTAAAACTAAAGGATTTCTTATATGTACTTAATAAATCGAAGCATTTATTTATAAATCTCACTTACTGCGAAGTAACTATAATAATAAGTATTAAATACTAGTTTTGAGAGTTCCCTGATTCATTGGCCACCGAGAGTATAACTTAAAACTGTATTTCAAAAACAGAACCGCTTATGCGGACATGGACAGACGGACATGGCTATATCAACTCGGCTAGTGACCCTGATCAAGAATATATATACTTTATAGGGTCGGAAACGCTTCCTCCTAGCTGTTACATACTTTTGCACGAATACAATATAACCTTTTACTCTACGAGTAACGGGTATACAAATCTTGAGTTCTATATGTGATTCTTTGTGAAACTTATTAAGATTTTTTTGGTCTCAGAACGATTTATTTTTATATGGGGTTTTTAAAAATATTATGGGAGTGTAGGGTACACACAAACAAATTTGTTTGGTAAAATTCATCAACAAAGATAGTTACGTAACTATTAAAATAGTTACGCGTATTTTGTTTTTGCTTTGTTTTGCTTTGCTAATTGTGTGCATTTTGTTGTTGTGGAATAACTATTTACTTAATAGAATTGACAATTTTGCTGGTTGGGGCCAGTTTGACAATTATTAAAGTTGATTTTACCAAGTTTTTTTTTGTGTGTATAACTTTAAAAAAAATATAAAAAAAAGTATAATATATTTACCAGGTTTTTTATATAATAACACTTAAGATTTTAACTTTTTTCCTGTGCACTCCTCAAGCTAAAATTGCTGCGACATGTCACCGCGAGGCTCCTGGACAAATGGTCTTTCGCACTCGCCATATCCACTGTCCCATTCTCGGTGCCATTCCCATTCGAAGTCCCAATCCCAACGGTCGAGGCTTTGCCCCCGACAATTGACATTTGGCCACCCGTCGCAGTCGCAGTCGCCTTCGCTTCCGTATCCCCAAATGGGTGGGTGAATGGGTGGTTTGTGTGGGAGGGTGGGGATGCGTGGGTGGCTTGTTGTCGCGTTTTGGCCGCTTCCGCTGCCGTTGCCACCTGCTCTTGTCCATCGCCATTCATCAACATCAGCGCTGAAATTAGAAATGTTTTGCGTTTGGCTTCCGGCAGGACTCGGCCGCAGCTCCGCTCACAGGACTCGAATCCAGCTTGGAGCTACCAGCAGCTAGGAGGAACGACATCATCGACAGGAACCAAGCCGTCGACATAGTTTCATGCCATTTGGACAGCTTTTGGCGATGGGGCTGCGCTAATGTAGCGTTGTTGCCGTTTTCTGATTTGTTTACCTTTCCAATTGAATTCGTGTCGCGAACGGCGCCCCATTTCAATTACACTTGACAGCAAAGTGAAAGTTCGCACTGGTCTGAGAGTTTTAAGAATGTTCTGGGCGTAATTCAATTTTCAATGATTCCGATTAATGGGTTTTGTAACTTTAATATTTATTGTTATAAGACTATCATTAACAATTTTTGTTTTATTATCTATACTCTTCCATCAATATTTGTATATACTTTAATTGTAATTTTGGTATATTGTATATTTCAATAAACATATCTCCATTTGAATTATTTTACATTATTAACCAAAGTTTTCAAACAAAACATCAAATCCCTTTCTATTTAATACCATTTCTCTTCGCCCTTTCAATGTTTAGTGTACAATGCCAGTTGGGTAAAGCATCGCTTTTCACCTGAGGACGTGCAAGAAATTCGGCAATAGATAACAACAACCCATTAGATGAGGGTGGGCTTCCCTTTATTCCCCATTATTGCCCGTTGGCAAATGCGAAAGCCGCTCGGACTATTTATGGTTTAAAGAGTTTAATGCCAAAGTCAAACTCGGTGTGGTTGTAAATATGCGTTCTGGCCGAAAACAGAGACGTGATTTTCCTCCAGCCACAGTAAAATCTAGCAGGGTAATACAGTCGTGCCATCTGCACAATGAGTGGCACCAGAATTTACTGCGATTTCTCTATTAGGCCAAGTGAGTGCAATTTTTTCTGGGTGGGAGCCGCTGGGGCTTAGGTGCCCAATCGACTGGGTTGATGTTGACGATTACGGCTGATTTTTACGACAATTTGTCTGGATGTGCCAGCATCCAAATGGGGATATTCCACCTCCCCCGGGGGTCAAGGACTCGGCCTTGCCTCGCCCTGCCGCCCAAAAGGCAACAATGTAAGAGACCCTCAAGGACACAATCGGAATGGCTTAAAACTTTTCCAGAAGCTACGCGAAATAACGCAGCGAGTATTTCAATAAATAAGGCGGCTTTTGTGAAGGATATTGGAGGCAACTCCTTGTGATATCGGCTGATCGGGGTGCCAGCATATGGAAACTGTTGCTGCAATCGGCAATAAATAGCGGAAGTAACGTTGTGTGAGCTATGCCCGAATTTATTGCCTTCCACATAAAATACTTGAGATTTTTATGTGCAGCCAGCAAGGTGAATGGGTTTGAGGGAGGGATATTTTCCTTCAGACTCAGACGTCTCAGGAAGTCTTGCAAGTTTGGCTTCGGCTGAACAATCACTATTTTCCTAGGGGAATATCATATCTTAAACAAAAATTAAATACTTTTTATTAAAAGTTTTTATATTTTAGATTATGATTTTTCCCTATCAAAATTAAAATATTGAATATTTGAATTATCTGAAGAAGAAAATGCATATAAACTGATTTAAGATTTGCGAAATAAAAATGTAGTTAAATAATATCTAAAATAATCTTACAAATACAGTTTCTGAAGTGATTTACCAATAATTAAGACCGGATGCGTAATGTACTCAGTTTAACCCCTTCGCTCACACAATGACCACGTCGGCTGTAACTTTGAATTGAACTTTAGCTCCTCATCAATCAGTGAGCTTATTTAAGGGTTAAGTACTCCGAGCGAAAGTGTGCCATGCACATACTCAGCCCAAGCCCGCCGAATCAAAGGCCGGCTAAACTGAGGCCCATTTAGACCGAACAATTCCACAGACGGGACCAATACAAAGCCGGGCGTTCGGGCCTGGTTTAAATAAACATGCGAACTGAACATAAAGGGCCAAGCGTCGGCACTAAAACCAGCAAAATCAGGTGAATGAGCACTTTAAGTCTTTGTTTCGCCGAATCGAAATGAAACAGCAAACAATGCCGGCTGACAGGCTGGAAAAGCAGCAGCCGGCGGTGCCAACAAAAGCTAGCTTGCTGGCGTTTTAATAGGATTACAACAACAACTATGGAGGGTAGCAATTGGCCAAGGCAACAACACAAAAAGCGCAATGCGAAAGTTAGTGAAACGGAAGCCAACCGCCGCTGCGGTAACTCCTCGTCCTCCGCCAGCAGTTGCTGTTCTTGTTCCTGTTGTCGTTGTTGTGTTACCTGTTAGCCAATTGTTCTACCGACTGCTCCTCTAGTTGGCTAGCTAGTTGCTCCCTGTCAGTCCAGCCGCTTGTTTGGGTTTTGTCATTTCCATAGCCAACTGTCAATGGGGGCACAAAACTGCCGGCGCACTGGGAAGTTGGCGGGGAAGGAGATCCACAACAATTAGGAGTGGCCCTCAAAAGTGATGCCACATGCCTAAATATTTGTTAAGCCAGAGGACAGACTTAACTCAATTATTTCGATCTTTTTTCGGTCAGATGCGATTAAAAATAATTTCAGTAAATTAGTTGGGATGCTCCCTTTTCCAGTTATAGGAAGTTCTTAGAAGATATCGACATTTTTCTGATACCGATTAGCTATTGTTTGTCAGTTGTGAATATATATTCATTTTTTAAAAATATAATAAAAATCAAAGGAACTACATTCTAATTTATAGTTTTGGGTCTTTATATTCGTTAGTCCTTGCATCTATCAATCAAATGTAATCTTTCTTTTAAGGTCAACTACTTCCAAAACTTGTGAGTCCACCCTCGCGTAAGTGAAATTTTCAATCCAAGTGGAGGCAATTGGTCAACAACTTGGCCCAGTTGTAGTCCATCCAGCTGGCCTTCCTCTAGCTGCTTCGCTTTGCTTTGTTCGCCTGTGAATTTGAATGCTCCACGGAAACGGATGTGTTGATTGTTAGCTTTTGGGAGGAATACACCAGCAGGACGACGTCCTTGCTTTGTTGTCCCAACAGCGCTGCTGTTAACTGGGGAACTGGGAAGTTGCACAGCAAGAAACTAAATTTAGGTGTACTAGATGATATATAAGAAAGATGTTTTTTCCAATTTCATTATAACCGATTATCGTTTCAGATAAACTAGTTAATAAAACTAAAAGAGATTTTAAATATTTTTATATAAAACAAAATCGTTGTGCTCTGTGTGGGAACCCGTCACTAGTCACTGGTCATTGGACCCGGGGCAATCAACTGGGCCAGTTGTCATCCGCAGATGATGATGACGATAATGAGCTGAGGCCTGATCATGGTTTACTGACACGTAATGACAGCTAAACTTTCAACACTCGACAGTTACATTCGCCAGAACATCGATGGTAGAAGAACCCGAGATTGGAGTCTGCAATTGCCGGGGCGGCCGTCATTAAAATCGCTATTCCGGCGAGATGTTGTTTAATAGTGATGACTACTGAATGTTTCGTCCATAAAATCGCTAAACGAGGGAGATTTTGTTTATTTTGGATGAGTCATAAGTAACAATCACTTGTTAACAACTAAAGTTTTCGAAATAAATACAAAATATCATTTGATGTGGTTTAGTCTTAGGTTTAACCTTCTAGGCCATCTAACTTATTGTTGCAATATAAGGAAACAAAAAATAATGATGTTGTAGTATAAGTTCTTTAAACACATGTGTGTAAAATATATTGGAAAATGTTATATAAATCTACCAGATCAGATATCACTTCCATGAGGCTTTTACAAGTATTGGTTGCGAGAAGATTGATGTGTGATATATAAAAACAAATTTGGATGAAAAAAGACTAATGTTAAAAATATCTGTATATACGTAGATATAAAATGGCCAGGATGCCACCACTTTTCGATATAGAGGCATCGGCAGTTGGAGCATCAAATGACTCGTGCAGGTCGGCTTTTGTCAGTCGTAACTGTAAATGCGTGACTTTTGGCCATTTAATGATGTTTCAACGTCATTGTGCACAAATAAACAATCATCATCATCCGCACCACGAGGAGCACAAGGACGAGGACGTAGCTGGAGGAGGAGGTTTTGTCCCGGCTCATTTGATGACATGGCCTTTCAATGGCTCTGGTTATTAATGCGCCTGTTTGCTCCCTCGGCCAACAATAACGCATTTAAAACAACAATAACACAATGAGGCAGTAATAGCCACGAACCGGTCTCGAATCCCAGCTACATCGAAGGACTAACGAGGACGATTAGGCAGCGGGAGTGAGTAACTTTTGCCAAATATCCGTGGGTGGGAATGTCAGTTCAGGAAACTCGAATCATTTGTAGGGCTAATAATCTGCTGACACTTTACGGATAAAAAGACTACCTTGAAGATTGTTCTTTATAAAATGTACTTTTAAAATAAGTTAAATTGCAACATTCCCCTAAACGTAATACATTAATTGTTAAGTTTCCTTTAAGATCAACTAAATATTTAAATATTTTTCTTTACATGATTATAATGAAATTTCTTGTCGCAAAGCAAAATAATTGAAAACATTTTGCACATTGCTCTTTTAGTTTCACTATCATCGCTAACAAAACCAAAGTCGTTAATTCCTCTAAAAAATCATCTTGTTGGTCCTGTTTATAATTAATTAAAATGTTAATTTTATTAAAGAGTTATCTTTTGCTTTTAATTACAATTCAATAAGACAAAAAACACGCTGACATGTTCATGGCACAAAGACTTTCCTCTTCCGTGTGTGCCGCATGATTTATGCTTTATTTTGCTAGTAATTCATATTAATAAATAAAATATGCAGCTTCCTGCATACGGTTTATAAATTCAACGACACGGATATCCACGGGACAAGTTTATTGCATTGACAGCGCCGCCTGTCAGCCGGATCCGGACTTCTGCAATCGACTTTCTGATCAGCATCTCTGCGTTCCCTGTAATGCGACCCAGATTCCGCACTTAATAAATACTTTGGCCCAAACCAAAGGTGCACGCTTCACTAAGCGCGCTCAAAAATAGACCCGAAAGGGTCGAGAAGTGGGCGTTGGATTTGGCCGAGTCCATTGACTTGGCCTCTGCAGCGGGTGGCGCGAAGTTCGAGACTCGGCTTACGGCAGCTGGGTTCTTATTTAAAGTTTTGTTGGCCAGTCATGTGTACGGAGGCGAATTGAAGGAGCAGCCAGTGCAAGTGGTAATGGTAATGGAAGTCCTGCAGGAAGAGGAAGTGTAGGTGGAAGGGGAAGAGGCTGGGGGCGCTGCCAGAGGAAGCTGCTCTGCAGTTTGTGTCAGGGCCAACGAGAGCATTTTATTTCTTAATTTTGTTTTCGACTAATACTAATTCGATTTCGCTGTAAGCAAAGCAGCAGAAGGAATACACAGGGAATAAAAGAAAAAATGTATTTCCAAGAGCAAGAATCCATATAAAAACCCTAATGTTTTTTAAGCTGAAAACCGGAGAAAATAAAATAAATGAATTTCAATTCGAAGTCTTGATATATTGTGATATGTAAGTTTTTGTGCTCTTAAATGCAAGTTACATTGAAATTCCTAATAAATATACTAAACTAAACTGTAAATTAATAAATACATTTTATTGAGTAGGCAGGTGTTTCCTCATAATTTATGACTCATATGCGATTTATGAACAGTAAGGCTATAAGCCAAAATTGTTAAGAAATATACTAATAAAAAGATTTAACTTCACTTTGATATTCCATCGTTTTCTTGTGTAACACTAAGCTTATTGACCCGCACCAATTCAGCTTTTACTTTTTGTTGCTTTCATCGAGTCTGCTTTTTAGTTTCGTGGACTGCCAATTTGCATTGGCTTGGCCATTAGGATCGGGCCAGTCCGTAAGTTGGTGTTCTTTATTGTTGTGTGATGGTCGGTCCCTCAGACAGTCAGTTGGTTGGCCCGTCAGCTTGTCGGTTTGTCAGCTAGCCAGTTAGTCAGTTAGTCGGTTAGTCGTGTCCCCAACCGACTGTTGTGAGCATCGTGGTCGTTATTAGCCGCCCGTGTCAGCCAGTTTGTCGTACATAATGAAAGACATGGTTTTCGTGTAGCGATAGCTCCTGCCCCTCCACCACCCCACTCTTCCACCCAGCGGACTGTTCGTCCTTGTACGTAGCTCTCTGTCCCCATGTCATTTGAATTTGTGCTCTTTGTTGCTGCTGCTGCTGTGGATGCCGGCATTGCATACAAATACGTAATTGAAAAATGCACATATCTCCGAGATGCTTATTGACTTTTATTGGACAGCCGAAGGGGTGTGGAGTGGCACGCAGAAATGCTTAGCATAAGTCACTTTTCGTATGGGTGGGGCAGTCAATTGCATGGAAATTAAATGCATGAACTTGGCCGGAAGGCATCTCAGAGTGCCACAATTTGAGCAATCATTTAAAGAGTGAAAAATCCCCTGGGATTCGGATTTAGATTCAGATTCGGATTTGGAATTTTGAGATGCAAAAAGATATTCAATTTTCCACAAAGTCGTGAGCGGTGTAAAAATGTGAGCTATTATTGCCATTGCGTAAATAGCAATCATTCCTGTCCGGCTGACTGAACCGGACGACCCGAGGGTCGCTCGGCCACTCCTTAGGTATTTTTATTAAAAAATTCTACTCGCCGCCGAGAGCCAAATGCAGCAGAGCCGGTCAAATGGTTATGACGATGGCAATGTTCTCCGAATGCGGACCAGTCTCGCCCGGGGCTGGTGGGGACAGCAAAAAGTTTTTGGCCTCCAACTTTTAATTATAAATAATTTTCAACATTTTAAATATGTCGCTGGCACGCAAATCTGTGCAGCAAATGTTAGAAATGTCCATCCGCCGGGCAAAAAATATGAAAATGCAGCATAGATGAAAATGTGGAGAGCAGGAATCGAGAATCGGGCTTTGCTGCCTTTATATGCACGCATACTTATGTACATACGTTCGTATATAGTTTTTGGCAACGGCTGCCAAATGCAGTTTTTTATGGCTTCGAAACTGCTTGAAATAATTCTTTTTCCTTTTCCCCTTTTTTATGCCCGGGTCAGAGCTTGTGAGAGCGACTACGACTCCGACTCCAAATCCAAATCCGACTGCGGTTAAAAGTGCGGAAATACATTGAAATGACAATAAAACTAAAACTTGCCCGGGACGCTGCTACTTCGTTTTTGTGCTGGCTCAATTTTAAAGTTTATGGCCTGACGGCCAGCATGTGCAGCAACAACGCCGTGGAAATGTTGGCCAAATGTTTATTTTATTTTATATTTATTCGCACTCTTTTTTCGATCCAGCATGCATTTGGTTTAAACGTGCTGCTAATAGCAGTTTGTACTCATTCTGGTTTTGGGGTTTTTTAAGGCTGCAAAGATTACCAAATAAGTTCAAGTTAAGGTTTGTTTAAGAGCTTAAAGAATTTAAAATTGTATAGGTTGGAAGAATAAATGTACAACAAACAAGAGAGAACGCTACAGTCGAGAACCTCGACTACCAGATACCCGTTACTCAGATAATGGAGGTGTGAAGGAGATATGCGTTCAGCAAAGCCACTGCTGGCACTGATTGAATTTCATTATTTTCTAATAACTTTTTAAGGAATGGTCAGATTTGAATAATTTCTTCAACTTTTCGATGGGTATTAATAAACACAACAAAAACACAGTTCGTCTAGTGATGCTGGTCAAGAATATATATACTTTATAGGGTCGGAAGCGATCCTTCTCCCTGTTACATATTTTTCAACAAATACAATGTACCCTTCTATTCTACGAGTATCGGGTATAAAAAGTGTATGATGGGCAAGCGGTATTTACATAAATTGTTTAAAATAAAATATATGTATGTACGCCACAAAAAATGAAATCTTATTCTCACCCCTCCAGATCGTAGATTAATGTCTGCAAAAAATGTATCCAAAAATAAAAAAAAAATGTTTCTTGAGGTTTAGACCTTGCGAAACCTTCTCAAAGTTTCCTGTTAAATTACTCAATATCAAATATCGTTTTCCCCTCCAACTTTGTCAACTCTCTGATTTAATTCATTCTGAATACAGTATTCAATACATATACAGTACCTATATAACAGTCACATTTTATAAGTAAAATGAGATTAATTTTTATCAATCATTCTTCAATTTCATAAATTTGTCCCATGTAATTAAATCAAATCAAACAATCAAAAGCTTTATTGACTCTTTCATTAACTGCATTGCACGGTTTATTAACAAGTGCTTTCATAAGCCTTTTTTTGCCGTCTGTAAAGTGTGTTATTTAATTTCTCCGAATTATTTGTCAATAGCATAGTTTTAATCTCCATGACAGCAGACGTCACTTTGCAGCATTAGAATGCAGTAATGATATGATAGGAGGAGCCAACCCACCGATCAGATTTAATAGTGCAAATTTTGCTCAGCCGACACATGAACTGCAGCTCTAATCATAAATCTGGAGTATCACCTGAAGAGGGGGAAATAATCCACTGACCCATATCCGGGCTGGTTCTGTTTACGGGCGTGTACAACGTCGGTCTGTGTTGGTCCTGTGTTAACCGCAATGAGGAGAACAACAACTGAGCAAGGTAGGATCCTGCTTCCTATATCCTGCTCCCCCATCCTGACCACAATGCAAACATGACTTTGCAATTAAGTTATTGTCGGCCAGAAGGAACTGGCCGGCAACCATGGGTCCTTGGAGTCTCACTTCGCCTCCTCGAAGCTGCTCGGAAGGAGACCACCCACAGAAAAAGAAGCTCTCGTTTGATTTATGGCCACTTGCACTGGCTGCAGCAGGACTTTAAATCATGGACCAGCTCCTTGGCCAGTTATTTAACCCCGAATTGTTGCTTACGCATTTACTTACTAATAGTGCCTCTGGAGTTTATGGGGCAAGAAAGTGAAATTCAAATTGAATTGAATTGTTATGCAAATTTTTGGCCAATAGCTATGCTGTTCGGCCCTGATTTAAGATCTGCCCATGTATCAGCTGCATCTGTGTGTGACGTTTAATTAAGGCTACGATTCCGTGATTGACACTCCCCAAAAATATGCTTCTGTTGATACGATTTAATTGCTGAGCCTTTTTTGCTCCGCTCCTACGGATCAATTTGGAAAATGTTTCATCTCGGTGGGTGGCAAAAATGCCAGCACGTGTTGTCTATGTCAGTTGAAACCGCACAAAAAAGGCATTCCAGTTCCGATTTCGAGAGCCTTTAAAGCTGCCTCTCCTGCGCAACTGATTTATTTCCGTTATCAACTAATTTAAATGTGCATTTACTATCAGTTACATTGCACAAACAAAGGTAAATAAATCTTCACATATTTCATTAAAATTTAATACAGTTTTATTTGCATTTTAGCTGTGGCACTTTTTTTTCTATTTGTCTCTCCTCGCGTAGTTTTCAATATTGGGCCTGGTTTTATTTATTTGTAATTTTTTGCAGCGCCAATAGGACACACGGCGAGCAAACAAAGGGAGACAAAACATGTGCAATAAAAATGTGCAAAAAAAAGAGCACAATTCCGTAACTAGCTCTCGTAGTTTGCCGTTCCGCAATTCATACAAACATTGGCATTACGTATACGAGGCGGTGGCAGCCGCGATGGCACAGACATCTGCATGCTCCGTGCGCCAGCCCTGCATTTGATATATTAAACTTTCGAACTATAACTCAGCATTTATTGTGAATATTTGATTGTTTTTATTGCCGGCGAAATCAAAAATTGAACAAACTTGTTAGCGACAAAATGGAATAAAAGCAATTTTCCTCTGGAATTGCAAAGTTTTTCGGAAAACACTGATGCCGAAATAGAAAAATCTCTCTGCGGCAAATCCAATGCCCGAATCATTTCACCGGGCTGCATTTCACATTTATTTACACCTGCAACGAGCAAATGTGGGTTAAGCAATACGCACATGCCGCCCGACCTCAATGAAGTGTTTGGGTTTCCCCGAAAAGTGAAAAAACCCCCAAAGCTGAGCGGAAATTATTGCGGCTCAATAAAACACTGGGTCGAGCAATCGCGGGAATATAGTTGTAATAAGGGCCGCGTATCAGGTGGATCAGACACAAAGGGCGCTGGCAACCAATTGGAAATACATTTGTCAATAACCACACTGGCGAAATGATGCCGGAATGGAACTGCCCCTTGGCCGGGCCCTCGGCAGATGCCGTGTTTTGCGGTGGGAATGGGCGTGCTAAGTTATTGGCCGCCTGTTCTGTGGGCCCAACAACTTGTAAGTGCGGTCGGCAGGGGGCAAGGAACAATGGGGAGAGGCCCATTGTCACACCTGCGGCAGGAATCTATTATATTTCAATAATGCCGCGACTATCGCATAAATAAACAACCGCAGCCGACCAAACACATGGCAGCAACATAAATCTGTTTGTTCATTTCCATTACCATGCAACATCATCTCCAACTGTATCACTGGATTTTTTCTGCAAAATATGGCGACGGCGATAATGGCTATATAAAGCCAATAAACTGACCGGAATCCTCGTGTGAAATTCATAGAAAAATAGAATTTCATTCATGAATGTCGGCGCAATTTTCGGTAACTTTCATTGATTTATTTATTCATATTGGAGCAACTTTAAAAATTTACCAAAGTAATTCGAATTTCAAATGGTCATATATGAAATTGTATTGACAGTTCTGGCTCTTTTGGTTGTTTTCCCAACTGAAATAAACTGCACGCCTGAGCAGCCATCGTCTGTCGTCTCCATTCCCATCGTCATCATTATCATCTTCGTCACCGCCGTCCCAGCCCACAGTGCGTATATTTTATTTTGTTTCGTTACGTGCCGTCTGCGTCCAAAAGTCACGGTTGACTTGCCGTTCGCAAACTTTTTCCCATAAAGTTATTGAGTCTCCACTTGTTATGAAAAAAAAGGAAAGGGCTAGCCACGAATATTCAAATTCGCGACCGAGTGAGTAGGAAAGCGAATAGACCATAAATAAATGGCTGGCATTGGGGACAAATTAACAGCAATAAAACCAATAATCGTTAGGTATTATTTTATTTAATATTCGACAACATCATGTTCAGGGAGATAAAGAACATATTTGATACACCATAGCAATAAAATCATTTCTTTTTACCTGACTGAGAGCTAATATTATTATTTTTTGAAAAGAGAGATAGAGAGAAATAGGAAAAAAATAATTCTTACAACATGATAATGAAAAATTGCAATACCACAACACCTAAAATATTATTAATTATGTTAAGCACAGTTTGGGATTAAATACAATTTTTTTAAGTTTCCAATACAGGAGTATTTTTAAAGAACTATTTTATTTCTTTGTTTGATTTCCCAGCTCTTTTTGATTGATTCCCCCTGCTACCAACTGCCAATGCCAATTTACACGCTTATATTTATGTATTATTATTATTATATTTATAAAATTGTTCGCTATATATTTATAAAACTATATTTAAAGGAATACTTTTGAATTGTTTGTACAATTTTCGGCTATTACTATTTCACAGTTCTATTTAGCTGGGTCAACCTATTCGTTTTCAGAGAGCAACTCGCCGCATCGTCACGTAGCCTCCTCATGATGTGCGGGCAAACGATGGCAACAGCGGCTTTCCCATCTTCAGGGCCCTCATGCACCAATTGGCCAAGTCAAGAAGTCCTCACATGTCCTGCCAGGGGTCCTTGCATGTGGCACGCCCTTGGCTGAGTTATTACTTAGCGTCCTTTTCGGCGCTGTCTGTGTTTAGCCAAAAATACTTGTTATTGTTTATCATGGAAGTAACAGAACATTATAGCTTTTTATATCATTTACGCTTTACGTCATGTTTGGCACAAAGCACAGTCAGGGGCGAGTGGGTCTTCCGTTTCCTTGGGTAGTTTATGACTGATGGGCCTGATATGCGATACTTGTCCTCCATTGACCAACTTTTTCTCGCCGCTTTTCTTTTCCGTCATTACCGACACACGCACCAGAGAATTTGTCGTCCTGTTCCGTGCCTTTGTTTTATGCCTTATGTCATATTTTTTGGCATGTCTTTTTAATATCATGTGACTGGCGTTGATGTCGTGGCACGTAAATGTTTTTAATGTCCAATAAAATTATCGTTTCAGATAAAGCTGTTCTGCAAAAACAAAGCACCCGACATGTGTATGAACACACAGGATACTTAGGTTGCGGAAATGGTGCCATTTTATGACAAGTGTTGATTGCCTATACTCGTGCCGCCAACTTTCCCATATCACATAGCTCAAGAAGTAAATATGGTAATTTCAATAAATTCGTGGTTGTTTTAAGTACCTCATATTTCCTATTACAAATATTTTAGGTTGAAATATTAATATTTAATGCTTTGCATTTCAAAGTCAATTTGTCAAAACTGTTTCCTTCACAGCATTTCAAATATTTCGCGAGGGGCTTAAAAATATAATTAATATGGTTTTTAATGAAGTAAAGTTCTTGATAAAAACCACCGAACAAAGGTATCCCCATCAGTTTTATTATTCATCTCATTAATTTTCCCCGAATTCCATTAGGCTAAAAAAAGATATCGTTTTGGGGATTCGTGCATTTGGCAAATTGTCTCAGATTTTGACAAAGGACTTTCGAATTTCCGCAACACGCATTTTTCGTTTGCGGGACAAAGTTTAAGCCCAAACGCAAAACTTTTTGCTGCCGTCCCGATTTTTTGAGTATATTTCACTGACCAAAACACAAAGAGACAAACACACACGCATTACGCATACGCCGCGTCAGCCTAATTGACAAGGGTTGAAAATGCGGCGGCAGCACAACTTTTTTGCTGAAATATGTCAAATGTCATGTTTAAAAGGGGACGAACTTTTTCCTAGTTTCGGTTTAACCCTTTCCGTGTCCGCGCCAAATGGCATAAAAATGTTCAAGTGTCCGAGGACTTAAAACTTATGCGGAAGCGGTCGCCCAACCACACATTAAATACATTGAAAACATCTCCTGCCGAGTGCAAAATTCTTGACCCCCGTTCACCTGTCTGCACTTCATTGAGGACTTTTTCAGTCTGCACAGGCAACGATGTTTTTTTCCTAATGACAATTATGGTCTTGCCATGGAAATAAATCAAAACGCAGAGAGGGCGTGGGGGCGAACGAGGAAAAAAGTCCAAATCGCATACGCAATTTGAGCAACTTGCAGGAAACACAGAGGTAAACAATATTTTGCAGTTCATTGAACGGAATAAGCTTGTTTCCGATAAGGAAAGCCAGCCAGCGAGACTGGTTGTTGGTGGCTCCCGGCCCACAGACATTGTTGTCCCTGTCTGGCTGTCTATTGGCCTGTCTTACATTGCGTTCTGTGTTCGCCCCGACCAACGTGAAACATGCCACAACAACTGGCAAAAGCAGTTCGAGCAGCCTCGCCGAGCTAGGAATCTCTCTGTGCCAATAAGTAGCCAACAGGCAATGCAAGACGAATGGAGATAGGGGATGGGGATGGTGGATGTTGGATGGGGAAATTAAAGCTTTTGATATCGAATTCTAGTTTGCAGTTTCGCATTTGTAGTTCGTACTTTGTATTTCGACCGGGATCCAGTAATTTTATCTAGCTTTTAGTTTTCGTTCAACTGACAGTTCTCAGGGAATTGAGCTTGCGTGAGCTCACTTCTCGCTTTCGATTGGAAAAACTACGCATGAAATAGTTTGGCTGGCAACACGATATGGGTTAAATCGGTATAACTTAAACTTGGTGATTTCCAATGAAATCATTATAATTAAAGATTCGTGATATTTTTCAAAAACAATATAATATTGCCCAATATCTTTTTTTTATTAACAACAAATATCTATGGAAATGAATTCAATGAAATTTCTGCTTACATACATTTAAATTCCCACGCACCTAAGCTATAATTTTCAACAGCTGCCATAAAATCCCAGCGAGTTATGCAATCTGAAAAACTAGCGCTCACTAACCAGCGAAACAAATCAGGTTGTCGCACACCTGTTAGTACTGCCCCCTTCTCTCCCCTATTCCCTCTCGCTTGCTCCAGTTTGAGCTTCTCAAATAAGCAAATCACGTGCTTTTTGTCAGCTCAACTAAAGCAAAACCCAAAAAACACGCACACTCTGCAACCGAAATTAATACGTGTTTGTAAATGTTGAGAGGTATGGCGAGAAAATAAAAACCTTATAAGCACATAGGGATTATAAAGTAGTTGACTATACAAAATAAAAAAAGGGTAATCTTAAACTGTTATGCGAATTAACCACATTACACTGAATGAATAATTTGTAAAAATTGTATTGTAGTATTATTTTATGAAATGGTACTTAAAAAATCATATATCCTTTATCGGTCATTAAATAAATAATAATAAAAGCTTGACTCAACTCCCAACTCGATGACACATCTCTGTTGGGATAGTGTAAAAGATGGTTTTTTAAGGGAATGGAACATGTCAGCGGATAAGCCGGCGATCCGCTGGCATCACAATGCTCGTAAGTAATAACCGAGTGTGGCAACTGCTGCGGATACTTAACGGGAACAGATGATGTTGTATAGCTGAAATCCGCGATGTAAACTGGTGCCACTCCACCCATCAGTGGTGTTGAAAATAACTGATACGACACGTTGTAGGACTTGCAAATTTATCAGTTTAATAATAGTCGAGCAGAGGCAGCAGTTCGCCCTTTCAAGTTACTTTGCGAAGGGAAAGTGGGGATTGTACGCCTGCACGTCCAACTTCAGATGTCCAGCAGAGTAAGCAACATTTGAAATTCGACTAAAAGCATACAAAAAGAGGGACATCGAGGAGATGGGCGAAAGTTCGGGCTGCGGGGGTGCGGAAATGTTGCGTTGCACATGTGACAAGTTTTTGTGTGTGATGTTGTCGTCGAAAGCGGCAAAAACAGTTCAGCTGGTTTGAGTTTAGTTCAGTTGAGTTTCCAGTTAAGGTGAACTGCCATTTTACAGTTTGTATATCAAACTGGCACAGCAGAGGGTTGGCGGCTGGACGAAGGACGAAGGGGCTCAGACTCGTAACAAAAAATTGCATTGCATACTGCGCGGGGTCACGGCTTCAAATCGTCGCCGTCACACAAAACCAAGCGAACTTTTTCCACGCAGCACACTGAAAAAATGGTTGAACAAAATAAATATTTAGCTTCTTTTTGTGTTAAAATTATTTTATTACAAATTGGTACAACTTACTCCGAAGTCTTAGTCTAAGCACTAGACAATACATGCTAAACTGAAATAACCAAATTAAAATTAAACAAATAAATCCTCTCTATTAAAGACAACGCACTCAATAATATCTGAAAATATAGATGGACCGATGAAGTCTACTTCTTATTCCAGTTCTTGATTAAGCTTTAACTGTAATTCCTCACTTTAGGGCAGAGAATTATATCACCATTATATGGAAACCTTTTCTGAGTGCATGAGAGTGCGCTTTCTTTTTGGCTTTTTTTTTGGTCAGCGTCAAGGCAACTTCCAAAATGCATTTCAGTGCGGCTTTCATTTTCGTGCTTGTTGGACACGCCCACAATGCCACACTGGTCCATCCCGCCGCCCCCGAAAACCGAATTCCTCCTAACGCCTTTTTCTGCCACAGCATCGCGCTGGTTATAAATTTAAGCCCTGCGTGGTTTTAATTTTTTCGGGGGCTTCGCTCCGGTTCCCATTCTCGTTTTCTGTTTGTTCTTACAACACCCCCAATGGAATCTTGAGCTGCAGCCTTGTTCAATTCCCACATGTCCTCGTCGGGTCAAACGTGTGCACTCGGTTCAGTTGGGGTTTAAACGGTTAAGTGCTGGCTAAATTGTTTCATTCTTTCCTTGCTTACCTTTGGCCCAGCCGGTTTTTGTTTCCCCACCTGAATCCCCTTTTCATTCGCATTCCCACTCCCAGTCCGAGTCCCAGTCCCATACCCGATCCCTTTTGTATCTTTTGTTCAAAGCCATCCGTCCGACGTGCGTGTCTAAGGTTAAATTGCACATGCTGCCATGCGTTTTTCCTGCTGCCTCTGATGGTTTTGTACTTTCGGGTTTAACCTCAAGGTGTTAAGCTGACGTCGAGCTGCCATTTTTTTCCAGCTCTTTCTCCACCGACTGTATTGATTCTGAAAGACGGCAAAATAGTGTGCGTAATTGGCAAATGATGTAGTTCACATGACCGAGATGAGACAAAAAACGATGGGAAAATTTAAAGAAAGAAAATAAACCAGTTTTCTATGTTGCATTTTGATAAGGCCAAAATATGGCAAAAACTGCGGCGTTGCATAAAAATGTGTTGAAAATAAGAAATAATTATTCTCGGTTGATACATTACAATTTTTGATTCGTATTTAATTCCAAATTTAAATGTACGAAAATCAATATTAATTTAAAAAGGAATGCATTCCTTTTACTTGAGAGTCAATAAAAAGTTTTATATATATTTTAAATTTATTTACTTCTGCAAACAAAGGTTGCTTTTCAACCCTTTGTGTGGCGTGATTGACTTTAAAATTTTTTGATAACGAAACCTGTTTGATTTGCTATAGTCAATTAAACTTGCGAAACACAATACGACTGTTCCATAAAGCAAAGGGTGGGTGCTGAATAAAAACGCATACGCAGCGTTGACAATAGATCGGCGTCCCTTGCCCGCGGGCTCATTGAACAATACTCGGCATCAAAGCGCCAAATACAACGCGATATTGCAGGAATATATAGGAAGGGGAAAATCCAACTGGATGTTGATGAAGCAGCCAAGGGCGCAGAGAACTCAGCTCATAACCCAACCATTGTGGATTCTAGCTCAGCGGAATAATACTCGAACGCACCGAGAAGGCGCCTTTGAGTCCGCCTGCAGTTTGGCCATTGCAATTGCAATCGTTGCTACGCAGCTCCGCCAGCCGATGGGAGCTGAGATAATACGCACACCGCTGGGGGGATTGCGCCGACAGCTGGCAGTTTTTGAAAAATTATTTCCATTTTTCACTCCTCTTGTAGGTTGCGTATACGCAGCGTGAGCCCTAACAGTGCTGAAGGGGCAGATTGTATCTACACCTTTCACTGGAGCAGATTCTTTAGTGTGGAATAGGTCGTGAAAAGGATTCGCGATTGCTCGTCAAGACCGGACAAAGTCATCTTAGACCAGAAACATTTTTTATGTTCTCTTTGAATCTGTCAATAATTTTAATTAGCCATTAAATTTTCCAAGGCAGAGCCTGGCAGCAGCAACATCGTTTTGACAAATTAATTTCCGTTTCTTTTTAATTATATATCGGTTGGTTGAGTTTGATTATAATACGTGAATCAGAAGGCGATCTGATTGGTCTGACTTCAAGCGTAGGAAATAGGAAACGGGAATTTGTTCGTTAAAGACATTTCATTCAATAAGGTCTTTTAAAATAGCTAGGACATTTGTAAAAACTCAGTACTAACGATTAAACTTTGGTACCTTAGGAAATTAGGAAGCCATATTATTAATACTGATGAATCCATAAAAAAGTATAAAATTCGTAGGGGTGGGCTTGTGAAGAAATATTCAGAAATTCTGTAAGAATTAGAAAAAACTTCCGGGTCAACCCTGATGGATAAATATGGTTTGATCTGGCGTCAAGGCTGTAGGCATCATCACCCTTGTCATTATCACCCTGTTCATCAAGCAGAACGTAACAAGTAAATCTGTGAAATTAAAACGAAATGTCAACCAAAATGCGCACAGCCAGACGGACAGAAAGAGGCTCGTTTTGCGTTTGTTTCACAGTGGTTGTTTTTGGGCTTGCCGCAGCCACCGCAAACTCCCTTCCTTTCCAGTGGATGATATCCGTCAGACTTCCACTTGTATACGGCGCACACTCAAGCGAACAAAAAATATATATACATATGAAACATATCCTGTTAATGTTACCGACTCATGTAATATGTCTGGGATTTATCCGTAAGGCGAGCGCATGGTATTGACACCGAAAATCCAAAAACATTCGCCTGCAGGGAGCAGAGAGGGTTAAATTAACGTGTTAATTTGATTAATGCAGGTTAGTTTTTCTTTTTTTCATATTCAACAAGAGCCATAAAACAGCCATTGTGCCTCATATGTCATCATACTTTTGACAGTTTGCTTTTACTTATTAACAGCGACAGCCTTAGTATACAGGATCAAATGCCCAACCCCCCATTTATTTGATTTCATGTTATTTCCCTTCTTGTTTTTCCTCCGATTTTCCATGGTGTGCTGGAAAATCTGCTGCGACAATTTCGAGCTCATTAAAAATTTTCAACTGAAATATTCCGCCGGAAGCCGAGTCTCTGTGTGTATTCACCCTCAACGGAGCACGTCTGCCGTTTGTGCTTATTTGTTGGCGCACACAGTGCTTCTGGTATGTTAGGCACCATTTGGCTTAAAAAAAGGTATGCCTAACGACACACAATCATTTGAAAAAGTTGCAAAGTTAAGCCTTACTTCACTTCGAATTAACTAACAGAAATAAATACTTTTAGCAGGCACTGTTGGCAACCACATGCTCTGGCATGTTTCGTATTTTAGTTTTCCACATTTGTTGAAATTAAACTACAGAATTACACACGGATATATTTAATTAGATGACATACCCCTATTATGTTTTATTTAGAGCTCGGAGCCTCCACCCACCAAACCCCGCAAAGCCTGTTCTTTTTGCAACGTGATTTGTGTTCGAGTCACATCCGTGCAGGTGAAAATTAAGCTGCCGCATTTAAATGTGGTGTGTTGAATAATATTCGTGGCAAGTCGTGGGGTCATTGACTAAAGCCGAGTGCGCGAAGGAACTGACAAGGGGTAAGGGTATCAAAATATCGTTTTTGTGATTACAAATGTGAAATCATTTATTGTAAAAAAGGCAAGTTAGCTGCATTTAACCTTTTAATGATTCTCCTTACGATCTGTATTTTTGAAACTATTATTTACTAAGCAGGTGACGACGTCTTTCCAGCTCCAATGCCCGGACTCATATCCGGTGCACTCGTGTGACTGTACTTTTTGTCTCGCCCTCGTGCCACATCATTACCACTTTTATTGCCATCCTGTGTGTCTGCGTGTTTCCTGTATCGACGGTTCGAACGATATATCAATGACACACACAGGACCCCCTGCTCATATAAACGCCCCCCCTGCCGATTCCAGAGTCCGAGTTCAGTTTTACACAAAAATATTTCAAAGAACTATTGCCTGGCCGGATTGTATTCACTTTTTGTCACATAAAACTCACAATCGGTCGCCATCTTAGTTGGTTGGCTTTTTGTCTGCGCTTCATTTCACTCCTTTGTTAACATGATTCGATTTTTATTGCAGCTGCTGAAGGATTTGCTCCATTTACCTTCAATGCCACCTCCCCCAGACGCCGGAAAATGCTGTCGTCTTCATTTGGCTGGCAACTTAATTCATTTGAAGCATTATTTAAATTGCAGTGCCAGCAAAAGACCCACAAAGCTTACAACTCATTTCACTTGTTCCTGGAAGTCGGCAACCTATAAACTGATTGGTTTCTGTGGAGTCTCCAAGGTTGAGCAGGGAATATGGTTTTTATTTCCAAAAGTTTGGAAGGTATTTAGTTTCCCTAAAGCAGCCAATGTTACCACTATAAGGACTCCTGCTTTCTCCATTGAAGTCCTTCTGGTGTCCAGAAAGTCGTTTATCCCCTAATATTATTTTATAGAGTCTCAGCTCGATTATCTCAAAAACTGGAGCTTTTATCAGATTTATCAGGTAGTTGAACCAGCATAAGAATGAGGCATTGCGGGCTGCACCAATCTAAAGTTTCCCATGACAATACACTAAAGGTTTAATGCGTTTTTATTTATGAGTACTCCCCAGAACTCGTCATGCCTTAGGCATTCCGACTTGGTTTTTTATGAATAACATTCTTATCAGTAAAAGTCGATTACATTGTATACGAAGAAAAATTTTACTTCTGGAATCCCTGCTACCTATCGCTCTTGAATAACAAACGTTTTTACTAGAGATATTTTGATTTTTAAAACACTACAAAATCTTTCCTATGCTTGCTTTTCTTATTTAATCAGAAAAAATACGTACAGACAAACTTGGTTGTCTTGGAAGAGTCTACGTAAAAGAGGTGTGACCACAGGGTATTTCGTAGTCGATTATTCTTTTTCTGTTTTGCTTTTTGAAAATAATTATTGAAGTTTTGGGACCCATTAAATTTTTAATTGAATGTAATACTTTAAAGCTCATGCGCCAGATGCTGGCAGTCGCTGTTTAAATTAAACTCTCGTTGCATTTGCATTGAAAAATGGGTGCATACCGGATTATATTTGTTATAATTTTAATTTATCTAAATATATTTTTATGCGAATCTAAGCGGAGAAAACTCTTGGAAATAATACCAGAAGACTATTGTGAAAGATATTGTAAGGGAAAATGCAACGACACAATCAGTGAAAAGACGTGCGACAACGAAGATTTTAACTATGTTCTTACCAACGAATATCATTTGATTCTGAATGACGGATATTTAGAAGTTAAGTGGAGCACTTCCGATCCAAATATCATTGACCTCAATCCAATCAGCAATGAAAGAAATGTGAAATTAAAAGATTTAATAGTGTCAGATACTAACCATGGAATACGTGCAGTGGATTACCTTCGACAACTCGGTGTTGAGCAAGTAACTCGCTTCGAAAAGCAACTAAGCTCATTTGAAGCAATTGAAAGAAATGTTCATTGCAATAAAGGACCTAAATCTCTAGTATTGAATTTTCGAAGATCTGTTAACCTGAGTGAATTAATCGAATATATAAAGCTGACAAATAATAATTTAAATGAAATTATAATTAATGCTAATGACGAATCTGAAAATCAAGATCTAATTTTTGACGACGATATTTTTAAAGGGAAATCTAATGTAACATCGTTAACATTTACTGGATTTAAAGTGGAAAACTTGACCACTAAAACATTTGCTCCGTTGATAAATTTACAAAAGCTTGTGCTCTTCAAGTGTACAATAAATAAATTGTCTTTTTTAAGGTTAGTTAATTATATTATCCATACTATACAACTAAAAATTGTTAAAAATATAGACTTGCATGATAACTGTTACAGGCAAACAAATTTTGTTTCGATATTTTCTAAATCATCTATAGCGCTGTTAAGTATTTTACCAACCCCACCAGCCCAACATTTAGCTTTGTACACCGACTTGAATGTCTTTGAAGGAATAATTTACAAAAACTTTAATTATCTTCTTAAGAAGTAATATTTCATTTCATTTTTCTTTCAGCACTCTTCAAAGCTCTCTTGAGCATTTGGTACTGGATATTCCCGACGAAGTGGATATGAAATTCTTTACACATTTTCCCAGACTTAAATTGATTAAAGTCCGATATCATATTCCACATCCGAACTTTACGGGATTAATATGCAAAGATAATATGTGTAATTTTATTCGAGGATCTAATGGCATCAAATGCCCTAGTATGTGTGATTGCCGGTATATCTACAATGATTTAGAACTCAGTATAAACTGCAGCAACAGAGGTCTTTCTGAAATTCCGCATCTACCCATTCCCACTATCGGAGGCGTAAAGCTAATATTCTCCAATAATACTCTAACCCACTTACCAAATATCTCATCAGATGGATATAATATGTTAAAAAAACTTGATGTTTCCAGAAACACGTTAACCAGCTTGAGAATCGACCATCTCCCCAAAAAATTGGACTATCTTGATATTAGCTTTAACAACATAACGGAAATGAACAGAGATATAGTTCAATATTTAAAACATGTTTCCATCTTTAAGCAGACAGGCAATCCATGGATTGTTTATTGTGATGATGAGCCACTATTGCATTTATTTAAGCACTTAAAAAGCATATTAATTATGAGAGAAGTTGAAGTTAGGCCTATATTTATTAGGTTGCTTCCCAATTCACCTGAAGGGTTTTTGAAGTATTTAGGTCAACACTTTCTTAGGCTTGGCAAAAGAAAGCAAGAATACTTTTTACTTGACGAAGATCAATTGGTGCCAAGTATGATTAATAAAATAGCCGACTTGGATAAAATCATGAGCATTTACAAGTATATGGAATGGTTGCATAAAAAAATGCCGATTGTTAACAAGGAATATGAGCTTTATTATTATAATCACATGACAGGATCTTGCCCTTATAAATGCGAATGTTGTCAAAACCGTACTACCCGAAATATAAAAATCGACTGCAGGAATACATTTTTACATAACTTTCCAAATATGGTCCCTAAACATTTTTCAATGATGCCAACGGAGAATTTATCTAAACAATTTGAGCTGAATTTATCAAGAAATAATGTATCTAATTTAACCATCGATATGCTCCCAAAGGAACTATCGTATCTGGACCTTCGTAACAACAGTTTTGAGACTCTTGATGACAATGTGATTCGTTACCTAAAGCAATCCACTGAAATTAAATTGTCAGGGAATCCGTGGAATTGCCACTGTAAATCACGATTGTTGCTGTCTTTCCTGAGGGATCACGAACCGCTAGAATATAATCTCACCTTGAATCGATGCAATATATCTCGAGCGGATTGTCCCGATGCTTGTGTCTGCTGCTTGGATAACTCAACATGGTCGTCATTCATAGTCGATTGCAGAGGAGAAGGACTTGTGAACATTCCCGATCTGGCTAGTAAGGTGACCTATGTAGACTTGAGGAACAACAATATCACGGCACTGACGCCAAACAAGCGGAGTTTTTTAGGGAAAAGATTGCAAGCCTCTCCATTACAGCTACTCATGCTGGGCAATCCCTGGTCTTGTTCCTGCGAGGATAAAGAAAATCTCAATTTCATGAAAAGTATATCCTCTAATATACTCGATTTTACTGAAATAAACTGCAGCAATGGGGAGAAACTTGTCTCGATAGATCAGGACATTATATGCCCTTCTGGTTCCGCCTATTACGTGGCTCTGGCGATCTCCGTAGCAGCCGTGATCATTGCCATCAACTTCATGATTTGCTTCAGACAGCCGCTCCTGGTGTGGTTCTACGAGCACGACGTTTGCTTGAGCCTGGCCGCCAGAAGAGAACTAGATGAGACGAAGAAGTTCGATGCCTTTCTGGCCTTCACCCACAAGGACGAGTCGTTGGTGGAGGAATTTGTGGAGAAGTTGGAACTGGGCAGACCCAGGTTCCGACTCTGTTTCTATCTGCGGGACTGGTTGGCGGGGGAATCCATTCCCGATTGCATCGGCAAGTCCGTCAGGGACTCGCGGCGCATCATCATCCTGATGACGGACAACTTCATGAAGTCCACCTGGGGCCGACTCGAGTTCCGACTCGCCCTACACGCAACCTCACAGGATCGTTGCAAGCGGCTGATCGTCGTCCTTTATCCGGATGTAAAGAACTTCGACAGCCTGGACAGCGAGCTGAGGGCCTACATGGTGTTCAACACCTATCTGGAGAGGAGCCATCCGAACTTCTGGAACAAGCTGATCTACTCGATGCCCCACACAAAGGTGTAACTGAAAGTAACAAGCAGCTGTTTCAAATAAATATTAAACAAATATAATTCTTAAATTGCGCTTCCTTTTTAAATTTTTATTGTGTTCCCTGTTTCCCTTTTATTTGATGGGCAATGCTAGAAAAATATAAGTTTAAATATAATTATATCAATATTGGTTCCGGTCCTTAAACAATTTTACTAACACAAACGTTGTATAAATTTTCTTTAATATTAGCTTCCAAAAATGTCATCAGCATAGAGTAAGAAAATCAAGCCCCAAACAATATCAGACAGCGCTGAAGATACGCCATATTATATAAACCCTATTTTACTTTTAACACATACTCCCACTGATGTTATACAGCTTTGCATCCCAGATTTTAACCCCCAAAACTTTTCAAGTAAATAAGACTGAATTGTTGTCTCCCACACATTTTAATTTTCGAGATTTACATGGCAGCCTCAAGTATTTCCATGGGCTTTCCGGTCAACTGGCTTAGCAGCAAGGACCGCAACCACAAAAACTGCTGGTGCCGCCGCAGCAAGGTCCACATCCTCCGCAGGGACCGCAGCAGGGGCCACACCCGCCGCAAAAAGGACCACATCCACCGCAACAAGGGCCACACCCACCGCAACAAGGGCCCTGACAAAAAAAATAATTATTAAAAAAGTAGTTCCAAGATTTCGGGACCGTATGGCCGATATAAGTACATACCCCTACCATGACGTAATTCGGATTGACGTACATGTACATGATTTTGTTTTTTGGGTACTTTTACAACCGGAATCCAAAAGAATCTTGAAACCACCGAAAATTTAGGTGCTCACTGTCGAAGATGGAACGGAGAACTGATGAAAATCAGACATTGCTAGTCGAAAGTACTTTTGACAGTAGTCACTTGGAGTTTCATGGAAAACTTGATCTACCACAAATTTTATTTAAAATCTAAAATAACCAAGAATTAATAATCTAGTTCGCCGTGGAAAATTGTTTTCAGTTGTCAAATTCAAGTCCCAATGTGAGATCCAGAATTCTATCATTCTTGTTCAACCTTTCGGCTTGTAAGCATCAAAATTTTTGGTTGTCTTAAGTTATTTTTTTGTTCGGTTTAAAGTAAGTATTTGTAAAATAAGATTGAGGGTATTTCATTTAAAGACTTGTCTTAGAACTTTACGGACCAATCATGTGTTGTGGACCCCTCGGATTCTGTGGACCCTGTAGCCCGTGCGGTGGTCCTTGCGGACCCTGTGGACCCTGCGGACCTTGTGGGTCGTCCTGTGGACCATGTGGATCATGCTGTGGGCCCTGTGGACCTTGTTGCGGACCTTGCGGTCCTTGCTGCGGAGGCTGTGGACCATGCGGTCCTTGTGGATCTTGCTGCGGTCCCTGTGGGCCCTACTGTGGATGCTGAACAACCAAAATCCTGCGAAACATCTAGTCCTAATAAACCACGAAGAGTAATTTAAGACCATACGCAGAGCAAACTCCTCTCTAAGCGTGAACCAAGTCAATAAAAAATAGAATGCATTAAGGGGAAGGGGTAGGGTCTTGCAAAAAAGAAATCTATTGTATTTAAATTTTTTTTTCTTGTAGATTAACATCTTAAGATTATACAAAAAAAGTTTTAAGTCAATCGGACAAAAACTTTAGAAGTTATGCTAGCACTAGTACCCTAACCTTTAAGACTTTAGGTACGTAAGTGCATCTTTAAGTGAGTTTTTCTCGAAACCACGTTTTAAAGTCTGTGTTCATCGGCATTTCTAAATGGTTTAACCGACCGCTTTCAAATTTGTCGCAAATTTTTTTGCATAGGCGTTTTTTTTTATTTTTTAACTTTAAATGTTTTTTTGTAAGCCGAATGACAAATTTTTTAGGTGAAAAACGCATTTTTGACGTTGGAATATCAAACAAAATTCTCAAAAATAAAAAATTTAAAAAGGGCTTCCCAGGGGGCGGGTTTTTTGATTCTTAAGCGTAATATAAAAACAAAATGGAAATCTGATCATTTTAGCGGAGGTACAGTGAACACCGCAAAACGCCTTTTTTAATAGTGTTCCAGCAATCGCTTTGCCACCGATACATTAGCCGATAGTATCGGCTATAATATACAAAAGGTTTGAATTAAATCCATCCAACCAGTTTTTATAGAAAAAATCGCAAAGTTGGTTGATTTTTTGATACCAAAGACCGTACCCCCCTTAACGGATTTTAGTTGACACCCCTGATTTTACAGTCACACTTCAAATCCAGCCAAAGACACCCCCTCCCCCTTTCTAAAAATCCAATTTTTTTTTGGCTAACTTGGGAACGAAATTACCTCGAAAACTACTAGGTCTATTTAATGTCTATTAAATCTGGTTTAAAGAGGGGGAAAATCTTTTGTCATATTTTTGATGAAATCTGTCGGCAGCGCTTTCACTTGATAAGAATACGGAAGGATGCACAGTTTCGAAGTTCTCACCTGAGTGCCGAGGGAATCGCTTGGCGTTGAATCGGATTAAAATACTTTGATCATACTGATACCAAGACATAACCGGTACTGATTTTTTCTTCACTTATGCTGATGCAGTCTGCGTTTTAGCTGGATCTTTATATGTCTCGCGCGCTGCTGTGGAAACTGTTAAGGGAAACTATACAACCATTTGCAACTGATTTTAAAAGCGACTTTTCAATATTTACAATATTATATTTGATGTTCATAGCAGGCTGTGGAAATCGTTGCTGACCTGTCAAAGCCATGTAAGCGTATGGGTCCCACATCCATATCATTCTTATTCCGGCTTTTGTTCCGAACACTACTAAATTTGTTGTGTTGTCTCAAATTATTGTTTGTTTGGCTCGTAAAAACTTTGGTACAAAAATAACCCTTTTTTTTATAAAAATTCCATCCGATACAGTTTTATTTTTTTTAGAATTCTACGAATTCATCATGTGCTGTGGACCTTGTGGATCTTGCTGCGGACCCTGCGGATTTGGCTGTGCTCCCTGTGGACCATGCTGCGGACCCTGCGGACTCCGTTGTAGGCCGTGTGGATCTTGCTGCGGCCCTTGTGGACCGTGTTGCGGACCATTTGGCAGTTGCTGTGGAGGTTGTTGGTGCTAAATGCATCACATCTGGAACCCAATACCAATGTAGCATCCACTCCACACACTAACACCCAACAATCGGAAGCCACAAATAATGTATTGAGACATTGAAGCAGTAATAAAAATGTAAAAATAAATATCTTGGTTTGTTTATCTGGTATGGGGCTGTCCATACATTACGTAATCAGGATTTGAATTTTTTGACCCCCTTGTTTTCATCTGTGGATTCGAACGGAGATGCAAGCCACTCTTTAATATTGTTTATGATTGGAGTTTGACATGACACATTCGATTCGTCTACGTTGAAATTATCTCCAACATACTCTTTGTCAAACCATTCCAGGTCTTCGCATCCTTCGTGTGATTGAACCACTAAACGTTCTCTTTTTCGCCGCCCAGCCACTCGAAAAAAAATGTTTCTCTGCTTTGCCATTTAAGTTTGTAGATATTGAAACATTTTTGAATAAATTCTTTAAATAAAAAAATACGTATAAAATGATTACGTAATCATTAAACATAATTAACTGATCCCTGCACAGAGAGAATTCTGAAGTTCTCATCTGAGTTGAAAATGTTCTTAAAAATAGAAAGGCCTTTTTCAAGTTCAAAATGTTCTATATGTGCTTGAATTAAGTTGAATTGGTTCTTAAAATCTAGTTGAGCTTAAAATGTTCTTGAAATAAGAACGAATCGTTATTATTTTAGCACACGGTTCTTAAATCAAATCGATTTTGTTCTCAAAAACCACAATATCTCAAAATGTTCTTAGTTTGAGAACGAAAAGGACTCAAGAAAGAACAAAAATTAAGTTGCATTTCAACTTAAAATGATTCAAAACTCTATTCTCTAATTTTTGTGGATTTTCTAGAACGCGTTAGGATGTTTTCGTTTGACATCTAGCACGCATTAGACCATTTTCCTTTGCTCCAATACGACCTTACCATTAGATTTGCCCTTTTCGTCTTATATGTAATTCCCAACTGGGTCTAGCCCGTCATGAACCAAGGCCAAGTCAGATTCTGAGACTTTAAGACTTTCTTTCTGGCTTAAGTCTTTAATAAACTTCCACCCTAGCTGGAAGTCAAGTGCAACCCACACCTTTATAAGGTGTAGGATGAAGTCACTTTTGGAAAAGGTAATTGGAAAACTACCTCTTTAATATTACTTATAAATTACTTTTGATCCTAAAAGACTTTTATCTTTAGCTAAAGTCAAACTCAAAATGCTATAGAATTGAGAGCAAAATGTTCTGAAAATAGAACAAATTAACTTATTTTTGTATCCATTTGATTTAAAAATATTCTTGAATTAAGGACAAAATCAACTTGAAAATAGAACGAAATTAACTTAATGTCGGATTTTTAGCTAACACCATTTCGTTCTGATGTTGAGAACATTCGACTCGAAATGAGAACATTTGTGCTTACCCGGTTTTTAAGAACGAATGTTCTTAATTTGAGTGCAATGTTCTTGGTTTTTTTTCTCTGTGTGATCTCCACTTGGTAATAACCAATATTGTTCTATTCCATTAGTGGGCTATGTTGGGATCTTTATATGTTTTTGAAATAGTAAAAATTGTAACACTTTATTTAACTGTAAAAAATGATTTCCTAAAAGAATTAAATTTAAATTAGCATTAAATCGGTGCCAATAGGATTTTTGGATTAGGGGGTTTTTAGAAGACTTTATTTTAAAAATTTAAGGATCTAGATGGCTGTGCACCTATTTTCTCCTTTCCCAAGCTCGTTGTCCGGTCAGGAACACCAGTTTTCATTTTTCTCTCAGCCCAAACACATCCAAATTTTTTCTCTAGTCCCAACTTTTGGAAATCATCACTTTCAAGGTAGCTTTATTCAAAATTCAATTATTAAAAATACTTAATTTCCTTTACTGTAGACTTGCACATAAATCATGGGTTGTACACCGGGTGGACCTTGCTGCGGACCTTGTGGGCCTTGTGGACCTTGCGGACCTTGCGGACCTTGTGGACCTTGTGGACCTTGCTGTGGACCTTGTGGGCCTCGTGGACCTTGTGGGCCGTGTTGCGGACCGTGTGGACCACGCTGCGGACCCTGCGGTCCTTGCTGTGGACCTATGGAAAAAAGAAACGGCCTTCAGCGATGCTGCCCTTTTTAGCTGTGATCCCTTGATCAAATTCGGAATGGACCTAAGATTTAACTACCACAAAATAAGAAATAAAGCAAAAAAATGAAAACGAAAATTGAACAACGTTTTAAGTTTAGGTATTTTCGTGAAATATTATTGGTTTGGTTTTACTATCACTGTTTTAAAATGTCCTAATTGTAAATTTTAATACTTAAACAAAAGAGAACGCTATAGTCGGGTTGGTGTCCCGACTATCTTATACCCGTCACTCAGCTAAAGGGAGTGCGAGGGAGATGGATATATAAAATTATTTTGATTGCGCATAACTTTTTAATGAATGGTCCGATTTGAAAAATGTCTTCGACATTTCGATAGGTATATTTATACACAACAAAATTGCATTTATACTTCTCGGAAATCTTTAAAGGTGTGGGCGCCAGACACATTTAAAAATCGTTAGTGGGCGATTATGGGCGTTAGAGGGGGCGTGGCGCTCGGCTGAAATAAACTTGCGCTGCGTAGGAAGCCCAAGAATATGTGTGTGAAATCTCGACCTTCTAGCTTTTGTAGTTTCCGAGATCTCAACGTTCATACGGACAGACAGACAGACGGACAGACGGACAGACAGACGGACAGATCGGACAGATGGCTAGATCGACTCGGCTAGTGACCCTGATAAGAATAAATATACTTTATAGGATCGGAAATGCTTCCTTCTAGCTGTTACATACTTTTGCACGAATACAATATACCCTTTTACTCTACGAGTAACGGGTATAATTATTTTCACAATTTGGAAAATATCAAGTCAGGGATGTAAATATATATGCGTATCTTTAACTTTAAAAAACCGACTATAGTTCCTTGTTGCTTTTTTGTGTTACCATCTGGTTTACTTGCTGACGACAAATGCCAAACGAACTCGGAAAATGGGATCGGATTAAGAGAGTAGCAGTTGACTAACGACAACAGACCAGGTTAACACTGCAGCCTGTGGCAGGCATATATGTTCACTTGCAAGTTGCATTACCATGGGGATAAAGGGAGCAGTTAATTTATACCAACATGCTCAGGTAATTGAGGCGATGCAGCTGCAGAATAAAAGTAACCCTGGCTTCGCAGCATTTAAATTAGCCGACTAGGGGATTTTAATTAGTGTCAAGTGCCTTCGAATAAATGGTGCACTAAGGGGCGTGGCCATGGCCAATCAAAGTGATTTTGCCAGCACTGTTACCCATACGCCCCGTGTGGCCGGGCCAAGTCAATTATTAATAGTAGCTCGGCTCGAGTGCAGACTGCTGACATCTCAATTCATGCTGGAAATCAGAAGGCAAATTGTTTATTGTATGCAAGCAATAGAGTGCCAGTGAAATATCTGGGGAACTGATTTTCATCATTCATTTTGCCAGTAGACTTTTCCACTTTCCACGCTGAATTATGAAGGCAGCCGCTTCAAGTGTGTGAGTACAGTGGCTCACTCGATGACGCAGTTCGGGGAATTCTCGGATGTGAGAGGGACCCCGTAAAGGGGCTTCTGGCATCAAATGGATTGCTCATCCTGCAATTTGAGTAGCAGACGAACAGCAGCAGAATTAGAGCTGCCTGCTGCTATGGCACTCAAAGCGCTTAATCAGTGCTATACGTATTTCAATATGAACAAGTCATTCTAGAACACACATATGCTGCAGCCGTTAATTGCAATACCCGGGGAATTGCGCCTCACTCACCGCAGAAATGTTGTAAGCAAAGTCGGCGTCCTTGTATTTTCCGAAGCTAAAACTGTGCGGTGCTAAGTTTCTTATTTTTATTAATCGTTAATATTCCGGGTAAATGTCAAGATCATATGTTGTTTAAAACCTTTAAATTAAAAGGAAAAGTAAAATTAAAAATAAATAGTTTAAACAAAAGTTTTAATTCAACAATCAAACTTTAAAACTAGATTTTTCTTGGAATATAATTATGTTAGCAGGTCTAGAGGTATTTCGTAAGAAAAATGTTTAAATATTATCGGAACTTATAATATAATTTGATTGAATTCTAAAATTATTCCATCATGTTCTTAATCCTTTTCAAGTTGAAAATTGTTGTATATTAGTGTGCTCTTAAAATACAGAAGTATCCTTCAAATGTTTGAATAAAGATGTCTATCACTTAACTTGTAATTAGTAAACAACAAAAATACGCCGGGATCAAATCGATATTTTCGTAATCTTCTCGTATTACCATGCAATACTGGTAAAATTTATGTTGATTAAAATCATTTTGCCGAATTCTCTCTCTCGGAGATTTTCTGACTTCGAAAAAGAGAGTAATAAGCATCGATCATCGTTTCATATCACTTTCTTTGTTGGGTGTATTGAAATATGCAATGCCTTCCGTTTAAAATTAAATTATCAAGTAAGTTCGTTGTCTAAACCCAGTTGGCCTTTGGTGGACAATCGAATCGGCCCCTCCCAAAATTATTTGTTTTTAAAAGCATCGCAAGGCCCACCAATCGGGCCGCGACCATCAGATATGTCCGCGACCACGAGGTCGAGGATCTGGAGCAGGCAGAGTTCCTCCCGCGTGGCGGAAACTGCGCTGATTGGCGATGGCCCGCATGTGCAACAAAGCCGCCATAACCGCCTACATCCGCCACCCAACCAGCGGATGCTAACGGCAGCGGATCAACGTCCCCGACCACCAACGGCCCGCCGCAACTACCTTCTTCGCAAGATCAGCCTGCAACGGAGCCTGGCCTTCTACAGCCGGTTAAGGTGCACCTTCGGAGGACCTGCGTCTGGATTTGGCTACCTCTTCCACTCGGATTTCAGCATGAGCCATCGGCCGACATTTGGGAACTGGGCTGGGTTACCAAACGAGAACTATGAGGAGGCCGAAGACGATGTGGATATGCAGCAGCGCAGATTCTTCTCGGAGCGTCACCACTGGGATCGGGCTCAACTATATTTCCAGCAGTATCTGGGTCTGCGACACCGCCATCACCACCGTCCAAAATCATTCTCTTTGAAATGCGAGCTAAACCTAAAGTTCATTCGCTACGCGTTGACTGAGGCCTTGAGACTGGCTTTCAACGAGATGTTGCACTTGCACTAGCTTTTGGTTATTTGGGGTGGTACCACGATCGATAATAAAAACTTTTGGCAATCGAAATTTTCCAATCTAGACGGTGAACTCCCTGGCCAACGAGAGATTCATGCATATGTGTAGCCCCATCACCTGTCCCACTGGGAAACCCTCTTCGGAAAATCTCTCTTTGCCGCAGGTTACTTTTCTTGTCCAAGATCTTCTGCCACGAAATTCGCCGTTGTTGTGCATTTATGGAAATCGTATGCCGTTGTGCATGCACCAGTACAATGGGGTTGTTTGCAGAGCAGTGGGAAACTCTCAGGCCAGAAATGGGTTACCAAAACGAAGCTTAAATGCCCTTCGTGTTATAATTTTTTGTTTTGCTTTTCAGAATTTTTTATTCGATTCTGTCCAATTATTTTTTGTTTTTTCTAATGTTTTTATACCCGTTACTCGTAGAGTAAAAGGGTATATTGTATTCGTGCAAAAGTATGTAACAGCTAGAAGGAAGCGTTTCCGACCCCATAAAGTATATATATTCTTGATCAGGATCACTAGCCGAGTCGATCTAGCCATGTCCGTCTGTCCGTCTGTCCGTCTGTCCGTCTGCCTGTCTGTCTGTCCGTCTGTCCGTATGAACGCTGAGATCTCGGAAACTATAAAATCTAGAAGATTGGCATTTTGCATACAGATTCTAGGAGTTCCTACGCAGCGCAAGTTTGTTTCAAAAAGGTGCCACGCCCCCTCTAACGCCCACAATCGCTTATACGATTTTAAAAATTTCAATATTTCGGAACAGTAAAAATGCAGTTTTATTGTGTTTATCAATACCTATCGAAATGTAGAAGAAATTTTTCAAATCGGACCATTCGTTAAAAAGTTATGCGTGTTCAAAGTTTCTATCTCGATCTCCCTCGCACTCCCTTTACCTGAGTAACGGGTATCTGATTGTCGGGGCACCCGACTATAGCGTTCTCTCTTGTTTTAAAATGAAAATGTGGAAAATGAAGTTTAAAAATAATTAAGTTGTCAATAAAAGTTAAACACATTTTTATAAAGTCAAGACATTTTTATAAAAACGCTAATATTTCATTAAGAGGATGAAATATTTCATGCATGAAACAGAAGAGATGAAAGTAAAGGTTTAGACACTACTTTCATATTGATATCATAATTAAATATCATAATTAAATATAATGATTTTTGGGGCCTAGGGATTTTATATTTATAGAGAGTTTAAAATTCGCAGCTGATTGCCTGGCATCCACATATGCCGCAAGTTTTACACAGCGCTCCCGAAATAACAAGCGATGAACAGCGCGCCCAACACGCGTGCATGTGGGTCCCACACACACACACCACCCACCTACCCACCCACACACACATCGAACCGCCACACACTCGCACCCACAAACACATGCACAGAAGACGCGCTGCGTTCATTTTGCGCCTTATCTGCGGTCGCAAGTGTTGCGCCATCGCAGCCCGAGTGCCTGAAATTATGCTAATTTCTGGGTTTTTATGCAGCCAACATGGAGCAGCAGCGTGAATCTGCATCCTCATGGCCGAATCTCCTCCAGCTCGTTCAGCTCCTCCAGCTGCTGCGTGTTGGCTGTTGGTTGTCGGTCGCCGGTTGTTGCTTGTTGGCTCTTGCTGCTCCGGCTGTGCATTTTGCGGTAAGGCACTGTCAAAAATCATGGAAAATTCTAGGTAATGCATTAGAAAAATGTATACCAGATATTATTAAACAGTATTTCTTTGAGGCTATAAGACCTTTATTTTTTTTCGCACGTTTATAGAGGATGTGGTATTATCACAAGCAGTGGTAGTTGTATTATTAGCATTATAACAATAGCTTACAAATTGCAGATCCTTTTTTCCAAGTGCATGGAATTTTACGGCGTAGGGGGGATGGCCTGCTGATAACGCAACATTAATAACACCCTCATGGCTGGCTTTCTCTTACTTGATGATTGAAAATCCGGCAAACTGCGCGCGCGCCCCAAAGAATGCAACATTCATTTACTTATCAGGCGAGGGAGTTGGCTCCTGCAGGGTCCGCACTTTGCCTCCGTATTTGTGGCACATTTGGGAGCTAAGCAGACAAAAAGTGTCCGAAAAAAGGAGTCAAGCAGCTGCTGCCTCTTCGCCGTTGCCATGGCCATTGCAACTGCCATTGGTCTTGTTGTGGCCAGTGTTAACATAAAACTTGTGCAGCGATAAACTCTTGGCCCGCCCAGGACATTGTCCAGCCGAACATTTGTTAGCCCAGCCTCTCAGCTCTGGGCCAGCTTCTGGGCCATTTCTGAGCCCGACTAGGGCAGATCCTGCTGCATATTCAACGCCTTTTCCATTTCCTTTTGCTCGACCAGCATTTGAAAAATTCAAATTTCTTTTACCAGGCTCTCCAGTGGCTACTTACAGACTCGACGAGTGGTGCCCTATTTGGCATTTGCTGATTTTTTAACAGGGTATTACCAAGTATCAGGGCATATCAAGATCTAAAAACTAAGGAAACCTTTATTCTTATTTATTGAAAAAATACAAACAGTTATTGTTATTGAATTTTTATAAACAGTAAGAAATTCATAAAATGAAATGGAAACAAGAGAGAACGCTATAGTGGAGTACTTCGACCCGTCACTCAGCTAAAAGGAGTGCGAGTGAGATGGCTATATGCACTCGTCAAGGCTACTAGCGCCACCTAGTGGCTGTTTCATTATTTGCTCATAACTTTTTAATGGATTGTCCGATTTTAAAAATTTCTTCTACATTTCGATTGTATTTAATAAATACAACAAAATGGAATTTACACTTTTACTTTTTTTACATCTGTAAAGATGTTGCCGCCAGGACTTTTTAAAGCCATGCGGTATTGATTTAAGACCAATAACTTTAGATGCGAGAGGACCCCGGTTCAGAAAGCGGATAAATCACAGTAAGTAAAAAGTTTATAAAATGTATATTTAACATTTCCTTAATGACTTTAAAAACAAAAATGTATTAAAAAAGATAAGTTGTTAGATTACTAATTGGAAAAAAAAATAAGTTGTGTTGTGAGCGGGAATTGAACCTCGATCCCCCGAACACAAAATAATACTAGAACCTAGCACCTTGGTCCCTTAGCCATGCCCTTATTATTTCCTTCCATGGCAAAATGCTTGCAGGAGCATTCAAACAAATTAATTTTTGGACTAAAAATAAATACAAATTTAAGTACGTTTTGTTCTTAGAGTAAGAAAAGCGGTCTTAAAATCCGTTATTAAAATGATACCATTAATTCTTATAATTATACCAAACGGTAAAGCTATTTTTAAGACTCAAACAGACACGCTTTTAGACACAATCAGAACCATTTTTTCCCTGAGTGTATGTATAGTTTAAAAATGTTTATAATCTTAGGATTCATTTACGATTGACTTATCAAATCCACATATTTCGTTGATTAGATTCGATTCTCCTTCTAGTCGAGGTAGTTTGACATACGAGTGTTTCAGAGTGCAGCTGCATTTCTAAGCAAGTGTATGACGTTCAATCTCTCAGTTTAAGCCAACGAACATGCCAGCGCGGTGAATAAGAACATGCATACGTTTTTTTACATCACGGAAAATTATATTTCCTCTAAATTCCTCTAAATCACTATGGACGGCAGTCCATGTAGTGACGAAGCGCACCAGGAGAGTGTGCGAAGGCGACTACTATTATATAGCCGCAAAATTGAAAATCTGCTGTGATAGTCCGATCGTAATGAGTAATACACCAATCGAAAGGTATTGCAAAAACTTAAAGGATTGCATACCAAGACTTTAAGAAAATTAATTAGATTGGGAGAGAGAGCGGTGAAAGTGAATAAGTGCAAATTTCGAAATTTGAAGCTGTTGGGGCCGGTGGGGATAAATGCCCCCTCGCAATGTTTTAGTTGTGTTCCTATTGAAAATACCCGTCGAATGAGGGGTCATATGATAAAATCCGACGCTCCGTTCAAAAGTTATAGCCAAAATAAGATTTTCTTCTTCTTCCCAAAATGAAAATTTAATTCTGTTTGTCAGTTTGTTAGTTTGTCCACTTGTCCAAAATATGTTTTTTAAGTTCTGAAAATTTGATATGACGTTCATCACATCGATATAAAAAACTTTTGTTCTACCACTTTTGGAAAAACTAGCTAGTTTAGCGGGAAAACAGCTATAAATAGCTAAAATTCGGAAAGCCGTAACTTCTATACTACTAAAGCTACAGACTTGTGCTGCATCTCGTTTGAAAGGTATTTTTAAATGCTATAAACGCCTTCTATATGCAATTTGTGTAAGTGTAATAGTTAAAAAGATATAAACAAAATACCATTTTGTTAAACTTTTTTTTTAGCTTTTTGTTTAATTTTCTCAAAAACGGCTCTAACGATTTTCCTTACAACCTTAAACTGTATAGCCCTTGAGATTCCTTAAATTTTGGTATATAACACATTACTATAAAAATTCACGTTTAAAAGTTATTAAGAAACGAAAATAGCCACTTTTGCCAGCTCATATGAATTAATGCTGCCCAAGGGCCGTTCATTTAAAAGCCGAACAGATTTGGCCAAAAAAAAAATTTTACATTTTTGATTTGCCTGAAACTTTTTTTACATGTTCTATTCGGAAAATGAGCAATCACGTGTATCAGGATTTGTCCGAAAAAAAATTTTTTTTTTAGTTAGAATTTTTTAAAGTTTTTCAAAATTTGACAAATTTGAAAAAGTACCCTCTCATTGAAAATCTTTATCTCCGGTTATATGAATCCGCGTGACTTCATGCCTTTTGCGTTAATTCCTCTAAAACCTCTTCTTAAAAAAAAAAGTTTTTAGTTTCTTAAAAATAAAAGCAAATTAAGATTCTAAAAAATTTGTATTTAAATTTTTTTTTTATATTTCAATGTATGCGCCATATTGTTAGTTACAATCGGTTTTTGTAAACAGTTGGAGCCATTTTTAGTTTTAAAAATATCGGATTTTTTTTTAACAAGGCCTCTGCTTTTTTCTATGAAAACACGTCGCAGCAAGTAGGGCTACTCTCTCACTCGTATCGGATCCTTATGGAATTCATGTTTTCTCATCGTTTACTAGTCCTTTAACAATTTTTAATGATTAAAAGAAAAAATAACTTTTGAACAGCCTTATCAGCGACCGCCGGGATGATGGGTTAATGAATTCCAACCGTAATTACCCGGCCAAGGGGAGTGATTACCCCAAAGAGGACCGACTCAGGCGAAATGTTATGACCGCCGACCAAGGGATCCTTTTAATTATTGTTTATAACTGGCGGATGCAACTTTATCTTGTTTATTTTATGCATATTTTTTCGCCTTTCCTCGGCCATTTAAATATTTCAGCTGCGGTAAAGTTTCAATTGTGTTTGCAGCTTTTCCTCTGAATATTTACCCAATTGATACTGCGCCGGCAATTGGTCTTTGTTTTCCCTTTTCATTCTGTATTTCCACTGCATATTTAATTGAATGATTTCTTTTTTGCCGTTATCCCCAATTAACTGAAGTGTAAAGAATTGATTCTGGGTATGGCGAGTCTAGAAAATAAGATGTTAAGCAAACAAAGAACTTAAATATATTTTTGACCTTGATGTTAGCCATCTTGGCCAAAGCTACCAAAGGTAAAAATCTTTATAGATATTCGCTTGTACTAGAAAATTATTAATCACCTTTTTAAATAGTGGTTTCCAGTTTATGTTTCAGACTAACCGTCTTAAACACAAAGCAATAAGTGCTCAAATAATATATATTTTAACTTTTCTGTGCCCAGATGTAATGCCTAAAGTTGATAACCTTTGCGGGGACCTATCCTCCACCCTCATTTCAATGCGTCAACGTCTGTGTCTGCTTCGCTTGTCATGCATTTTACGCATGAGAAAGTATTTTCAGTTAACAAGTGCGAGGGTTGAGCCGGCTCCGCAAAAAGTATCCCCAATGCAGAAGTGCACAAGGAAAGCCCCATAAAAATAAATCGAATTGAGGCGACGGGAGCGGGTCTGTCGGGATAACAAACGATGCTCCATGCCAACGGAGTGGGCGGAATGGGAATGTGGCGGGAAACGCAAGTTGGGTTTGTTTATGGCGCGATACGAATGACACGTGACTGGGAGAACCCAGACAAGCACCGGCAGCACCAGACGCTCGCAAAAATTATGAAATTTAGCGCAAGCCGCAGAGCTGGAGTTGCAGAAAAAATACATTGTGCTCGGTCTCAGTCTCACCATGTGACAGCTTTGCCATATCGCACCTGCCGCACTCACACACTCTTGCAAAGGGAAGAGGTAAGGCAAAAACTGACGGCCAATGCGCTTAGCACTTTCATTTCGTTTGCTGCAAATTGCTTAACCACAATGCATATGTATGCAAAGCGGTGACGCGTACCATGCACTGAGGGAAATAACATACCATTTTCTGTAAGAATTCCGAGTTTTAAGTCGAGGTTTTTTAGAATATTATATTATTGAGCTGCAACACTTAAAAGTCTTAAGTAAATACTTCAAATACGGAAGATACATTCTGAAAAAACCTTAACAAGTTATACATTTTAAAAAACTTGTATACTTTTCATGAAATTAGTCCGCGTATTTTCTTTCTGCGCAAGGTGGATGATGGTATTAGCAGTGTGGTTTTTTCTTGAGGCAACTGTTGCAGGGTGTCGCCAGCAGCTGCTCGGCTCAATCTAGCTGCTAACGGTTTAACGCTTTGCTGCCTTTTTTCCAAGGTTTTCCCGGCCGTACATGCATAGGTGTAAGCTTAGGGCACTCATTTGGAGTTGCTAGGCAGACAGACGGGCGAGAATCATCTGCAACAGAGTAACACAGATGTATTCTTTTGGTCATACTCACAAAGGTCTTTTTGAAAAAATTCAATTTAAAGCACAGATGTATTCTTTTGGTCATACTCACAAAGGACTTTTTGAAAAAATTCAATTTAAAGCAATTAATCAAAGCTTCAGTTTGAAGTGTTTTCGATCTTCAAAGCGGAAACCTTACCACAGCTCCAACGTATTACACATTTCGATTTATTCACAATCCCATTTATCCCCCACAGGCACCATGCCTATTTTAAACGCTTGATTTAATTTATTTCGTTTTCTTCCTCTCTACAAAGTAGGCAACAATATTCAGGGCAATCCGTGTTACAAGCTCACATGGACTTGCGTATTACGTATACGTGTAGGTGTCTGTAGGCTGATTATGACAGTGTTTGCATTTCCCATCCGAACCTTTTATGCTGAAATTGTGTAAAAAGAAGTTGATTTTTACTTTTTTTTTAAGAAAGAGAAGCAGCTTAAAGCTGAATAAATTGATTCGTAAGCCCCCACTTTCAAAAACAGTCATAGAAAAATCTGTTAAATGAATTACCAATCAATTTACATAGCTCCTGTATTTTCTTGTTTTCCACATGTGGTGTTTTAATAACAGCTATTAATTTCCCATATTAAACACGATTCTGTTTTACTTTCTGAAGAAACCCAATGAACACAACACAAGTTTCCTGCAATCAATTACAAAAGTTGTTAGTAAGTTTAGTTTCTTTAAACTTTCTTGCTGGCTGACTTTTACGCCATTTAAGAGCACTCTTGACAAATCGCTGTAATCGTTCTTGATTATTATTTGGTCAGCTGGTCAGTCAACTGCCATCAATATTGTTTGCCACAGATTTTCTGGTTTATGATTACGATTTTTTGCGTTAAAGAGAATATTGCTCCACTTTCACTTCCGTGTTGTTTGTTTTTAGCACAATTAATAGTTAAATAGCTAAAATAGTTCGTAATCAAACAAGGAAGACATACAAATTTAAAGCAGAGAAATTGTTGGGGAGAAATTGTTGTTTAGGATCAATTTGTCAATTTATTATCAATACATTGGAACTTTAATGGTATTTTACCCTGTTCCAAACTGCTCACAAAAAATGCAATTGCTTTATTTACACCCTCTTTCCCAAATTCATACTTTTACACTCGACCAGTTAAAAAAATGGTTTCCTTTACATTCCATTTCAACATCAAGCTGTTTGCTTAAAAGCTTTATATTTTAAATAGATCCTTTTGTTATAGAATTGATCTTAGCCTGGTTGTCTGATTCTTAGTTACCGATAAAATGGCCCAAGGTAATAGTTGGATATGCTAGTCCCCTGCCAGCAAACAGGAACAAACCTGTCAAATGCAGCGAGACTTGAACCCTACCCAACCACACGCACACGTTTGAGCCACCCAACCCAATTTCACAACCACAAAGCCACTCGCACTTCCTGTTTTTTGTTTCCAAGGGCCACAAAGTCAAACGCCGCATATTGAACAACATTTGTCCGTCAGTCGTCCGCCGGCCAAAGTGGCAAATCGAAACTACAGTGGTTTTGCAAGCTTTATGGGTTGGGTTTCGCCTATTAGGCCAAATGTAAATACGTCCAGGCACCTCCCAGCGATTTCTCATTCATTGGAAATGTTACAAACACGGGGAACGGATGTCAAGTGCCAAATACCACTCTATGGCCTGAAATATTAAGATGGCCAAGATCTGTCGACGGAAGAAGTGTCAATTTGATTAATTGAACATCGTGCTGGGAAGTTCCCGCTGTTTTAGCCAAGTTGCTTTCCCTGATCCTGGTAAAATATCCTTGGCAATAAGGAATACATATATCTTCTGGGCAGCGGTGGCGGTGACGGTGGCCTTGGCGAAAAATTCAATAAAAATGTTGCATAATTTTTCCCATCTCTTTTGGGCACCCTTTTCGGATTGGCTAAAACGGAAATGAATTTTTCCGCTTGACCCAATTCGCTCACGTATACATATGTATTTATTCAGTTGTTTGTGTTTATTTAAGCTTTAAGTTTGCCTGCTTTGTGGCTATTTTTTCGTGTATCTCAATTGAACGTGCCCTCCAAAGAGAAGATATAATATATGCTAAATATGTTGAAGGTGTTAAGTGGTTGAGGAATGGTCGAGTGCCCCGAAGTAAGTGTCAATAGAAAGGTTTGGGAATTCTACACCCACAGTTTAGTCAATGGGTAAGTTTTATATAACAGCATTTACGAGTTTTCTATTTGTGCCATTCTTAAATCACACGTTATTCAGCAACAGCCACTCAGCTGGCTGGTTCCACAACTGATATATTGTCATTCATATGTTGTGTCAGCAATTTGTTAGCTTTATGGCTCGTGCCACGCCCCCAGTTGTCGTCCCCAAAAAGCCAGAGAGGCTGATCGGGAAAAAGTAAAAGGAACGGAAAAGGGAAAACACAAAACTTGCATGCATAAATTGTATTTATGCACTCCACACTCTGCATTCTGTCATTTCCTGATTTCATCGTTTTTATGTGGCTCTCAACGAGAGCAAAAAGAAAGCTAAAAATCAATACATGCACATACTTTTTCATAAAAAGTGAGATTGCTAGTAGTAACATGGTAAAATTGGTAGAAAATGGAAAACCTTTAAAGCCCTTCTTCGAATTTAAAGAATTTTATTTGTTTGTTGACTCCTGGAACTTGTAAAACTTTTATTTGTCTGGTCCTTTTCAAAGCTAAACTTAAAAATTTCCTATCAATTTTATTATAAACAACAAAACAAATTAATACAAAGCACGCCTGTCCATCAACTTAGATTTATTTATATTAGTTACTAGTTAAACTTATATGCCTAGGGAAATATATAATCTGATGAGGTTACTAAAAAGTTAGTTTTGTTGGAGTTTCTAAATGTGCCAAAGTTTTTAACTCGATTTCAGGAAAATATAAATTTAGTTTGATCAGCCCTAGCATTTGAAATTCAGTAATTTAGCCAAAAACTTATAGCAAACAACACAGTCACATAAATACAAGTTATTTTTAAAATTTTAAATTAGTATGGAAGACCCACGTAAACGAGATCTCAAGAGGTTGGTAAATTCGTTTTGCTTCTTGCAGCAAAGCTATAAGTTCCACATGCAGCAGATCAAGTTTGAGGATAGGCGCCTGTTTGAAAGCCTACTCCATGGAGAGGTGGCACACAAAAAGATCGAGCACTCGGAAAAGCTGTGGGACTTTAAGGTACAGTGTGTTTCATTACATTTTTCATTAGAGGAGAACAGTACATTTTTTGGGTGGTACTGAAGAATAGGAACATGAAAAAATTAGAATTTAGATTCAAAGTTCCCGGTTTAAGTGCTAAAGCCATATATAATCATTTAAAAGTTCGCAATAAACGTTTGGGCCTCGCACTCACTTTTGCTAACAATCGAGACACTCGACTTCAACGGACTCTCTTGTTAATACTGTTACTGATCATCTAATTTACAGAATCTTCTAAACGAAACTCGACGAAAGCTCAAAAATGTGAAGTCCACAATTCAGAAATTTCAAGAACTGAATGCGGACCTCCAGAGTACCAAGGAATTCAAGGAGGCGACAAGAATGATTGAGGATCAGATGACCATGGAACAAAACAGTCTTAATGCCGATATTGAGAAAATGGACGAGCATTTTGAAGATCTCAAAATTTCAGGATAGCATCGCCTTTTAAAAGCTAAATATTTGAAGCCAGCTAGTCTCTTAAAGGATACAAGAAAACCTTAAGCTTCCTGTTTCAGAAGGTTGTTGGCATAAAAAGCATATGTTTGGATTGAAATTTCAAAATAAATTTAACACATTAACCATAGATTGTTGAAACTATCTTAGGCAGTAGAGCTCCAATTGTATCAGATTTTAATACAGAAAGGAATATTACAAATAATACACATGTTCCATGCCAAGATCATCAGCAACTATGTCCGATTGCTTGTTTTCAACTTTCGAGTACCTACAGTGTAAATGAAAGAAAATGCATTTTTGGGCTGAAATGTAATGTACATGTTAGGCTTGTGGATATGGCAGGAAATGGTTATAGATATGCACTGTACCCCTTTGAAAGAAGGCGACCCCGTAGCATTTAACACTGGACCCTGCGGTAGTTGCCTCCCTGGTTGACCTGAAAAAAGTGAGCGTCCAAGACGCAAGTTGAAGTAATTTCTACTTAGCCGCAACTAACTACGGCAGCATGGAAGTGTTTGAAAAAATGGAGAGGAAACTTTGGAACGCCTCAGAAATTAAAATAAAGTGCCAAGAAAGTGAAAAGCGAGTGGCCCATGCCCTGGGAGCAGCATCTTGAAGTTGGCCAAAGCCAAAGCCCGGCCATCAGCGCCAACTTCCGTTTGGGCCAACACCGCACCGCAGCAACCACTTCTTGTTTCCATTACTTTTTCCATTCTCATTCTTGCTCTTAATTTTACACAACAAAAAAGATTGTTTCTTTAGAAATAAACAAATTTTTCCGGGATTATTCCCATTTTCCATTTTCAAACTTTACTTCTAAAAACAAGAAAGAACGCTATAGTCGGGTGCCCCGACAATCAGATACCCGTTACTCAGGTAAAGGGTGTGCGAGGGAGATGGAGATAGAAACTTTGAACACGCATAACTTTTTAACGAATGGTCCGATTTGAAAAATTTCTTCTACATTTCGATAGGTATTGATAAACACAATAAAACTGCATTTTTACTTTTCCGAAATATTGAAATTTTTAAAATCGTATATAAGCGATTGTGGGCGTTAGAGGGGGCGTGGCACCTTTTTGAAACAAACTTGCGCTGCGTAGGAACTCCTAGAATCTGCAGGCAAAATGCCAATCTTCTAGCTTTTATAGTTTCCGAGATCTCAGCGTTCATACAGACAGACAGACGGACAGACGGACAGACGGACAGACAGACAGACGGACAGACAGACGGACAGACGGACATGGCTAGATCGACTCGTCTAGTGATCCTGATCAAGAATATATATACTTTATAGGGTCGGAAACGCTTCCTTCTAGCTGTTACATACTTTTGCACGAATACAATATACCCTTTTACTCTACGAGTAACGGGTATAAATATCCAGGGTACTAACTCGAATTCTAGTTTGGTTTGAAGAGTTTTGAACCTTTTAAAACGATTTGATTCGCAGTATCAGGTCCCAGCTCTATGTTTTCAGGCCCTGTATCTATTTAGGGGTATTATTTTAAGAATTAGGTGCCTCGACTATCAGATACATGTTACGATCCATTTAAAGATAAAATTCCTAAGCCGTTCTGATGATGCGGTACACTTTAATGATGCAAGAGCCACTTAGCCGGAAGACAGTGGTCTCATTGTCCATGCAAGATGTTTTTAACTCAATTACTCATAAAGCTATTTATACGATTCTCGGCAATAAAATAACTACTTTCTAATTTACACTGAAACCACATTTTTATACCCGCTACTCGTAGACTTCACTAGAAATTCTGAATGCCAAACAAATTGACAATAGCTACTTACTTAAAATATATTATTGGTGTACCAACGTTTGGGTATTTGGGATCTAAACAAATTTTAATTATAGTTGCGGATCCCTATATGGAATCGGATTATTTCGGTTTAAGTTTTTGTTTTGATTCACGTTTTGTTCCCTGCAAATAATGGTTCTACGAAAATAAACCCTATATTGATAAAGTTATCAAGAGAACCACAATTAAAAGATAAATTTAAAATGTTACAAATTTAAAGTAGCTATCTTTGGTCTGTTTTTCTCAGTGTGCTCTGTGCCTGCGGTCGGGGTAGAAAACTGTTGCCAGTGCGTAGGCGTTGTGTCCACGTCTCTTTTAATAATTTGTAACTCATTTTGCACTCGGGAAACAAAATAACGGCAACAACTGCAGGAGCAGCGGTAGTGGCAAACGGTTCACCTTTTGAGCTTTTCGCTTCGGCCATGGACAAAACACAAAGTGAAAAGTAAAAAGTAAAAAGTTCTATGCCAAAAAGTCGCCGAAAAAGGAAACTTTTCTTGGTTTTGAGTAAGGACATTACATTTGGGTTAACAGGCAAATTACGTAATTGAAGTGACCTAAGAAACAGACGCTCAAGTGTGTGAAAATGGCAAGACCCCGAACGGGTATACTTAATCCTTTTGAACTTTATCCGTTGCCTTCAAAGCTCTTTTTTAAAAATCCCAACAAACTATACTATTATAATTCTGTGGGGGCCTTCCAATAATAATACTCATTTTATTTATTTATTCTGAAATTCAAATTTAAGAAAAATAAAAACAATTTATACATTTTTAAAATTTACAAGGCACTACACAACAATTAACACAATAACGAAAATAACAAATAACGAATAAATAAATAACTCAACTGAAGAAATCTGAAGCCGCTAAAAATAAGTCCATTGATTTGCGTGCTCATGAATACTTGATTAACTGTAGCGACTCACAGGAATATCATTGAGAACCTTCAGACTTGGCCAAATATCGAGGACATTTCCTTCGTATCCAGGCGGCAGTAGATTCCTCTCGAGGTTCAGTTCGACAAGGGGGAGAAATTGGAAAACCCGCAATAAACAAAGGCATTCAATGTCGTTGTTTTTCAGAGAGACGCATTGGAGAGACGGGAAACGCCTCTCAAAATGAGTGAAGGTCCACAGGTGGGTCAGGTGATTCCGGTCCAATATCAGACGCTTCAACTCTGGAATACATCGCTCCATTATACCGATAATCGTGCTCATGCAGTGAGATTCAGCTAGGGCGCAGAAATCCCCGCGCCAGGTCTCGTCCATGTGAAACAGCGTGAGATCCAGGCTGCGCTGATCAGGGTTATACCTTTTAAAAAGCACCCTGTTCAATCGAAACCTGAAAGCCGAATTAATCCGGACATGGGGCATTTGGTCACTGACCCTCAACCACGCGCGATTATCCAGCCTTCCACGGCGAAATAAAGCATTCGCTACGTTGTAACTGTCGACATAAAATGTAAACTTGGCGCCAGCGTCCCCAGGCACATCATGTTCACCGCCGCAGTGTTTATAGCGAGGATCCAGTTTTAATGGGCTTAAAATCCTGCGAAGACGCCGCAGCACTCGGTTGATGGACTCCCGACGGTCGTTGCTAAATATTAGTACACGATACCATCCATAAACGCTCACAGGGAGGTTGGTAACGGGTCCGGACTCGAAATAAGACTCGAGTTCCTCGGATCTCGGAGTGGAATGGCACAAAGGACCTTCACAGGAGTTTTTTCGCGGTGTAGAAAACATATTATAACTTTGTTTTTATGAAGGAGACTTGTTGATTGAAAATTATGGATATTATTTCAACATTGATCAGAACGGCAACTTTGATTTTTTTCGAAGTGTTATTTAAATTTTATTTTATTTTGGGAAATATAAATAAAATTTACAACTTCAAGACTGTTAGTCTTAAGTATTGTCAACTTTTTCAAACTTTTATTTTCAATCTAGCTTTCAAGATAATGACTGGAACTTTATATTACACAAGTGTAAAGAGAACTTAAAGGTAGAAATAGTCAAATAAGTCTTCGATGACTTAAATCGGCTCATCAGAACTTTAAATAATAAATAAAATAGGACCAAAAACGCTTTTTACACTTAACAAAATTAACACCATACATAAATCAGAGAGCTCAACTTTACCGGAAAACGAAGGTAGCCTTTGCTTTTGGATGATTTTAATTTGTAAAGTAGTCTTTTTAGCTCATTTATTAAATTCATATACGAATTCCTACTTTGCCATAACATTTTAATGAATGATCCGATTTTATTCTACTGCATCTCGATAGCCTGTAAAGATCGACTCAGCTAGTGAACCAGTCTACCGGAATATACATAATTTACAGGGTCACCTGTAATAAAGCTACCTGTTACTCAATGAGCAAAGAAAATCTTCCAGTCCATATTATTTTGGCTTAGCTCGCGGTTGGATATTATTATATTCGAACCCTCCAACTGTATTTTTCGTTTTTTACGATGCTGCCAGATAGGTAGAAAAATATTGAAAGTGTAAAATTTAACTAAACGCTAGATGGCGCCACAAAAAACAACACTAAGTGTGTAAGATACATGTAGAATTCATGTAATACCACAAAAAGCTTAAAGGTTCCATAATCAAACGGTAGAGGGTGCCTGTAGTACGATATTATCGATGTTCAGAAAAGCTTATTAATATCGATTGTAGTCTGTTTACTATCGACTGTTTTAAAATGTATGATTAAATTATTAAAATTTCTTAATTTACATGTTTTAAAATATTAAAAATGTTAAGTTTTTTTTTTACATTTCCTAAAATTCCAAAAAATTTATGTTTTTAAAGTGTTTTAAAATTGATTACATTTTATTAAAAGACACTAAACAGGACGGACAATTGAAGATTAACAATTTAGATATGAAATGACTTAATTATATGAATAAAGTTCACGATTTAAATTATAAAAGCCTTTATGCTGTAGAAGATCAAAAGCATGGCCAGCACTCCCTGCGGAATGTTGAGTGTGGGTGCGGATGACCGTTTCTTGGGATAGTACACGGTTTTCTTTGACAGCAGGATGACTTGGGGCTGTCCCGGATGGGACTGAACCGCGGGGACAATCGGAGCCGGAGCTGGAGCTGCCACGGGAACAGCAGCAGGATGGACGACAACAGGAGCAGCAGGATGGACGACAACAGGAGCAGCAGGATGAACCACAACAGGAGCAACAGGAGCGACTGCTGCAGGAACAACGGGGGCAGCTGCAGGAGCCACTGCCGCATGAGCAGCGACAGGGGCTGGAGGTCCTGCCTCAGGGGCAGGGAACACCGGCGAGGGCTGTGGCATCACTGGAACATGAGCAGCACTTGGAGCAGAAGCAATCGCAGGAGCTGGCAGGTTGGCCTGCTGCACCGTGGGACAAATCAGATGCTGCGTTTCCGTGTAGGACTTTGGATTGTTGGGATTGGGCTCCCGGATGGTCTGCGTGTAGCATCCATTGGCGTTGGGGGTGCCTGTTTCGATGACGGTCATCTTCTTGGGATCTGGATGTGCAGGTGCAGCCACTGCAACGGGAACAGGAGCTCCTGCCGGATAGTGGTGATGCACCACCGCCACCGGAGCTGCAGGTGCGGCAGCTGGAGCCTGATGGGACTTGGCCATTGCGTTGCCTATGACTGCGCCACCCAAGAGGCCTAGTCCTGCTCCACCCAAAAGACCTACCCCTATAGAGAATCACAGGGCAAATATAATAAAGTTAAAAATAATTCTGGGTTAGGTTTTAAAATATATTATTTTAGATATAAATGTACTTGACAAACAGCTATTATTCTAGTTATTATTCTATTTTCAGGGTGTTATTTTTATTTAAACACTTACCGAAGGACCGTTTGCGACCACGTTTCGGATGTGCTTGGCTATATGGCATCAAACTCAAGCCGAGTAATCCCACCAGAAGTAAAACTTTAACCAGATTGCGATTAGCCATGGTTATATAACGGAAAACTGGAATTGGAAGATATATTTGGCTAAATCGGCGTTCAGACGTTAACTGATCGCAGTCTTGTCTCGCCTGACTCACTTGATCGCTAGCAAAGAATGTTGTTTCGACTTTGCAAACATTTACACAGTTGCGTTGGGAAAGTTAACGAAATTTGTAGTACGGCACATGTTTATAGCTCGCTTTAATTTAAAATTTTGCGGTACATGAAACGCTCATTAACACGCTCGGCGTCTTACATTCTGAAGTATATGTTTTTTCAAGAACAATGAGAATTTTTAGAAGAGAGATTTCCGTAAGCAACTTCAAGGTTATTGCCCAAAGAGATCCAAAAGAGAATCATAAACGAAAGTTACCCAAATCTTACTCAATCATTATTTTTGAGTTCAATGCGCCTACAAATTTACATTTTTTAAACCTTAGTATATGAATTCATTTTGGAAACATTGTTGCAACTTTCACCCTGTTTAGTGCGCTTTTTGGTCCGACTGCCATTAATAATAACATCACATAATGGTCGATCTAAAAGTGTTCTTATTATCCCGTCGCAAAGTGGTGTGATTTGGGACCGAATATGGCAAACAAAAACCCAAAATAAAATGGAATCAGTAAAAACGAGCAAACGGTAATTGTTTAATGAGTGCCAGTCTCTCGGTCGCCCTTTTGAATCCCATTTCTGAAGTATTTCAACCAAAATTTCGGGCGACAGGACAGGACCAGCTGGCAACACGGTGGTTAAATCCGGCATATGGCACGTGAGGCTCCATTTAATTTTCATAATTTTTCGGCCAAAACACGCAATTTGGTTTGTGTTAACACTCGAACAAGGACGGCTTCCCTATTCCGCCTGGCCAATGCTATTGATTAAATCGGCTTAAAGCTTTGACTAATGATGACAAAAGATTTGGCTGGAGAACATGGGGCGCTAGAGCGCATAATTCGTTGGTGGAAGCTGCAGAGTCATGGGGCAACCGTTTCGGTGTCGAAATGACCTGCATCAAATGTTTCGCCATGAAAAATATCCAGTCATTTGTATTCGGGGGATTTGCCGGCAATTTGTGAGACGCGACTTTAATTCGCTTAATAAATATTTGCTTAGTTTCTGGGCTCGCTCAGGTTTGGTTAGTGGAGCTAAGGAAAGGGACACGGGAGGCGAGATCTTCTCCTTAAGCACAATGGACAATTGTCAATTGCAGGACATTCTCTGGCTTTCGGGGGTGCGACACTTGAGTCCTCTGGGCGACGATAAATCATTCCTTGAACGTGACACTGGAAGAAAAAAATACAGGGTTACTTAAAAAATGGAGAAGATAAAAGAGAAAATTTTTTTTAGTGCATATAAAAATAAAGAAATGTAAAAATATATTTTTTATTGCAACAAAACTTTTTAATAAATACCTATTGTTATTTATATTGTCATTTTAACGTAAGCTTACAAAATGTTCTGGATTAATATTTCAAATTTACACATATTTCTCGCCGTGCAGGATGACGACGGAAACGTCAGAGGCAGGAAGTGCCAGGATATGCGGCCAGGAGGCAGTGCAGCTTTTCTTTCTGGCCGTTGATGGACATCTTGGGGCCAGGGACCTCTGCCGAAAGTCCTCCCTTCCTTCCCGGGATAATGATGCGCAAATCGCTGGCAGTCATCGCCGGCTCATCCTCCGCATCTGATCCGCTCTGGCCTGCTTTGTTTCATGTTGTGGTGGCTTGCTTTTAGTTGCCTCTATTATCCTTAATGCGAGTCACTTTGTTAGAAACGTCAGTGGGCCTGCAAGCGCCATTATCGTCATCGTGCTGGCTGGCGAAAAAATATGAATCGGAAGATGTGCAGACACGCCGCCTGCCCGCCGAAAATGCACGGGAATAAAGATAAAACATGACAGGCGGTTCACATCCAGTCATTTATAATAGGGCCAATATGACCGAGCCCCTTTCCTCGCCGGCAGTTTGTCATCCCGAAGCCCGAGATCTGGGGCTGTACTTGGAAAACCCCTGTCCGCAGCGCATGAAAAACTACCTCGGCAGGCTCGAAACCTAATGAAATAATTGTTGTAAGCTATTTACAAGCATCTAATTCCGATTCGATGGCGAGCCAATAAAAATATGCCATAATTATCCGGAACTCAGGCCCTGGCCAAGATAAACCAGTCCTAGACGGCACAGGCTGCAATGTTAATGACATAATTTAAAAAGCATTTCATTAATAGCCGATGTCAGGGGCCCAGGGGTCTGCGAGGCAATTAAAATGCGCACAAAGAAAGCTTGTTCGAGGCCGGATTGGAAATTCAGATGCTGGTCAGCCCAGAATGTTAATGGTAATTAAAACTGATTCGCATCGAATATGGGTGAATAAGTTGGAGAGCTCTTAAAGAAAAAATAAAAGAAGGAAAATTGAATTGAAATGTCCTCATAGGCGACTTATTTCAACAATAAATGAGGACATTTAAACTCAATTTCCCTTGGTATTCGTTTTTAATTTTCAGGCCATTTAAGGTAACTTATTGAACGTTTGCCAAAATGTTAATGGTAAATTATTCGTTTAGTATTCGAAAAGTATACTTTGAACTTCAAACGTTGAATAATTTAGCAATTATGAATCACACTCAATAGTACATTTAAAACAAAAATCGAAATTTTTCTCAAATAAAGATTGGTAAGTTTTTGGCAGATTGTTTAAAGAAACTGTAAAGTTTAAACGTATAATTTAATTCGCTTGCCATTTGAAAAATAAAAAGAATTCTACGGCTTCAAGGCTTTCCCAGATTTCTATATCTGCCAACTCCGCTTATCTTGAACTTTGGCATCGTCTCCGCGGCTACTGAAATATGTTTTGGCTATGCAACCCCCGATGTCCTGGCCATGTCAAATCATTTGTATATAATTCACATCCTTTTGGTATTCGGCCTTTGTGCCCAGTGGAGTGATTTATGGGCTGCTCTTCTTTCTGCCATGTTTGGAAATGTTTCTGTGTAAATATGCCAGCAGCGGGACACATTCCAAATTGGTCCGTGCAAATTGTTTGCCTCAGCACTATTATCCTTTTCGCAGGATGTCGCTGCTGCTCGCTTTTTAGATAATTGCTGACTCCTACCATTTCGGCTGGTGAGTTATTCGATTTCGATACGAAAATTTGATATTCCGACCACATGCTGTGATTAAATTGTGGATGCCAGCTCCTTATGCCCCACGTAACTTCAGCAGGAGCTTGTTTTGTAATTGAAAATAGTTTTTGGCACTGATGAGAGTGCACAACTTTATCAAGAGGCGTGACTAAGATTGCAATTGTTGATTAGAATTTTCGAGTTTTTGAGGACGCTGGTTTTCCTACACCCACAAAAAACTGTATATGAAATGATCAATTTAATATGATGTGGTATCCATTTTGACTTTATATGCGGCATTTCAATTTGATATGCTCGAAAGGTAAACATGTTATTCTAAGTAGGCCAGTTCCAATATGTCTTTCTCCCTCCCACCATCTAACTTTAAGTGCTACCTCGTTCTATTTCAAATTAAGAGAGTTGTTCTTCTCGCTCCCACTTACGTAATTTATCGCTTCTCCGAATCTCCGAGGGAGAGGAATCGGAAAAATTATATTATTTCAACAGTATTGCATTGTAAAAACGATATGAGTATAGATACCAGAAGTTTACCATGCTTATATCGATTTGATACCGGCGTTTTTTTTTTTGTGTAAGCAAAATAAGTAGCATTGTTTCTGTTTTATTACTTTTAAAAAAGAGATCAAAATTTTAGTAAAAATGTTTAATGGCCAAAATAAGTTTGTTTAAGATTAATTTTTAGAAAGAAAATGTTAAATTTATGTTAACTAAAATTAACATTGTTTTTATTTTGATTTTAAACTTATATACCCCCAATTCCACAGGCAATCTCCAGTAGTTCAAATTTAATTTTCAACTTTTAACGCAGCCCCTGCCCATTTCTGTGGCACCGCCTGCTGTGCAATTTATCATAACAAATGCTCGCAAATTTCAGAAACTATAACCAACGCTTTACGCAACACTTGAGCATGCAAATTTAGTAAATTGGAAATCGAGTCGCCGCATTTCGAAACCGCAAAACCCATCGCCCAATAAGTTTGCCCCGAGTAACGATACACAAACGGAGGTGGGTGGGGCTTGGTCCAGTCTCGATTTCAGTCTGAGTTCCTGGTCAGGCCAAAAACTTCAAGACGGGCATGTGCATTTGTCATAAATTAGAAACTGTAACTTCCAGTGCTCGCTTTTTGCAGCCGGTCCACCCAGCACTTAAATTTATTGCAAATAACTCTTTCCCTTCATAACTTTTTTCAGGAGACACTTTATGCTCCGCAGTGCTTGGCGCTGGCTTAATTTTTTAGCTAAGCAAACTAATCAACGCCCACAATTCGCAGTCCGGAAGGTCGTTTCTGGGGTGAGGCAATAGCCCACGGCTAAATGAAGTGTGTAAAATTCGAGCGGAGACCCCTTTCAATTATATCTCTATTTTTGTGTGTGCTCACTCAAAAGTAAACACCAACTTGGCTTCAATGAAACCCAAGCCGGCCAGTGCAAATAAATCTTGGCCTAAGTGTTGTGGTCATTTAGCAAATGTCCAGCGATGTCCGGCATGCAAATTTGTATGTGTCCTCATGGGGTTGGGGCTGCAAAGTAAGTTCGCTCCCTTATCGGTCCTGAAGATGGGGGCCCTGCCTGTGATTTATAAAATGTATTAATTAAACCGTCCCAAGCCGAGATTGTAGAAATTAGTGGAGAAGGCCAGAGAGGTAATGCTGAGTTAAATGGACTATGAGAATAAGAGGGAAATCTACTAGATTTTTCAGTTCTACTAATTAGTTGAATCTCTGTAAGACAAGTTGGTAGGGATACCTTTAAATATTTGTTCTGTTTAATTAAAGGCAAAAAGGACCACTGTTTTGAATCAAAAATCATAGAGAGAATAGTATTAAATGTGCAATAAAACACCAAAAAATATTTAATATATTTTCTCCATCAAGACTTTGATAAAAATTAAACATTAGGACTGCGCTGAATGAAAAAATTGGCAGACATTTCCCAATGGCTCTAATTCTCCCTTCTAAATCTCATTCCCATTTTCCCCTCAGTTTCTCCTTCTCAACGCTAGCACAAACACATAAGTGGTAGTCCTGTCAAAGTCAAAAATAAACGCAGCGACAATAATGATTTATGTTAGCCGAGTCGAAAAGGAAAGATCCTGGTTCTGTGAAAGGAAGCCAAGGATTCGGGGATGACAACAAGGGAATGAGTATATCCAAGACATATGAAAATCTGCAGATATGCTAAAGTGTGGCGTTGGAGTTGGAAAAGCGCGACAAATGCGAATATAATTTGTGAGACAGAAGGACAAATAAAACAATATTTTAGCATGGAGAATCGTATTTCTTTAATTATTTAACTGGAATAAAGTCATAAATCTTGGTAAGCAATGATTTACTTAGTTATAATTAAACCATTATGATTTGTAACTTGTAGACTAAATTCTCCATTAAGAGTCACTCTCAGTAGTTTATTTTCTCTTGAGCATTCAAAGTCCTTGCAAAGTTCTGGAAAGTTGGAAAAAGTTTTTCCCTCATGGTGTCAAATTGGCAATAACGTTAGCAATAAAACGATTTGCAGATATTGACCCTTGAAGTAGACGAAATGTTATGGCAGAGGACCCATTTTTTAAAGTACCAATTTTAAGAATTTGTATACCCTTGTAGGGGTATTATAATTTCAGTCAGATGTTTGCAACGCAGTGAAGGAGACGTTTCCGACCGCATAAAGTATACATATTCTTGATCAGCACCAATAGCCGAGTCCATTTAGCCATGTCCGTCAGTCCGTTTCTATGCGAACTAATCTCTCAGTTTTAAAGCTATCGCAACTTTCCTAAAAGTCTTCTTTCTATTGCAGGTTGTACAGATGTCGGAACGAGCCGGATCGGACCACTATTTCTTATGGCTCCCATAGAAATAACATCAAAAAGTATATAAAAACACATTCTTACTTTGTAGGAAGTAGGCGTTATAATTTTTGATAATTTATTATCAACATTTTTAATAGGCCATAATATATTTGGAATCCCAGGAGCAGCACCGATCGAGTGAGGCCTAAACGGGTATATATTTATTTATATCTAAAGACAGGCTAAAGTCATGAGGTCTTTTATAATTTTAGAAGGTTTTCCCAACTTTGAAAGACATTAAAATATTTTCAGTATATACATTTTCCCGTCCAATGGGTAAAATCAAAATTGGGTTGAAGCCTATTCCCGAAGTATTTTAAATTTCCAGCAACTTAAAGCATTTAATTGATTTTACAGACTTCGACAAAAACTGCTAGGACCATTACCGAATTTGAATTTGCACAGCAGACCCAATCGCCCAACACTACCCCCTTTTTCCCGATGCCATGCCAGTTCATAAGCCACAGAAATGCAAAACCGCCATAATAAAGGATAATGTCGGCGCATATTAAACAAATGACTTCCGTTCGTCTAGGTCTTGGCAACCCAACTGCCCCCCACAACGTTTACCCAGGGAAAACAAGCGAAAGGATATTGAAATGAGCTGGTGAGCTGGAGAGCTCGGAAAAATGCAAATTCATGCCGAGCGGGAAATGACGTGTGCAAAAATTCACAGGATGATGATGGGGCAAATAACCCCTCACTTGAAGTGCTTAATTAAAAACTTTGCCACTTTTAAAAACAAATTAAAGGAGGACAGGAAGTGGCATTTTTTATTTTTTTTGGCAAATCTCCGTTTTGACCTGTTGCCCCACAAACCGCCGAAGTTCTCACAGTAATTCCCACTGATCGCCTTCGACCCCCCGCTGCACGTTAATTACGAGAAGAGAGTCCGACCAGGCCTAATCGCTGTTTAAGTACACGGTAGTGGTCGCGGCTTAAACGCGAATTACGCCCAATGCCTCGGCTCTGCGGAGCGGTGGACTCATGACCATTTAATGTAAACAATAATTAAAAGCCAGGCCGGAGAAAAGACTCTGCAGCCGGTGCCGCATGCAGAGACACCGGGGCTCCCTCGCTCCCCTCGGATTTTATGGCTTAATAGCTGCAAAGTGCAAGGCTTGATTATAGTGCTGGCTGGCCAGTAGGAGTATGGCCAGTCTAAGCCATCGCCATCGCTCGGTGCCATATTAGTCACAGCAGCGGAACGGCCACCGAGGTCTAGGTGGGCTGCTCAGCTGGCAGGAAAGCCGAGGGAGAACCTACATGGAAGGGGATTAGTTGCCATCAGTCGAGGCAAAAGAGCCGAGACTTCAGATACCCTCTCCCATTCCGATGGGTTAAGCTGTATTTTTAAAATTTTTTTGTAATTCAAAAACCAAATAGCAGGCTGATTTAAATTAACGTTTTAAAGCAAACAGTTGCTCATCAGCAGGCTTTAAATGCAAGAACATGATTTAAGATCCATTTATAAAAATCAAAAATGTATATGGACTAGTCTCAATATTTTAAGAAAAATGATGAGTGACAACTAACATTCTAATTATTTTCGAAAACCTAATTTTCCTCAACGGTAGTCACAGAAAAATTAAGATACCCCTCGTAAGGGCATAGAAAGAAGCTTGGTAATGTAATCATTACAAAGTCTGCAAAATTTGGCTTGGCTTCTTCTATAATAGAAAGTATTCTTTTTTGGTTCGGCTAAGCTCGATTCTTAGAAAAATTAACAATCCAGGTGTACATTCTTTGACACTTTTAAGAATTCGACGAAAAAGGACGAGGACCATAGCTACAAAAAATACGCAATGGTACTGTGATTACAAAGTATCTGTGCAATTATTATATTAAAGAACTTTCCTTCATTGCTGGTTTTTCCTTCTCACCCGGCGATATCAATGTCAACTTTGTTGTTTGCCATTTACATTGCACATTTTCGAGTCCGTGCTTTTTCTGCAAGTCCGTTTATTAAATCACCCCGTTCAACTTGAACTTGCTGTTTTTGTTGCACCAGTGCTAGGGGGCGTGGCTCCCCTTTTGCGAGACTTGCGCAGCCGAAAATTTCTCCTCCACTCGGGGAGGTGACGTCTATGCAGATTTTGCAGACGCTGCAAGGACGCTCGTCATCGCAATTTTCGCTCTGGGCAACGCCCACAGGGACACAAATTGTTCGTGTTGCTGCGCTTCGGGGGTTGAATGGCGATTTATTTGGGAAACTGCATTTCTGACATTGGACTGGCCAGAAAGAGGTTTTTATATTGGTGTTTTTACGTCTTGTTTTGCCTGCAATTTGGAAGAATTTCTTTTGTTTTGCCAAGCGTGTTTAGGTTTAATCACATGTTTAATCTCAACTTATTCATATTTGGCAGAAATAGTCTAGTCTTTGCTTAATTTTAGTTATTCTTAGTCATCGCAAAATTAAAAAAAAAAAATTTAAACGTTTTCACTTTGCTTTCAAACCGTTCGCTGTAAAAAAAAACCGTCACAAACAGACTTCCAATACCCAAAAAGCCAAGACCTGGATACGTGTATTTTATTATCTCGCCGTTTTTGGCCCAGCTAAACATTTATCAAAACTACTCCGTGTACGTGCCCTGTTCTCAGCAGATACGGATGTGGATAAGGCGGTCGCATCTCTGACGTCTGCAGAAGGAGCCAAGGCTGCCGGTAATAGAGACCACCGCAACAGTACGAGTTCGAGTACGAGTATTTTTCAGACAAAAATATTTTTGCATAAATTACAATAGCAGTGGCAGAACAAGAGGAACAACAATGAACAAGATGTCTACCAGAAACGGCGACCAGCGAACACATTCTTGGCATATAATTTAGTGTCGCTTATGAAGTAAACTTATCTAAGCGGAAATAAAAACGCTCACAGTGTATTTTGTTTTGCACTGGAAAAAATAGTCGTAAAAGTAAAGTTTTTCAATGAACAGAGAAAACCATATGAAAACCATATGTGAACACCAAATAATAAAAAATGTCACTTAACAGCATTTCGATCCTTTTTAAAGGACAATTTTTTGTTAAAAGAATTATTAGTTTAAATGGGATTCCTAAAGTATTTTACAATTCTAAACATTTTTTAAGGGCTCTATTTTCCAACTTATTTTTAAGCTAAAGACCACACGAATTCCTATACCACAACACTTAAAAAAGTGAAGTAAAATTTCCAATCAGTATACTCGGCTTTTTTCTCAAAGTGTGAAAGTTGTACCGAGTGGGTGAGGCGTTCGGAACAGGTTGTTGTGAGCCCTACTCAAACACACATGCAGCGCATAAATTTTCGCGTTGCGGTTAAAAAAGTATCTCAAGTATTTGAACACCAACAGGGGGAGGCCAGAAAGAGAAGGAGACATTAAGGGACAGAGAAAGACAGAGAGAGCGAGCGGGCAATGGCGTTGAAATTTAAATTCCTAAGAAAGTCGTAAATTATTTTTAGTGGTTTATCAAGTCAAGGTACATTGTGTCTGTGAAAGCGGTTATCCAAAACTTATGTGGGAGAAGATGGCGCGGTATTTATAGGAAGGGGAGAAGGAGACATCTGAGACCCTGGGGAAGAGTTCGCCAGTTAATTGCCTCGAATAACTCATTACAGCTTCCGCTGCGACCTCAGGGCGCTCACATTCTATGCAGTTCCTTGACAAATGATCTAGCTACCAATCAAAGGGGCCCAGAATCCCCTGCACGACCCCTCGAAATCTCCTCCGAATCTCGGGCGCCTTTCATTCATCAAGAATCACAGGCGAACTGCAAGATTTACACTGCACACATCAACATTTTTAAGTTTATTTAAATTCTAGTATTTTACGATAAAAAAGTCCTAATGATAAAAAAATTAATAATAATTAAACAAGAAATTTAAATTTTGTAAAACCTGAAAAGGAAGTTTCTATTGATATAATTTCTACTAAATATTTTAATTCTTGCTATACACTCTTCAGTATGCCAAATTTATAACTTAGTTCTGACAACGATAACGTCTTTGAAAAATTTAAATTTTATTTTACAATCTTAATATTTTAAATATTTTATTAGTAATTGTTTTCTCTGCAGTTGTTGTACAAATATTGTGAGGTGCTGGCTAGTAATTAAGGCGACAAACACTCGGAATGGGGCGTGGCCGGCCATCTGGCATGTGCGATGATGTATGGCCTGCATTTAGGCGCTTCGGCGGTGATGGCTACCAAGCGAAGAAGCCTGAAGACCAACTTCCAACTGCAAAGCTGCAAACTGCAGGCGCCGAGATGAAAGACATATTTCTGTGATTTATTTCACTGGAGGCGCTACTGTCGTCGGAAAGTTGGCCAGCGAGGGGCGGCATTAATGTGAATGGATTGCCTTGTCTACGATTCCTTCAGCTGGTAATCTTTGTAGCGGAATATGCGTACAGTAAGCACATGGGGCGTATGTGCAATGTTGGTTGAACCAGATCTCGATGCCACACCTAACCCATTTAGCTTCGGCATAAAAATCATGAAATACTAAACAACTAAATTAAAAATTCATACGTTAATAGTAATTTAAAATTAATTTTTACGGAATTTTTTTTCTTTAATCCTTTCTGTTTTTATTATCAGGAATACTCTGAATCTGACGTACATAACGAAAAAGAAGACAAAGATAAGAGCACCCCAAATTAAGTTAAACTTCACACATCGGTAAATTGATTTAAATTCAATGACACATTAAGTGGCGCTCTAAAGACGCTCATTTAAATCACTCGCCCAACTCGTCCTCCGCTCACAAAGAGACCCCCAAAGACTCAATTCGAGGGTCTCGACAGACAGACTGGCAGACGGACGGGTTCTTGGGGCCCTGGCGAACTGTTTAACATAATCCTGGCCCCGTAAGGGCTGACAAAATGCGTCGGCAATTTGTTTATTGGCGCTGGCTCGTCTTTTGTCGGCAGCGAACATGCCACAAACTACGCGCTGCAAATAAATCACCAAAAATATTTCAACTACACTCGCTCCTTAGAGGATGCACTGAAAAAAGTTAGCCATTCCATATGAATTCTGCTTTAACCAGTAATTTATCCTGAATTAAATATCGGTATTGCAAATCTGAGGTAACATTGCATTTAATATACAACTTGTAGGAAGACCACACTTTCTATATTACTTGGTTGAAATATTTTGAAATAATATTCAAAATTTAGTAAAACTAGTTATGTTTAATTTTAAAAAGAAAGGAAACGAAATTTAATTTTTATTTTATACTTAGTTTATTTACCATCTTTAAAGTTGAATAATATCCCCTATTCAAATACATATAAAATAATTAAACGAACCTATTATTTTTTTGAGTGGATCTGACTGGGATTGTGGATAGCTGTATTGATGATGGGGTCGGTGGTGGGGTCGCTGCCCACACTGCCGGCATATGTTTCCATGTTCCTTGGCCTGTCGGAAGTTTGCAATGTTTCAGCAGGAAGCCCTTGATTGTTTGTGTGACTTGTTTGCTTGTCGGCGGACTTCTCTATATATTTGTGTGGGTTCTGTCTACTGTTATTTTGACTTTAGCCTGACACTTTGACTTCGCCATTGAAAGACATGCATTGTATCGCATGGTGAGTGAATTGAGCTAATTCATTTGTCAAGTGCTCTGTGAATCATCAGTGCGGAATGCCAGTGAACTCAGATGGAGGGGTCCATCTTTAATAGCCATATCTGTAAGTAACTGTACAAAATCGCCTTTGAATGTGAATTCTTTCCATTTTCATCCTACATTTGTCATACCTGGGAAAGCGAATAAATCAGCGTGAAATTCTTTTGCTGGTAAAAGGTAGCAGCGGAATTTGTTCGGCATTGTTTGGATTTTCCGGCGTTTTTATTCAGATTACATCCACCTTGTGTCATAGTAACTTTTGCCTGGTAACATATGCCCCATAAATTATAAGGAACACTGAGCGGGGAACATTTTTAATCCAAGCGCAAAAAGTAAATGAAAATGAGTATGTAGAACTAAGGCGATGAGGTTGAGCCTTGGGTAATGGTATATACTTTTTAATTAGTGACAAGAAAATGTAAGCTTCACAAATTCAAAGAATACATTTTACCCAGTGCTTCACCTCTTTAACTTTGACCTACATATCTTTCCCAGGATTAATGCTTCAGCCATTTTTCCAACTCACAAAATCTGATCAAATTAAAGGTAACAATTCCGGCAATCCGTCATAAAGGACTTGGAGTACGGTTGTCTGTGTGCCCAGGATTAAGATGCGTGTAGCATGGGGCTTAATGACCATAATGACCAACAAGAAGGCCATCATGTGGGCCAGGACATCGCAGGACTCCTCTGCCGCTTCTGCTGCTGATGATGATGATGATGCGCAGATTGCCCCAAACGGAAAGAGGGGCAACACATGATGTGGCTGAAAAATTGTACAAATTACTTCGACCGCAACTACGGCGAAATGTTTTCGCCAGAATGGAATGGACTTCCAGGACGAAGTTATCCTGTTTGCTTAGGCCCAGAGAGAATGGGGGGTTGCAACCCCCGTTTTTATTAATGATTCACAATTTTATGTTGCACGTATTTATCACATTTGAGTAGGTTGCAAACACACACACCCTGCAAACATCCAGCGGCGACAGGTATTTTGTAAGCTGAAAACTTGACAGACTTGTTCTGATCCTTTTTTTAGCTGGCCGTCGTTATGACAAGGACAAGGGAGGAAGCGGCCCGGGCGACATGTTTTGCAGTTTTCCGGTTGACCGCAACAAAAGACAGCCTGTCACGCTGTCCCCCCTCGATCCACCCCCTCGCCACCCCTTTGTGCATATATCTTGTAAAGCAGCAACAATGGCAGCACCCCGGGGTCCAAAAACAACTTTTGTCAACACACAAACACCCCTCATGCCACTGTGTGTGTGTGTTTGTGCTTGGTGTCAATTGTAACGTAGTCAAAAGGTCGACTTAAGTGACTTTATTAAGCGGTTTAAAAAGGGGCAGGTTACACACACCAGCAAGGAAACTTGACATGCGTCTGGCAGGGAGTCACTCTAAGCCAAATATGTGAGCCGCTTTTGTTGGCCGTAACTTTAGCGACTGGATTAGAAGGGGAAGCATTAAACAAATTTATTTAAAATGTCCTATCCGAAAAATAGGTTATGAGGGAACGTAATTAAATATTTCATGGACTTTTAACAAATTTTTCAAAATTGCATAAAAGAAAAGAAAAAAGTGTTTATTTTCATACAGAAGAAGGTGGTTTTCAAATAGGTAAGTATGAGGAAGGATTGTTTAATTTAGTGGTAAAAACTAATTGCAAAATAAATCAAAAAATACAATTAACATTCAAGGACATCTTTTTATACCCGTTACTCGTAGAGTAAAAGGGTATATTGTATTCGTGCAAAAGTATGTAACAGGGAGAAGGAAGCGTTTCCGACCCTATAAAGTATATATATTCTTGATCAGGATCACTAGCCGAGTCGATCTAGCCATGTCCGTCTGTCCGTCTGTCCGTCTGTCCGTCTGTCCGTCTGTCTCTCCGACTGTCCGTCTGTCTGTCTGTCTGTCTGTCCGTATGAACGCTGAGATCTCGGAAACTATAAAAGCTACAAGATTGGCATTTTGCATGCAGATTCTAGGAGTTCCTACGCAGCGCAAGTTTGTTTCAAAAAGGTGCCACGCCCCCTCTAACGCCCACAATCGCTTATATACGATTTTAAAAATTTCAATATTTCGGAAAAGTAAAAATGCAGTTTTATTGTGTTTATCAATACCTATCGAAATGTAGATATGCGTGTGCGTGTTCAAAGTTTCTGTCTCCATCTCCCTCGCACTCCCTTTACCTGAGTAACGGGTATCTGATTGTCGGGGCACCCGACTATAGCGTTCTCTCTTGTTTATTTTCCTTTTTAATAAAAAGTAAATTCTTAAAAGCAGCGAAAAGAAATGGAACGTTGAAAGATTTTTTGAACTTTAGTACCTGCTCAACGATTTTACCGATTTATAAATTGATCTTTTTTTATTTCTAAAAGTTTCTACCCAAATTCTGATAGGTTCATTTTTTAAATCTTGCCGAAACAGTCCGAGACTATTTTTGAATTAAATATAGAATGTTTGGTGGTTTCTCTGGGCGAAAATAGCTCCCAAAAGATCCAAGTGATTACTAACTGTTTTGGCATTCTTGGTCAAATACCACTCATCAAGGCCGTCGTCTGGGTCCAAAGGGTAAACAATGACATTAAGAGTGTCGTGCGTGTCGGAAGACATCAAAGCCCGATCGAGTTCGGTTCAAAGCTCGACAATGTTCTGCCTCAGTTCCAGTTCCAGTTCCCATTGCGATTGCGATTGCGGTATCAAGTGTTTGATCATAATCGTGGGCCTCATCGTGATCATCGTGCTGGCAAAACGCTTTCAAAACTGCCGCCAGCAGCTGCTCCCGAGGCCCACTAAAACCAACTCAAGATGGAGGATCTCTATCCAGATCGGTTAGCCCAGTTTGGTCTACGCATAATTAGTGCACTGCGACCGGCTCGGATGCTCATGATTAATTCGGCTTAATTAGAAATGCAGACAATGACGAGTTAAATTAATTCAATAAAAATACCAAAGGAACCCGGAGGAGCTTCTATTCCGCGACTGGCACATTTTTGTGCCGGGCCAAAGATCGCAATCTAATAAATTATCATTTGCACTGCAATCGTCAGTGTCCCTCAGCCTTCAATCAAGTTTGGGGGCCTTTGATCAGCTGCCGTTGGCATCAGTCGAAGAACCCCGATCCTTGAACTTACACAGGAAAAAAATAAGACACTTTTCCACCAACACTCAAAGGGTTAACTTATACGAAATGCAACTGCGAAGAGTGTAATATTTCATAATACCAATGTGAATTCTAAATCTAATACAATTTTTAGTAGTGTAGTAAGTAAGTAAGTAAATTGATTGATAAGTATCGATCTTAATGGAAATATATTTCTTCCTGTGCATCTCCTTTGATCTTTTCTTTTCGGCTGATCAAAATTCTGGCCAGGTCGACTGAGTGACAGACGTTTACTTAGTTGTTATCATTCTGCTCGTGTTGATGTTTTATTGGCCTTTTTCCATCCGTCTGCTCTTCGTTCTCTTAGTTAGGCATTATTTTTTGGGTTCTGGGACCGCATATTCCTGAGCTCGGGAGTCTGGGCCCCCAAAAACGTAATACGTCACTTCGGATTTGATGATCCCTTGATGGATTTCTTTGGCTGCCCCAAAACGCCGTTAGCAACCGCAAACCTTTGCTAATCTATGGGCCAAATATCTGGTAAATATTTGTCTGCCTGCAGACAAAATCGTCGGCCGAAAAATGTTTGGCATCCGAATTCTAATAACAGCCCTTGGATTTGCCCTATTTGACTCTAATTGGACCTCTTTAGATCGGGCTAAACGAATTATGATGTATTAAAACAAATCAACAAATGCTCGTATATGGTTTAGGTATTGCTGCTTGGCTGACTTTATTCCCCCCCCCAACCGCTTGGGCTGTGTAATTGCAACACTTTCCATTTCCGTTTCGGAAAACACTTTTTTCAACGTTCAGTTAATTGAAAGTGGTCAGTCTAGCGGATAGACATCCAGATATTCAAATGAGCGACACTTTCGCTTTTATTTGATATTGCGACACTAGATCATGGGAAATCGGCCGTTAATTGGATTTGTCAACTTCGGGCCCACGTATCATCTCAATTAAATTGCGCCAACAATCAATCAGCTTATTTATTGTTCCGAGCTGCACAAAAACTAAGATCATAACTCAACACTTCGCACAGTCCTTTTATAAGCATTTTCCCATGTCAATCTGCCACAATCGGCGAATGTATAAGTAAAAGTTTTTTGTCAGCCAACTACCACTCGTTCCCGTGTGTGTGTGCCTTATATTAAGCTATGAATTTTCATGTTATTGCAACTAATTTTCATTTAATGCGTTTGTCGTGCACTTAGACACAGTGGCTCAGTTGAAGGGGGTTTTATATGCCAAATAATTGATTCCCCGTAATGCTTCATGTTTTTAAACACTCTATAAGTTTTTTTCTAGTTTCTCATAAATAGTTCAAAAAAATAATCAATTCAATTATTGAAAATTAATGAATGAATTAGTTTTAAAAATTTTTTTCGTTTATATCATATTTATTTTTTAATTATCCGAACCATTGTAGATTACATTTATTTAGCTTAACATAATATACAAATTAAATAAAATAGTAAGACCACAACTTAAAAGGCATTTTCTGTTATATAACTTATTCAATAGCTTGTCATGTTCGAACCTGAAAATATTTCTATAATGAGAAATTAAAATTTTTGAAAATAGCTTAGTTTACATTTGAAAAAAAAGTATTTCACTTATATCGAAATTATATGTTTAACTAGATACGAATATTTCCCTCCTTTAACAAAATAAAAAGGTTATATTTTTAATGAAATCTTTAAGAGCATTTTATCGAAAAGGAAATCTACCCCTCCTTGGCAACTTCCCTGGCTGGGCACTCAAGTCGCACAATTTTAATTGTAGACCATAAACTATAGTATCGCATATGCGTATCGTATCTAATGCCGCTGAAACGGGTTTGCAAAGGAAATCGCTCAGACGTGGACATTAGATTTGCCCGACTCCACTATATTCCACAGATTCACACAGTCGCCGATGCCGATCGGCGATGTCCGTTGGCCAACGAAAGTGGTTGCACCCGATTCGAGCACCACTTGTCCGCCGTCTGTCACTCAAGGCGGCAGCGGTTTCAGCAGCAGCATTTGCCGCAGCAATACCAACAGCAGCAGCAACATGTGCAGCAGCAATATCAACAGCAGCAACAGCGGCAAGAGCAACAGCAGCCATTCAGTCAAACGCTCATTCATGCATGTCCAGACTGAAGTCTGGCAGTCCAACGGGGCATAATTCAATTTCCGCTGCTCAACTCGACTCCGCTCCGCTCCAGTGTATCAGTTACCAGTATTGACACTTTGATTTAGTGCTTACATGCAGCGTTTGCCATTTGCTCGCTTATTGATTTATATTTAAAGCTACTGATATATCTATTTGGAGCCCAACTCGGTTGCCGCTCGATTGAGCGATTTAAGCTGCCTTTGGCTGGAAAACTTTGTCAACTTATGTCAGCCGACTGAAAGCCTTCAATCGGAAAGGGGCCTAAATACCTGTAGAGATGGAACTTCGCCGCGTTTGTCAATTTAATGTGACTATACTCCATCAACCTTATTAATCTCATCAAGAAAATACGATTACTAATAAACTAATAAAATGATTAGTTATTTTGAGTTCTGGCTTTTACATTGACTTATTGAGTAACACTCAGAAGAAGTAGTTTTCTATATTTATAAAAATATCATGGTACAGGGTGATAGTCCAGGAACCATAATTTTCTGTTCAATTGAAAGCATCGAATTAATGGTTTGCTTAATGGTTTCATCGGTTCAATCTAAACTAAGAATTACATTGGGTCCAAGATGACAGAACCAGAAGTCTGAAAAGTTCTTGCATGCTGCCCACTGATTATGCCGCACTTTACAAAGCAACACCTCCGTACCTCTATGATTGGCCTATGATTATTGCCTGCGTGTGTATCTAACAGCAACACCGAAAGCACGGCAGCAACACCAAGAGCACGGCAGCAACACCAACGAATCCGGCAGCCTCATCGCGTGCAAAGTGTGAGCTCGTGCTCGGGTAATGATGATGATAGCTTTTTGATGCTAATGATAGACAACCGGGGCACAGGTTCTATGCGCTGGCTGTAATCCCATTCGGAAGTCACACAATTGCGCACAGCCTGAAAGTGAAATTTCCGTGGGGGGAGGCAAGAGTGTTTGTCTGTGTTTCGCGATAATCGTGCAATCAATTAAGGTTAATTGCTATTTAATGCAATCGGCCGAATCTGCAAGAGAGGCGCAACACACAACTCGCAGCGATTATGCAAAATCGAAGATGAACAGTTAGTTTCCCGAACTCGCGACGATCGGCGGCAATTTTGGGACCTTCGTGATTAGAGCCAATTTCGGGTATCGCCAACAAAATTGCAGTAGCCGCCAATCGATCGGCAGACAAAAAATTTTGATATTCTAATATCTCTTCGCTGCCGCATTATGATTTGCAATTTGAAGTTATTGGAGCTACTGGCTTTTGCCCGCGGCGGCCTCACATGCAAATTGATCTCCTTTTTTGTGGCAATTTGGCGCTTCTAACGGTAATGCGTTCGGGCCAAGTTCACTGAGTCGGCCCATTGGTAGCTGGAAATGTGTGTTTATCTGTCTGGCCCATTTGCATATACCATATAAATTGGGGGGACTGGTCAGGATACCGCGAAGACGTTCTCAAGGTTAATCGTTGAGCGGGGTAGCTTGATTAAAGCATTTAATAATTCGCTTGGAAAGGCAACCTGAAGTGACTTTAGGATTTGTAAATATTTTTTAATTTAATTTTTGATGGAAAATTAAATATTTTTAAATATCAAACTGAAGTTGGCTGTTAAGTACATGACATTTTATTGCACATTATAAATACCCTCACTTATGTGTTAGCTTATCCATTATATGTCATTAAACAGCCCTTAACGACAACCCTTTTAAAACACAAATGGCAATGACTTTCGAAAAAGGCAGCGCTTTTAAAGTGCCCACAATTTGATGAGTAATTAATGTCAAAATTTGCGACCTTATCGACGGGCACATCTATCTCGCATTCCCATATCACCTCGCTCCAGATCTCGGATGATGATACTCGTGCCTAAGTGAAAGCAGCTGTCAGGACGGCAATTAAACTGTCATCAGTTGCACAAAATTTGGAACATTTCGAAATTTTGAAATTTGATTTTAATTGGCCAAAGACAAAGGGCCAAAGAGGGTGGGCAGCTGTCACAGCAATGTGACGAGAGTCGGAACCCTTGGAACACTTGGCACCCTACTGCTCCGCAAACCGCCAAAACTAATTTCCTCATTGGCGGTTGCGCCATTTTGCCACTTAACGCATCATCACTTTGGCTAATTTGTTGCCATTTGCCGTTGGCCCCGCGAACTGATTGCCTCATCGATCTGCCATGACCTTGGCGGGCCTAATGATGCAGCCGCAACCTGCGGACCACTGATGGAGCTGTAAATTTGCAACACAAATGCAAGCGGGCAACAGTAAACGCTCGGCGATTGCAATCAGCGGCGCCGCATCTCTATCACAAGGCATCTGGCGGAGCCACTTGCATCATTACCGATGACTCGGATCGGGGCTCGTTGCAGCATCCTGGACTTGCCGCGTTTTACGCGCTTCAATGATTTGCTTGTGGTCTCTGCCTCTCGATCCCAGTTCGTATTTCAGTCGCAGACTCGATCTGGCCGATTAAACGTATGCAACTCTTAACCTTCGTTTAAATCTGCTCTGATTGACAACATCAATCGCTGCAACGGAGCAGCAAAACGTTGCAAGATCAATATGCAGATGCAGATACAAGTTCAGATGCAGATGCAGGGGCACAACCGTTTCTGCTGCATCGGTTGTCATTGTTGTAACTAAATTTGTTTTGCGGTTTTGCAAGTGTTTATCTGTTTGTTTATTTTGCTTCTTTGGCAGTTCTGCACAAGAGAAAGTTTGAGCTTAATTGTAAGGGACATTTAAATCTTCTTTTCATAAATGGGTTTAAGAGCTATGAAATTTTAGAAAATAATTGTAAACTTTTTTATTTATCCTATCGATAGGGAGCAGTGGGGTTTCGAAGATGTGGCTGTGGGGGCTTTTCAAAACAAATTTTTTTCTACATATTTTTTGAACACGCAATATCCCTTAATTTTTCACACGAGTAGACGGGGATTTATTCCCATATTCCCCCCGTGGATCCTCGCATGATATGGACATTTTAAAGTCCACTTCAAATATGGTTTGAAGAGGAACGGAAAATATTTGTAAACTGTAATATTTTTGTCCCTTTTTTTTCTTTCTAGTGAATTGTTTTAAAATTAGGTATATAAATATAGTTATAGTACTATTTTAGTCGAACATTTTTAAATGCAGAGAACCTACCTAAAATGTTATGAACAGATTTTTTATAAATTTCGGCTAGAATTAGTTATAATGATATATTTCTGTCTGCGTAAGAAAAGCATTACAAAATAGAAACACACGCTCTGAATCATAATTTTGAGCATACAACTCAGGGCGAATAGGAAGCTTTCCATTAGCATTTACCACGGCATTCAACATACAATTTCAGCACGTTAAGCACACTTAATTATCAGAACCACCCAGAAGCGGCTACCGGCGATGCCTAACACAAATCAGCGACTTTAATGCGACAGGCCATTCTGGCTAGGTCCGCAGGTCCAAAATTGACATGACAACGGCAATACTTCAATGGTCTTCTGCTCCTCTCGGCCGCCAATCTCCCACGGACCGGGCTCAGCGGCAGGAGCCAGACATACTCGTATTTTTGGTGTTAAAATGGATATAGCTGCATTTTATTATGATTATTATGATTTTCGTCAGGCGGCGGGCACCGGGCACCGCGGAAAAGTACAAATCATTGACGAGTGAGCGGCACTAAACTCATCAGCGGAGGAAGCGATGGAAGGGGCATGCCCATTCGGAGGAAGAAGTGCCGGCCGATGGAGATGGAGATGGCCAAGAAGTAACCGGTAGCAACGGTAGCCGATCGCCGATGCCAAGTGCTAGTAAGCCGCGTTAATGGCCTGGCCAACTGCGGAAAGGGGCGGGGTGACTGGGGGGAGGACTGCCCATGGATGGGGGCTCAATGAGAATTCCGTGCATTTGCAATCGCACTTGGCCAGCGACTACGTCCGGTCGCCGATGGGTCAGCAGCCGAAGAAGACTCCAGATGTGTGCTACAGTAGATGCTGCCATTGCTGATCTTTAAGATATTAAAAAATATTGAAAAAGACTTAAGATAACGATTTTTAGCAAAGCCATTTAAATATTTAGTTTATTTTATAAAGTAATTAAAGTAATTTAAGATATTATAGATAAAACATCAACATTTACGAAATTAATAAATTGAGCAGATCAGAGCCCGAAAATACCACTACTGTGATTTCTGTTCCGTAACAAAATATTGTATTGTGATTTAAGTTCATATTTACAATGTTATAATATATCAACTTGATCATCGTTTATATCCAGTTTTTTTTGGTGTACACAGAACCGGAGTCCATCCATCATCAGAAAATAATACTCTAACTAAATTACTGTAAGTTTTCACTGATTGTTTCAAGTGTTTTTGGCACTGCGACGTTTATTTTAGCGGGTACCCACTGTGGCAGACCGCTTCTGTTTGCTGCTGATGACGACGTTGAAATCTTTAACGCGTTCTGCGCTTGGCATGATCATTATCGCTGGTTTCGTTTTACGCAACTGCTTCTCAACTCATTTGGCGCTGGTCCCACTGCAACTGCGGCAGCTTCAACTGCTGCAGCAAGAGCAAGAGCAACAGCAACAATTGCAGCAGTCGGGCAGTCGGTTTTCGGTGATCCATCAATTGGACTCGTACTCGGGCAGTGTCCAAATGCAACTTCTGGCCATGATGTATGCTCATTGCACCCAGCTCCTCGCGGAGCTGCGACCGGGTCTTTTCTGGTCCGCTCCGTTCTTTGTTGGCCAATTTGATTTGCTACCATTTGGAAGACAAGTTGGCGGCTCCTGATTACTTGTTGTGGTGGCATCAAAAACAAATAAAAGCTTAAATTGTTTTCGGATCATAAAGCAAAAAGGGTTTAACCCATTGATTGTCTGTTGATTGCCATTTATGGCCCCCTTTCGGCGGTCGAGGATGTCTTTGTATCGCAAGTGGATCTGGGTGGTTTCCGCTGGCTTTCCTGTTTTTGGCGGTTTAACAACTTCACAGTTATGATTGGGCTAATGAGTGTAGAAAGGCAGTATCTCAAATTGTGCAAGAAGATCGCCCCGTAATTTGCGGTAGTAATTGTGTGAAACGAGTTGCGGATTCACACATTTAGCGGAAACTGCACAGCGGAAAAATTTTACAAATTTTTCAACAGCAACTGTCATAAATATGAAAATGGTTTTAATTTACCAAAGTCAATAAACACGAAATCATTCTTTTCTAAGATAAAATGCATTGTTGATGGATACTGTTTAGATTCCATTTTCCTTTCCATTTTCACTTATTCATTTTTCTAAAAAATTAGATAGACAGATATGTTTATTATGTGGTCATACGGATTACGTATACGACTCAGACTCGACTGTTTTTAACAGCAACATGATGAAAACTGGCCGGCCACGACATTTACGATCCATAAACCCTGAGCTTACATTGTAACCGGCCACAACTGAAGCTAATTGGGTCAATACGCGTCTGCGAGGGTCCAAACAACACCTGTTGGCAGGTGGGCTCTGGAAGTGACCGCAATGACGTTTCACTCAGAGCTCGGGCATTGCATTTGCAATGCACAAATAAATAAATACATTTTTGACAGAAAGATGACGCGGGATGATGACAATAGAAGTGATGACGTGACCGATACTGGGGCCCCTTCCTCTTCTTTGGACACTGGACCCTGGCCATTTGGCCAGGTCTACTCACCACCTGAAATGACTTCTGAGGCGCACCTTTAGCTGCACCTAATTGTGCCCTGTCTCTCCGTTTTCGGGACACCAACATGGCCAAGAGACCAAGAGCGAGCGGCCTTTCGGGCAGCAGTTTCCACTGGCAAATGGCATAAATTTAAATTTTAATTTACTGCCTCGTCAATTGAAGTCGTGCCCGGGCACTTGGAACCCGACCCAGGTACGCGGTTAGCCGGGCCTGCTATTTTATTTCATTTCATTTATTTATTTTGAGCTACTTGCAAAATAATTGCATAAATAAATATTTTAAAAAAGGTACCCGGCCCGCTCTCACGCACACGCTCCTCGCTCCTCTCCCCTTAATTTGTTGTATTTTGATTACAATCGTTCGTCCGGCTGGAGACGAGCAGATGTGGCAGTCGAGTTGGCCAGGAGCTCGTCACCCGCAGATTGAAGCGAAGTGATTGCCTTTGCCTCCGCCAGGCAGAGACGTTTGAACCTGTCCAGAAAACTGGCCCAGATCTCCTCGGACTGGGACAATTTATCAATGAAACGATGGATTGCAGACGGGAGCCCGGCGCTGGTGGTGACATGAATTACGCGAATGTAAATTTCGACTTAGAAACACAACATCGCAAATTGGATCGAAAGAAGAACAGTGCCTTTACTTTTATTGTAAATATTCTTTTAATGTCATGTTGAAATCTGAAAATGGTTAGTTACCGTATAAAAACAAATTATTTTAAACAACTCTAGCTGCTTAAATTAAATAATATCATAAAATTTAATTAAACAAATTATTATCATCATAACAACTACCTTAGATAGCTATCTTAAAAATTAGAAAAATAAATTCGACCTCATTAAAAAAATAAAAATTGTTATGATACGACTATTTTTCTTACTATCCCTAACAATGACTTTTAGGACAGCAATAGCTAAAACCAATTTCTGAATTAAATACCAAAAGTCTCCATGCTATTCCATTCAACACTTGTGCAAAAGTCTTAACAGTATTTACAGACAGATGCAAAATCGAAGAAAAACTTTATACTCGTCTTTGGTCCTATTACTTCCCCAGACCACTATGCAGTCATAATATACAAACAACTTAATCTCCCAGTCTCACAAAAACCCAATCTGACCCCCACGAACATATACAAAGAAGGCGACAGCGAATTGACATATGCACACACGATTAACAAGTGTTTAAATCACAATAAAACTTTAAATCCCCGCAGATAAAGCAATAAAACCATAAAAAAGTCCAAGAAAAGGAAATCCAAAATAAACGAACTCCATTCCAGATTGTCTGTCATTGGCTTCTGCGATGAAGGCATGCAAAAAACTTTGCTGCCACAAGAAAGAATACGGAAAAAATCCAGAACTTACGCACCCAAAAATTGGTCAATAAAATCATCGACAAAACTTTTGTTTAGCCAAGTACAAAGGACACCCTGTCGCAGAGGCAAGGAGATGAAGTTGAAGGGGAAGGCAAGGAAATAACTTTTTTTGCGGGGCGTGTGCGCTGAGCCAGTGGACAAAAAACATTCCCAGGGCAATAAAAATGACAACAGTTACAAAGTGGCAGCGGGAGACACGAGTACTGGCAACGGCCAACTCAGACGCTGGCTCACACGCACACTGAGCCGGAGATTAAGCCAATTTAACAGATGCTTAAAGTCAGAACACTCGTAATCACATATCGGATTAACGCTGCCTAGTGTGAGCTTCAACTGCAGCTTTGGTCGGAAACACGGGGAGCGTCCCACAAGTGACTCACTTGCATCGGAGGAAAGATTGGGGATAAGGAATACCCTTCAGCAGAGCTTTATATTATAATACCGTCGTAAGAAATGGTATTATAATAAAATTTTAATTGGGGAAATCTGAATAAAGTATTGTCGTCCATTAAGATATTATCATGCAAAATTCAATGAGGTAAGTTTTAGGCAGAATAAAAATAAATACCAAAATACAACTAACTAAAAATATTACTTTAAAGGCTTATAAAAGTTATGATAGTACTGAAAAACATACATTTTAAAACGAGCTCAGCTTCAACAAGTAATTACAATAAACTCAGAAAAATCTTTCACCTTTAGTTTGGTATAAAATTTAATTTTTGGTTAGATATAAAAAGCTACTAATAAAATGTTTTGTTTTAAAACACTTATTAAACTAGAGTTCCAATTAGTTTTATATAATTTTCTGGATTATTAAAATAAAAAAATTAAATTAATTTTAAATGTAAGAATTTAATTATTAATTCCACCCACTAAAAAAAGTATTTTGTTAAAACTAAAACTCAACATCAAAAACAATATCGATCTGAATCTAGAAACAAATTATTTAGTTTCAGAGTGAACGAAGTTACTTATCAGATATACCCAAGGACTTTATCTCAAACAGCGTATCTCTTATTCGCCAGGGCGTTACCGAAACGAGGTCTTCAAATTTATTTGGATGACATTTGCGGGCTACCGAATTCACGATCCTCCTCTGACTTCTGCCGCCGCCAATGCGATTCCTCCTGGCATTTATTTCACTTTTATTTTTCCGTTTTTTCCGTACTTTTTTCCTTCTCAAAATCGCGGCATAAATTCCCAAATATATCCACTGCGTGGTCTTGGCTCAGCACATTTTTGGGTCTTTTTCAGTTCTTTTCATTTTTTTTTTGCGGGGTCCACAGCTACTTTGTCTTTGCCGTTGCCTGCCATGGGGCAAATCCTTTAGACGACGTCGCATGTTTGCCTTTTTTTGGCACTTTGTGTTCATATGATTTTATTTTTTCCTGCCCATTTGCGGCGTTTTGATATGTTACCCGGTAGCCGTGGAGCCCTGCTCGTTTTTTTCCGGCTTGGTGTTGGTTTGCTGCCTGCGGTTATGGCTGCAAGGGACCCGTACCCATACCCATTACCCATACGATTCTCGTACCGAAATGAGCCACTTAAAGCGATGAGATTTTTGGCGTCTGACGGCGACGTCGGCGGCGTTTATCAAATAAATATCTTTGAAATATATAACAAATAATGAAATGCTGTCGCAGTCTGGATCAATGGGTCCGAATTGGTGTTATTAATTGCGGGCAATTGATTTGATTTGTTCTGTGGGAGATGGAAATCCCATGCATCATCCTTAAAGATCATCTAATGGTATCGCCCCCGAAAGGACCACCCAGCATCATTAGCGAGGACTGACCAGACATCTGAGGTCCGGGGACCGAATTAATTGAAACATTACCTAAGCAAACGTTGCCCAAACGGTGAAACCAACCCGAAAGTTCTCAGGCTAATTGAATTTCCTCGTGTCCTTCCGCCTTTCCCTGCCACCGCCCCTCGTTCTTCTGTTTGGTTTGAGTCCTAGAAAAATGAATGTCTCGCATTTTAAGTGCCGCCTGTGGTCGCTGCTTGTTTGTTTTTTTTTTATGGGGTTTGTTGGTCTGTTCTTTCACGCATAAAAATTAAAGTCCCAAAGCTTCTGTGTGTGTGGGTTTCCCCACAAGTTCAGAACCCTCACTTCATCCCACGTTCCTTCCCCTTAACAATTGGCTTTGGTTGCAAATGTTGCTATCATTAGTCGGCGGGCTACTTAACACGACATTGATGTGGCTTAATTATACCCAAGATGATCTAGCTGAAGCAGAGAAAGACAGATACCAAGGGGTCGACATGGGAAAATTATATGTGGGCGATTCTAGATTCTAGAACAATGTTTTAAAGAAATTTACTGGGATTATTAATTTTGTACATTTGAGTTAAATGGTTAATATTTTTTAATAAATTAATTATATTGGTAGAAAAATCTTTGCCCAGGTACACTTTATTGAACTTCCATTAATATATAAAATCTATAGAATATATATATTTAAGTTCCCAATCCTACGCCCCTGTTCCATAATCATTTTTAAGACCTCTTTAATTTTGATACTTTAAGGCCGAGTTGAAACTTTGGTTCTCACACGAGGTGGGAGCGTGGTAATTCATTAAACCGAAAACTGGCAAGAACAGCTCTATAAACATTTTGGGCTTGTTGATGAGCCGCCCTAGAAAGACCGCACCACCGCCAGAAAGCCGTTAATGATGTGCCCCACGGCAGACGATTGTGATTGCTAATGTCCCTGAAATGGGTGGATAGATGGATGGAATCCACGGAAGACAGGGGAGATGGACAGCTTGGAATGGCTCTGCCCGGTTGACACTCGCTAGCAGTTCAAGTGGCGCTGTGCATCTCAATCTCAATCTCGGGATTGACTAATGGAGGACGAGTGGGACGTGTTGATTGATTGTTTTTCCATGTAAATCGCAGGACGAATTAATCAATGCTAATGACACTTTCCCACTGAGCTGCAGCCAACCAGAAACTGCGTCAAACGGAAACGTCTAGCCGAAAAGAAAAAATAAAGAGGATGTCCATGCTACATTTCTACAAATTGCATTTTAAGCGGATTCATGCCCGCACTGCAATTTTTTACAAAAGGATTTTCTGGCTCTTGAGTCTCTATATCCAACGGAAGATAACCTTGATTTACGTTTGTCTTGTGTGCGTTAATTACCCATAAGATACTTATGCTCATTAAAGCATAGATACGGATACGCACTGCCAGGAGAAGTTTCGTATCTTAATCATGATTTTATGCTAATGTGTCGCAGCGTCTTGTAACTGCCAGATTACGAGATACCGAACTGCGACAACTCAACTCTTGCCAACTCGAACGCGTATCCCTTAGATACACTCGAGCAGAGCAGCCAATTTAGCCGTTTTTATTTCCAAAGAAAAACATCAAATGACTAAACCATCTCCTCCAAATAAAGCCATCAACAGTATTTAAAATATATGTGGGTAATTTCTAAAAATCGCTCTTTTATTCACAATTTATGAACTTTATAGCAGAGTCTATCTAGTTATATCTGAAACTATAAAAACCAGGCTAACAATATTTTAAATCAGTGTTCTTAAGTGAAGGAGAACTAGAGTACTTTAAGTTTTAGCACCCATAACATTTATAGAAGAGAAATTAAAAACTTAAATTTAAATATTATTAGTTCTTAACCTTAAAATACTTAAAATAAATTTTAAAATACTTATTGTTAACTATTTGAAGCCATTCAGCAATCTAGAGTTTTCAACACTGCAAAGGACCCATACCATTATCAATTGTAGGATAACCGCACGGCGTTGGTTTACGCCCACTTGGCTACTCGTTTTTTTGGGCCGTGTCAACCCTTTTGTGGCTTTCGTACCTTGACTTTGTTTTCCTTGCCATTTGCCATTTAGCATTCAAAATTTTACATTTCGCAGCTACACCGGCTCCCGTTGCGAATTTGTTTGCTGGCCATCCGCTGCATGCAAGGGTTGCTTTGTCTCGCGTCCATTGCACTTTGGCTCGAGGCAGGCGACTTACCAGTACATCTATAATTACGTCACCTTGCCGTGGCAGTCATGGCCCGACAACTTGGGCGGTGCCCGGACCTGCTGAAAACATTTAAGACCTCGCCTTTAAGACGTATGTTGGTAAGGCCAAGTCCTGCAATATTGACCACAACTAAGGACGAGCGAGCCACCCGCATGTCATGTCAATAAGCTTATTTAATACACAGAAAGGAAATTGATGATTCCTATATTTTACATTACTATTTTTTAATCATCTTTTCCTTTAAATTTAATAAATTTTATCAGACAAATGGTCAGTCAAATTACTTTCGGAAAATTTCGTTCACTGCAACATCATATAGAAGAGATTGCTCAAAAATTTATAAGCGGCTTTCCAACTGAAAAATAAAGTTTGGAAACTCATGTGTCTACGGGGTTTTTCTTAGCCTGATTTATATGTGAAATATTTTCGGCTGTAGATGGAACCGCAAGTTGACACGTCTTGCGGTCAGGCCAAAAGATAATAACACAGCACATGTGAGCCATTCGTCCTGTCAGGACTTTCCACTCTTCTTTGGGGTGGGACTCTCAATATTTCGCTGGACCTTCGTTTTGCTGATTTTTCACACTTGCTTGGCCCTTCAACAGCAACAGCTGGCCCACTGCTGCTCCCTCTTTTTTATTATTAACTTTTCCGTTTCGATTTTGGTCACGTTTGATAAGCTTCAACTAATAATTCATGAATGGACAGCTGTTGCTACTGCTCCTGCTGTTCAACGATGATTTTTAAATATGATTTGAATGAGTTTATAAGTTTGTTTATTTATTTAATGTGAGAGCCACATAAACGGGGCGACTTCTCCCCTGAGGGTGGTTTCGCTTTAACTTCGAATTGATTGATGTCCTTTCGTAGACAATCATTAGCTGCGAGTTGTCGATTCTCTTACCCTCTTAAAATCTCCAGCCTGCCACGCCCCCTTCAACTGTGAGTGGCGTTGACAGCTTGCCAAATTGTCTGCTGAAAATTCGGTTTGAGCTGCAGACGTCGTCCTATGACCATGACGCATCATTAGCATCCAACTCTCCTAGTATATATATCAGCTATACTATACATGTAACTGACAAGGAATTTTATTTGAATAACCTACGAAGTATTGTACTTTTACAATAGTCTTTATATTTTTCACTATACTGTGTAATCAGAATCTAAGCACTTCCTGTATGCTAAACATATTAAAGATTAAAATAAATATTTGCGTTAAAAGGTTTTTTTTTTTAATTACTTACATTCACAATCTTTGGACAGGGAGCACTCTAAAATTTTAGGGAATATGTTAGAAACATGTTGTATTTTTCAAGTGTTCTTACTTAAAGGTGCATCTATTACTAAAAGGTCACCTGCAGTTGATGTTAAATTTCGCTAATGTCATTATTGTTAGAATGAAAGTTTAAACTCACAGAATGGCGGTATCCAAATAGAATTTGCAATACTGAACATGCAAAAAGTTATAACTTTCCAGAAATACATGGTCTCCGAATTAAATTATTTAACTGTAATAAAAAAAAGACCTTACCAATTCAATTTAAAAATTTGATAGAAAACCAAGTGGAGCAGAAATAAGTTTTTAATATTATGCGAAACAAATCAATTGGGTATCGTTTTAGAATTTTAATTTATGTATCGAATTCAGTTTTTTCCTTTCGTTTGTAATTTGAACCTCTAATTTGGATATTCTCATCCTGTTGGCAATCTGTTATTTTTAATCAAGATTTCTTGGTTTTTTATTTAGGTACAAAATTAAATTACATGGGCCACCGAATTCAAAATGTCGAAAAACATAGGTTTTCATTAGTATTCTTAGCTATACTGTAGGTAGAAACCTGTACGTAATGGAACATAGGTTTGTATGAGACGTTTACTAAGAAGCCCCCAAATATCCTGGAAAACTAGAAATGGTTCGTAAAAATGTTTGTCTTTGTAGCCGTAGCTATAGCAAAAGCTATGGTATATATTTATTTGTACATTTCACATTTCATTTGGAAATAGTGCTTACAAAACTCGTCAATCAAATATTGGGGGTTGATCTCCCAATTTTGTCCTGGGTTCCAAAATGTTTGCAATGCCAAGGAGAGCGATGATCACCGAACACACCAGCTTCATGATTGTAAATGTGGATAAGAAACCGAAAATTTATACGTTAGTAAACTTCCATGTGGATGCAGCGAATCCATTAAGTACGCCTTTAATTTTCTAATTTGGCGCATCGAATTTGATCTTCTTATACCCTTGCAGAGGGTATTATGATTTCAGTTTGCAACGTAGTGAAGGAGACGTTTCCGACCCCATAAAGTATATATATTCTTGATCAGCATCACTAGACGAGTCGATCTAGCCATTCGGACAACTATATCCTATACCTCCCATAGGAATAATCGGAAAAATATTGGGAAAAATATTATAGCTTCGGTGTTTTTTGACATTTTTCCTTCATCTCTTGGAAATATTATTTTTTATATATTTCTAATTTCGGATAAAAATTTTTAAAAATCTGACGACTATTTCATATAGCTGCCATAGGAACGAACAGAAAATTAATGGGAAAAAAATAGGAAATAAATTATAGCTTCTTTGGTTTTTATTGTATTCTCTTCTACTCTAGGATATGACTGTTTTTTATTATTTCCGAATTTCGAAGTAACAGAAATCGGACGACTATATTATATAGTTGCTTTAGGAAGGATAGAAAAATGATGTCAAATTATTACGAAATTGAACATTTTTGCGTTTTGTAAATTAATTGGAATGATCTGCAAGGGTATATAATCTTCGGCTGGCCGAAGCTAGCTTCCTTTCTTGTTAATTATGAGGAACCCAACAACGTCATCAGTCGCGTTAAGATGAAGGTGCCCGGGAGTTTTGATATCCTCACTTTGCTGGTAGTCTTAGTTTCTCTACTCTCTCTATTATTTATTTATTTATTGTATCCTGGAGTTACACGTTTTAGAAACTTATAAATTAATACGCTAGTCACTACAGTCTCTACCTACAGAGTAATGGAACATTTGGTTTGTATGAGACGTCTACTTTATTGTGGAAAACTAATAGAAATGGTTTTAAAAATGTTTCGCTTTGTAGCCGTATGTATAGTTATAGCAAAAGCTATGGAATTTATTTATTTGTACATTTCACATTTCATTTGGAAATAGTGCTTACAAATATTGGGCAACTCGTCAATCAAATATTGGGGGTTGATCTCCCAATTTTGTCCTGGGTTCCAAAATGTTTGCAATGCCAAGGAGAGCGATGATCATCGAACACACCAGCTTCATGATTGTAAATGTTGGTAAGAAACCGGAAATTTTCCCTTAAGTTGGTAAATTTCCAAGTGAATGCAGTGAATCCATTAACTACGCCTTTAATTTTCAAACTTGACGCATCGAATTTGAATTTTTTCCTATTGAAGAACGAAACAACGTCATCAGTCGCGTGAAGATGAAGGTGACCGGGAGTTTTGATAACCTCACTTTGCTGGTAGTCGTAGTTTCTTTACTCTCTCTAGCCGCTGGAAACTCTACGGTGGTGGTGACGCACGAAAACCTTCAAGGACTTATCGATACCAATGAGTTGGTGTTGCTCAGTTTTTATACGGATTGGTGCCGTTTTAGTCAGATTTTGGAACCTATTTTCGAGGAGGCGGCGGCGAAGATTCATCAGAAATTCCCAGAGAACGGCCGTGTGATTCTGGGGAAAATAAACTGCGATAAGGAAGAAATACTGGCCGATCAGTTTGACATAATTAAGTATCCGACGCTAAAGATCATCAGGAATGGATTAATTAGCAATCAGGAGTACCGTGGCCAGAGATCTGTGGATGCCTTTGTCCAGTTTGTGGAGAAGGAACTGTCGGATCCAATCAAGCAGTTCCACAGCATCGAAGAGCTTAAGAACGTCGAAGTGGGCGATGGTATAGTAATTGGTTATTATATTTCCAAGGATCATGTCGAATATGATACCTATCGCAGGGTAGCGAGCCTAATGCGCAACGAATGTAGGTGAGTGTACATACCTACAAATAAAACTGAAAGTCTATTGAAAATGTATTAATTCCAATACATTCAACAACCTTTATTATAGGTTCCTGGTGGGCTTCGGTGATTTGACTAAGGATCTCCGACCACCCGGAAAGAACGCTCTGATCTTCCGTGGTGATCCCTTGATTCCAAATCCCAAGATATCGTACAGTGAGTACCTGGGCAACATGAGCAGCTTTACAAATCTAACCTCTTGGATTGATAAGAAGTGTATGGCGCTGGTGCGAGAAGTCACATTTGATAATGCCGAAGAGCTTTCCGAGGAGGGATTGCCTTTCGTGTTGCTTTTTTACAACAAAAACGATCTGGGTCCCATCCAGGAATTCAAGAAGGCCATTCATAGCCAGCTGGAGAATGAGACGAGAGTTAATTTCCTGACTGCAGAAGGAAAACTCTTCAAGCACCCACTCTACCATATGGGCAAGTCCCTGGAAGATCTCCCAGTAATCGCCATCGATTCATTTATGCACATGTATGTGTTTCCACGATTCGAGGATATTCATCAGCCCGGCATCCTTCAAAAGTTCATCGATGACCTATTCAACGGCGCACTCCACTTCAATTTCCACTTGGCACTCGAGGCTCACGAAAAATCCGAGTCCACGATCGACCCCGTTCAACTCCCGCCGGTCGCCCACGAATCCAAGTTTAAAGAGCTGAAGCCCTCCAAGCACCGCTACACTTTGGTCAACCGTACTAGGGACGAGTTGTAAGACCAGCTAATAATATTATTCTTCCTTCACTCAATATTGAGTTTAACATATAACTTTAATTTTGTTTGTTAGCATAGTCTTCAAGAACTTTTTTAAAATAAAACAAAAATAAAAAAGCGTTTCTGGACAAACTTTAAAAACTTTTTTATAGTAAATTTAAGAATTCTTCTGGAAAACAACATTTAATAAACATTTTAAATTTAGCTAGAAACTCCTTTAAAACTAATATAAATGCTTTTCTTAGGTATAAAAATTGTAATTTTACCTGTAGAATAAAATACAAAAGCGTTCTTATGCTATGAAGTTAAATATTTTCACAAGCCCATTACCGACATGACCAACATTGAATGCCCAATTTTGGACGCTGTGACAAATCGAACACCCATCTGATATGGACATCTCATCAGAACAGTCCAAGAGATGACACGTGCCTCGATATCGATATTTCTCGGAAGATCGTTTCTATCCAGAACAGGAGAGTCGATTTCATTTGAATATGCCTTGCCGACTGCTCTACGGAAGACCATATACAGTGGGGAGCAAAAGTGATTCCATGTTCAGAATATGCATGTTTGACAGATCATAAAACGTAAACCAATGAAGCAAATGAAACAAACTTTTTTTTTCTCGATTCCTTATTTAATTTGTAAGAAATAAACTTAAATACCTCAATAATACAAAAAGAAATGTAAGAGAGAAAATTAAAAAACAAAAACAGAAGGCATGTACTCAGTTTTGCACTTTCCTTTATTCGCACTTGTTTTTGCTCTCCCTATTTTCTTATCATCAATACTTGCAGATTTACCGTGTTATGTCTTTTTCACTTATTATTCGTTTTCATAATGAGGAATATCGCACATTTCTTATAGTTCAAAGTAGATTTAATGAATTAAGAAATTAGTCTCCAATTTATATCTGTAAAATGAAGAAATTATCGCGAGGTACCGAAAATAGTATTGTTTCCATGACTAAAAGTGGTTGTTCGACACGCACAATTGCTGAGAAGCTGAAAATTAGTCAGTCAGTGGTGGTCAAGGTGAAAAAGAGACAAAATGTTTGTTCCGAAACCGTATTGAATGGTCGCCGCCGCCTTCTAACGGACTCTGACGCTCGACTTATGATGTCCAACATGAGGAAGGATAAGCTTTTAACACCAAAAGAGGCTTCTAAGGAGTTAAATAAAACCGTTAGTCGATGGACAGCCAGAAGAGCACTGGGTAGAATTGGATATATCGCTTCTGTTAAAAAAAATAAACCAGCTCTATCCGAGAAAAATGTTAGAGCTCGGTTAAAATTTGCAAAGACACACAAAAACTGGACTATAGAAGACTGGAAACGTGTTATCTGGTCGGACGAATCCAAGTTTAACCGTTTCCAGTCGGATGGCAAGCAGTATTATTGGCATAGGCCCGGTGACAAGCTTCAGAGACATCATGTAAAGCAAACCGTAAAGCATGGAGGAGGAAATATAATGGCTTGGGGGTGCTTCACATGGTGGCACGTTGGGCCGTTGCACAAAATTGATGGGATAATGCTAAAAGAGGACTATTTAAACATTTTAAAAACCCGTCTTCCCAATTTTCTCGATAAGACTGCCTATCCTGAAGGAGAAATCACTTTCCAACAGGATGGGGATCCCAAGCACACGGCGAAAATTGTAAAAGAATGGTTGGCAAAACAAAAGTTTAAGGTCATGGAGTGGCCAGCTCAAAGTCCCGACCTCAATCCAATTGAAAACTTATGGTCAATTGTGAAGCGACGGCTCGGGCAGTATCAATCGGCCCCATGCAACCTCCACGATCTCTGGAGACGCGTGGAGATTGAATGGAACCAAATTCCGAAAGAAATTTTACAGAATTTAGTTGAGAGTATGCCAAAGCGCATAAAAAATGTAATAGACAATAAGGGTCTTTGGACCAAATATTAATTTGATATTTTTTTACAATTTTTCATAAAAGGTGCAAAACTGAGTACATGCCTTCTGTTTTTGTTTTTTAATTTTCTCTCTTACATTTCTTTTTGTATTATTGAGGTATTTAAGTTTATTTCTTACAAATTAAATAAGGAATCGAGAAAAAAAAGTTTGTTTCATTTGCTTCATTGGTTTACGTTTTATGATCTGTCAAACATGCATATTCTGAACATGGAATCACTTTTGCTCCCCACTGTACATACTAATAAACTCATTAGTCAAGCATCTCACAAACAAATCTCACAGGTGCAAAATACCAGTACAGTGTGCCAAACTTTATTAGGTGCAGATAGAATTAAAATGATCTACAATATTTATTTATTTCATTGATTTATACCAGCGTCTATATGCTTTAATATGTAATGAAAGATAAACCAAGTTAATAAAATAATTTTAACATTCAATATTAAGTAAAACCTGATAAGAATCTTCAATAAATGGTTTGTCTCAGCATTAAGCAAAAAAAGCTATGGGTAAAAGGTATCGGATCATTTTAAAATTCAAATATATGTAAACTAGCTTTACCCGGAGCGACTTCGTTCGCTTAAAATTTGTTTATAGTACGGTTTTCAGGACTTTTTTATTTTTTATTAGCGCGTTTTTTTGAAAACCTTTGTGTAAACAACCTTTGTAGAAGATCCTTCATGAGAGAGAATCGGAAGGCTACTGGCAGAGCTATATAATAAATGAATGTGATCTATGTAAAAGTAGTGAATTTGTATACTTTCTATCAGTTACAATATTATCAATGCAATTTTAATTTGCGCACAAATGTACACTTGTTTGTAAATTGTTTCAAATTTGTTGTTTTGAATGAAACGAAAACATTTGTAAACACACGAAAAGATTGGCATCTCATACAAAAGTAGCGAAGTAACTTATTATTTTCCGATTCCACATTTGATTGATAATTATTAATTTTAAGCTCGACAAATTTTGCATTGGCTAAAAGGAAATTAATGTTTTTATTTGAATTTAAGCACATTATCTACTTTCAAGTAGAAACATACACACATATTGTGTGTATGTATTGTATTGTACATGTATTGTACACATGCTACAAAATGAAAAATATTTTTTTAAAAATAAAACCTAAGTATTTGATCCACAGGACTGACTATTGATCGAAAATCATATTGATCAGAACAGCAGTTTAAGTTTTTAAAATCCAAACCTAATTTGAACTTAAATTGCCCCTTTCCCTCCCTATCACACAGCACTACCCCACCCCCTCGTCAGTTTTCTTGGCTGTTGCTCTCTCGGCCGTCGCTCTCTTGGCATCCGCTCTCTGGGTTTCGCTCTCTCGGCAGGCTCCCACAAAATGCAACGCAATAACTTAGAAAATCTAAATAAATTCGTTAAAAATACTTAAAAAAATGTTAAAAACTTGAAAAAATAAACTTAAGCATTTGGGCCATAGAATAACTATTGAGCGAAAAATCATCTTGATCGGAGCAGCGGTTTAATCAAAAAGTTAATTTTAAATGTAGCCCCCAAATTATGGGGGATATCGAAATTTCTTTTAGATTTCTAATTAGGCCTTTTCAAAACCTAAATTTCGGAAAAAACCAAATTTCGAAATTCCAACCACTTTAGAAGTTAAGCTTAAATACATCAACCTTTTTTGCTCAGAATAATGGATGTTGGAGCAGTTTGGGGCCACTGGGGGGACATATCGGATCTTAGTGGGCGGATACGCCCCCAATGGAATACTCTGCAAAAATTTGGCTGCTCTAGCTCTTACGGTTTGGGCTGTGGCCGTATCCCCTTAAAAATCGGTCTTTCATTTTATAATCTTTAGAGATAAACGCAAATGGGTTCTTTACTTTTGTTTATATATAATACCTAACCATAAATATATTTTAAGATATTTGCACAAAATAATCTGTTAAATTTATTAAATGTATTGGAAAATAACAAAATGATGGTACATACAAATATGCATTTTCGCTATTTGCTTACCACAGTAAGGTGCTGAATCCAGTTTTATTCTCAGTTCCAGTTTAGAAGACAATGTCATATCCTCGAGGGAGTGCCGCAGAACTCCTTTTTCGGACCGTGCCCAGGAGCGAACACTTTTACTCCAATATTGTCATAATTAATAATATCTTTATGGTCATATGCCAGCGGACAAACGAGCGTGACTCGAGATGAAGTATCTGCAACTGCGGCAAGTGCAGCTGCAGGTGCAACTGCCTCTAATCAGCGTCAGCAGCGCGTGCCACTCGCGTTGTCACCTGCAGAATTATAGAATTTTCCATAGTGGGGCAGCGCTGGTCACCAAAATGGCCAGCTCCCAAAATGGTGTCCCGGCAAGAGTCCGCGCGAAGTGTCCGCCATAAATAACTGCCAATAAATGTCAACGGTTTTGGCGCATTAACATAACAGCTAAGCCGAATTCGTTGACAGGCGACTGCTTTTTCTTAGTGACTTGCCTGGACAGCATCTTCCATCCATCCATCCATCCACTGGCATCATTATTTCTCGGGCCACAATTGAAATAATCTCCTTTTAATCGCCTACGCCTCGACGGGCTGAATTGGCTCCAATTACCGCTGCAATCGTTAACTCTTCAGTCTGACAGCCAAGTTGGCCAAGAGCCCCTTCAGTGGCCACTGGGATCATCAGGCCGATCGACAATAGTCGCGGAAGTCACGTGCGGAAGTTTTAAAACTTTCTCAGTTACAGTGTTGGCCGACAAACATGCGAGTTCTAAATTAAAGCTGAAAAAACTTCCGTTTACAATTTACCTACTCTCTTTTTTTGGAAATTAACCTAGTTTTTAAAAGTTTTTTTTTTACAAAATTTTACCGTTATTAGGAAAGAAAGATGACTAAAGCAAATGGTAGTAATTTCAGGAAACATCTTAAAAATATCGTTTTAATTTTAAAGAGCGTCCAGCAATTTTTAAAGTTGTTATGATATTTTTTTGTTCTAAGAACGAAACGAGATAAAATTTATATATTCATACATTTTTCACTCAATTAAAAATAATAATTTTAAGTTAACTTACTACCATCTAATTATATCCTTTACCTTTTTTCATTGGCTTATTTTGGATAAATGTATTTTTTTAAAGAGTATTCTGGATCATCTGCCAGATTCAAATGCTCTTAAATGCTTACTTAAAGGCCCAAAAAAACGCATAAAGCGAAACCCGGCTGGCAATTACAATGGCAATTTCCAGTGGTCAAATGTGTGATATTTCAATTAAAACTTAACGGCGCAAGTCATTAAACGGCAGATACAACTTGTACAGCAATCGGAGGGAAAACAAGATGCCGCAAAAAGCGCAAATGTCGCAGCAGACGGGCAAAAATCGACAGCAACAGCAGAAATATCAGCGGCAGCGACCATTTGAGAGAGCTCAACATATTCAAAGTTGTGCACGAGCGCGATTCCAATTTCATTTTGTGCTCGGCGATGAGGCAAAAACCATTTGGCCAGCAACAAATGAAAAAACACAAACAAAACGTTTTTGTTTAATTAAATTAACAAAATACGCGTCGGATGAGCGGATAAAAAACTCGGTTATTTTGCACGCAGGCCAACACGCCAACACGTGTTGCAGAATTGGCCCAGAGAGTGTGGCCAGAAGAGAGAGAGACTGGCTTTAAGCCTGCTCTTAAGGCGTGCTTTGTCCCGCTTCCACTGCTGCTTCAGTGACTCCATCTCGCTCGAGACACCATTCAGTTGGTGGCCACTCACTCACTCCCATGGAAATATAGCTCATGCGCCCTGTTGTCTCGCTCTGCGGCATTCGGCCAACCCGTTCTGGCCAATCGGCAAAAAGCGGTCGAGAAACAGGCGGAGCCTCTCCGGACCCTCGATGCAACGTGGTCGGGTCGGTAGCCCTAAACTCTGGCCAAAAGCCCAAAGCCAGGCCATAAACCAAGCCCGAAACCCTGCCCCTGCGCCATTGCAGCTGTCTGGAGAGTCTGTCAACCATTTGGCGTCCATGACCAAGCATGACGGCTATCTGGGCCCTGTTCCTGCTGCCTCTGCTTGCGACTTGGCCACTGTTTCTGCTTGCTGGCTGGCATTTTGACATTTCGCTCCGAGGCTTCTGGAGTCGGTGGCGCCGCACTGCAGCATCTGCAGCCACATCAGTTATCTGTCCCGCTGCGGTTTGCGGCTATAAATGTGCGCCATCATGCAACTGGATGCGGAATTTGCATTGCGGTGCGGCTCTGCTGCTGCCCCTATTTCCAGATCGTGCAACTGTGTTTCCAAAATTATAACCCTTTTGCAAAAGAACATTACAAAAAAAATTTGCAACTTTCCTGGGCCTTCAAGTATATTAACTCCAATGTATAACGAGGGCACAGTTCGGCTAAATAAAAAACCACTTTGGTTTCTGAATTGGTGAATAAACCCATCACTCTTCCAATTAGGTTATTTGTTTAATATTTTTATACCACTCAGCTTAAAAAACAGCACAGATGAGCCAAAAAGAAACCTAGAAACAAGGGTTAAAAACATTTGAAAAATTACAAAAAAAAGAAGACACAAGTAAATTATTCTACATTTTTGTGTTATTACTAACATTTTTCATTTTTTACTTAGTTTAAATGGAGTAAATATTAAATTCTTCTTCGCTTGATCATTTGACCATGCTAATTATATCCGTTACTCGTAGAGTAAAAGGGTATATTGTATTCGTGCAAAAGTATGTAACAGGTAGAAGGAAGCGTTTCCAACCATATAGACTACAGCGTTCTCTCTTGTTTTGTATGGGTATATTACAATAGCTTACAGCAAAAAAGGATAATCCTTGAGACCAATTTTTTGAGTTTAGTTTTGAGTCGCTAATCATGGTGAACAAATTAAAAAAAAAATGCAAAGTACCGTTTTAAAGATCTTCGCAAAAATCCAGATTTTCTGCACTTCTTTTATAAAACCTGACAGACCTCGAAAACCGTTAGACAAAAAAAATTTGACTGACACTATTTGAAAGGCAATAGATGCACCTTTCCGAAAAGCTATAGTTCGTTGTGAAGTTCAAAAATATTTATTCTTATACCCTTGAAGCTATCGGGATGAAACTTTCCCAGAAGTCTTCTTTTTATTGCAGGTAGTATATAAGTCGGAACCGGCCGGATTGGACCACTATATCTTTTAACACCCATAGGAAGGGTCGGAAAAATAATCAAAAAAAAGGATAGCTTATATGTTTTTTGACATATAACCTTATACTTTTGGAAATAACGTTATTTTAGTAATTCTGAATTTCAAATTTAATTTTATCAAAATCAGACAACTATATATAGCTGCCATAGGAACGATCGGAAAATTAATGCAAAATTAATTGAAACAAATTATAGCTCGTTTAATTTTGTTGTATTCTCTTCTACTCTGGAATATGACTAAATAATATGGCTGTCATAGGAAAGATATATAATTTAATGACAAAATTAACTTGTAATCTAATCTAAGGTCTAGCCAAAGCTATAGCTTCCTTTTTTGTTTTTAGCTATTTTTTGTATAACTAGTTATACCCGTTACTCGTAGAGTAAAAGGGTATATTGTATTCGTGCAAAAGTATGTAACAGCTAGAAGGAAGCGTTTCCGACCCTATAAAGTATATATTTTCTTGATCAGGGTCACTAGCCGAGTCGATATAGCCATGTCCGTCTGTCCGTCTGTCCGTCTGTCTGTCTGTCTGTCTGTCTGTCTGTCTGTCCGTCTGTCCGTATGAACGCTGAGATCTCGGAAACTATAAAAGCTAGAGGATTGGTATTTTGCATGAAGATTCTTGGAGCTCCTACGCAGCGCAAGTTTGTTTGAAAAAGGTGTCACGCCCTCTCTAACGCCCACATTCGGTTATATACGATTTTAAAAATTTAAATATTTCGGAAAAGTAAAAATGCAGTTTTATTGTGTTTATCAATACCTATCGAAATGTAGAAGAAATTTATCAAATCGGACCATTCGTTAAAAAGTTATGCGTGATCAAAGTTTCTATCTCCATCTCCCTCGCACTCCCTTTACCTGAGTAACGGGTATCTGATAGTCGGGGCACCCGACTATAACGTTCTCTCTTGTTTTATTGTATTCTCTTCTACTCTGGAATATGACTCTTTTTTAATATTTAAGAATTTCGAACTAAATTTAATAATAATCGGACTAAATAATATAGCTGTCATAGGAAAGATATATAATTTAATGACAAAATAAAACGATTTTAACTTTTTGTAATTTCTAAGGATCTGCAAGGGCTAGCCACAGCTATAGCTTCCTTTTTTGTTTTTAGCTATTTTTTGTATAACTAGTTTTAATTTCATTTTAAAAAACACGAGAGAAGGCTATAGTAGAGTACCTCGAATAGAGGAACCAATATTTCCTCGTAACAAATTTGTTAGTGCTAACCATTTAAAAACTAACCACTATGCATATTTATACCCGTTACTCGTAGAATACAAGGGTATATTGTATTCGTGAAAAAGTATGTAACAGCTAGAAGAAAGCGTTTCCGACCCTATAAAGTATATATATTCTTGATCAGGGTCACTAGCCGAGTCGATATAGCCATGTCCGTCTGTCCGTCTGTCCGTGTGTCTGTCTGTCCGTATGAACGCTGAGATCTCGGAAACTACAAAAGCTAGAAGGTTGAGATTTCCCACACATATTCTTCGGCTTCCTACGCAGCGCAAGGTTATTTCAAAAAGGTGCCACGCCCTCTCTAACGCCCACAATCGCCCACTAACGATTTTAAAATGTGTCTGGCGCCCACACCTTTAAAGATTTCCGAGAAGTATAAATGAAATTTAGTTGTGTATATTTATACCTATCAAATCGGACCATTCATTAAAAAGTTATTCGCAATCAAAAAAATTTTATATATCCATCTCCCTCGCACTCCCTTTAGCTGAGTGACGGGTATTAGATAGTCGGGACACAAACCCGACTATAGCGTTCTCTCTTGTTTTATAATTAAAAACTAATAATTAGCTTAAAAAGTTATCTTTCCGTTAAACTCAGAAACCTTAAAACTTGCCTCACTTATTCGTGTTGATTATAATCAACATTTATTGTAGATAAAGAACCGCATATTGCTCATTTGATAAATTATTTACGCAGTCCGCCAACTTCCGGCTATCTCCGTGCCATCGCTCAAAATGGCTGATCGTATGCAAATACAAAATGGCATTGATGACAGTGCAAACAAGGGCGGCGACAGTCCAAAGCCGATAACAGAATTTGTGCTGCACTCAACTAAATGAAAGGCAGCACGAAAAGCGCATAAAATGGCAGCCGGTACAAATGGAAGGCCATAAAAATATGTAACTGCGGCGGGCGGGCAATTAGGTGAAATAATCAAATTAGCTGATAAACCGAAAGGGAAACTGCTGGACATTAAATTCACCGTCGGCTGGCAAAAACAACGATCGCTAAATGAAGCAATTTCCCAGTGATTCGAATATGGAAAAGTCCAGCAACATTGTTGGCAATGGGAACATACATACCTGGCATACTGCTAGTGGTGCATTAAGTTCTGAGTCCCCCGGTGGACGGGCCAATTGCATTGATTAACTAAATAAACGGCCTTCCCATGCAGCACTTGCATTTTAATTTCATTTATTTCGACCTTTTTCCCCGAGGGATGGCAGTTGCAGTTGTCACAGCCAAAATCTGCTGCCTTTTTCCCACCCGCCGGCGACACATGTCCGTGCCCATAAAAAATGCCTTGTCAGGAGTTCAAAAAAGAGTAAAAAAACCTTAAAAAAATTTATAAAGAACGGCGAACAAAAAAAGATGCCAATCCAGGGGCGAGCAGCGAAAAAGAAATAAACCAAGTGCTCCAATAAAAATTCCACCGCCTTCGCCCGCATGCCGACCTGCTCGCACACACTCACCCTCTCTGTCTCGCACGCTCTCTCTTTTTTGTCCCGTATTTATTGTTTTTTTAAGAGCACATCGCCGCTTTTTCCCAACTTGCTCTTGAGCTTGGTTTACATTGCGTATGAGTGAAATTTTTTCAGTGCCGCCTCGCCATTGCTTGAAATGAATATGTGCGATTATTAGCCACAAAAAGCGTGTTTCGTTTTTGCCACTGACTTTGGTAGTTTTTGCGGATTTTTAATTTGAATATTACATGTATTAAAAACTCATTACTACGCGTGGTTCGCCATCGAAGTTGGTCAATGGGCTAATGGTCGGCGGATGCGATTTTTTGTCTTTCGCCGTTTGTCTTTGGCAGAAAATTGTGCATTTGGGATCGGAACGAATGCGATAAATACATATTCTAATCTTTATTTTGGCTGTGAAAAATATCAAATTACGAGGAAACTTGCAAACGATAGGAGTGAAAAATACACAATAAAGGCGCGTGAAAATCTTAATTTTAAGTTCATAAAGAAATAAATTCTTCAAAAATTGTTTTATTTTTTAGATATTTAACACACACAAAAAAAAGCATGTCGCCGTAAAATCGATATGTGCATGTTAATTTCTGGTTATGCAAAAACCCCATATCGTTTTTACATGAAATACTCATTTCGAACATATCGAATTTACCTGGCCCCATAGCAAGTTACGTTTCATATCGATTTTTTTTTTGGGTGTATCCATTAGCAGTTAATTTAGCCAGTATTTAGTTAAAACCAAATCATTTCGAACATATCGAATTTACCTGGCCCCATAGCAAGTTACGTTTCATATCGATTTTTTTTTTTGGGTGTATCCATTAGCAGTCAATTTAGCCAGTATTTAGTTAAAACCAAATAAAAAGTAAAGGTATTTAAGCCAACACGAAATATAAGTCAATTAAACTAACAGATAAATAAAATTGGAAATTGGAATACAAAAATTGGTAATTTAGTGAAACAAAAATTGAGGATATCTTAAATTAAAATGTTTTATAAGCGTTAAATGTAATTAAATTAACATATCTAAATCCAAATAAATCAAAGATTTAGATCTTTTCTACCTTATTATATTTGAGCGTGAATTTTTAGTACCTCTATCTTAAATATTAGTGTTTCATTAATTTCAAAGTTTTAAATGTAAAATATCTGAGTCCCAATAAATATAAAATTGAGATAATTTCTACAAAATTATATTATATGTATTTTGCTAATGAGGATGAATACTAATTTTTTGCAAATTTTGCTATCACTGACTTTTGAGGTTGTATCTTAGGGAAATATCTCAGTTTCTCTTTAATTTGAGATAGCTTTAACGTCTAAGGTAAAGATGTTAGGTAAATGCTATTATTTCATTATAAAAAATATTGATTCATTATATCGTCTCCATTGACGGACTTGAACTTTCATTTTTGGTCTTTATGACGCCCCCGTGTGTTACCATAAAGATTGAGCCATAAAAACGGCGCGCAACATTAACCGTTCGGCGGGCAACGAGCAACGAGCAACGTGCAACGTGCAACATGCAATATGCTCATTCATGCTCAAAGTCAAGAGAAAAGAAAAGCCACTCAGGCAAAAAGCCCGAAATCAAATCAAAGTTGCTCAAGAGACGCGGCGGCAAAAAGCGAGCTGCAGGAAAAACCACAAACAATTTTTTTCCATCGCACCGCGGCACCCAAAAGAGAGGGAGAGAGACCGAGTGAGAGAACGAGCGAACTAGTTTTTTGCCGCTGCAGTGGAGCAAAAGGAGTAAAAAGCTGTTGCGCAGGCGTCGCCGTCTGCCCCAAAGCCATGCTGGCCAAGAGTGCGAAAGAGAGCGGGCTAGCAGGAGCGAGAGAGAGGGCGAGCTAAGCTGCGATTTGGCGGCGAGTGCGAGGCATTTGAATGTTTTTTTCGTGGCCGCACTCAGCATTCGAGTTCGGAATTCTTGCGAGCTGGCAGCTACTTTTTGCCGCTGCTCGCTGCTGCCGCTTCTGCTGAGCAAAGCCAAAGCCAAGCGCTAAGCCAAATTAAACCTGGCCCAAACGGCCGGCCACTTGGCCACTGTCCACCAGTTGGCCACTTTCGCGCGCGTTCCAGCCAAGTGCACTCTGCAGTCTGCACTCAGCAGTCTTTTTTGCCCGCGTGTCCCAATCCGCGAAGAATTCTGTCGCAAAGTGCAATGCATTTTCGCCATTCCGCAAGTGCAGCTGCTCCCCCAGCTCGCGGTATCACAATTAAAAATCGAGCCGAGTGAAGTCGCAAATTGTTATCACCACACGTCTCCGCCGTCTTGTCGGTAAAAAAAAGAAGAAGCCAAGCCCTCGGAAAGGGTCGAAAATTGGTCAAGTGTCAATACATTCGAGGCCGTAATAAACGTGTTTTTGTGCGTTCCTGAATAGTTATTGTGATCACGATCAGCTGAGCGCGAGCTAGTGAATGCAAGTGAATGAATATTGAGGAATATCCAAGTATTACCCGAAATAATTACGAGAATTTTCACAATCCACGATGAAGAGTTAATGTCAAATGGTTAGCTAGTAAAGCAATCTTTACATATATTAAGAATGACAAGAATACAAAAAAACATAATGCACAATCTTAAAATTTAAAATTGGAATTTAAATAATTATTATTAAATGGCCCCATCAACTTTATTTATTAAATTTATGTTTTTATTATTATTATACGCAATCCTTTGGCGCATGTACTAGACAGATTTTTATTTCTTTGGAAATATTAAAAAATGTATTATAAAAATCTCCAATTACATTACATTAAGGATAGATTCTTGATTTTCAGAACTGCTTCTGTAAATCTCAAAACAAACTCGTTTTATTTTCAAAATGACGAATTACTCTCTATAATTATACATGTTTAGGGTCTTGCTGTAATTAACCATGGAGCCATAAATTAACTTTCAATTTACCCCTAACGGAAATACGCATTCTAAGCAAATAAATTAATTTACTCTTATCCGACGGGTTTATAAATCATTACCATTAGTACCTATCCCTAATAAAATCAATAAATTAATCAATATTAAAACAGAGACCTAAATTTTAAACTATTCTATCTTTAGAAATATTTATGAATTTAAGTCAGTCGAAAACGACCGATTACTCATATCACGTTTGTCATTGTATATTGCAAACTGCCGAGTAGGTTTTTTAGGTAATTGAGCGCAGAACTGCATGAGAAAATATGTTTTATATTTATTGCCAAATTTATTATTAAGCAAGTGCGTCCAATATTGTTTATCGATTTAGTACTTTTCCAAGTTTTTGCTATACATTTTGAGAATTTTAGTAAATACTAGTTAACCAGTTGACTTTCTTCATCAGTTGTTCTGTGCTAATCTCCTTCAAGAAGTGAACGAAAACAATTAAATAAAACAATAAAAGCATAAATTGAATGAAAAGTGATTTGATTTTCTGGGAGCCCCTCAAGTGGAATTTAATTAGCAAATCGCTTTCAAGAACCGCCAATCGAAGGTGCTTAAATGATTATGCATGGTACCTGGTACAAGGGACCTCAGTTGGCGCACCATCCTCACTCGAATCCGCACAACAGCTCGCACGGCCACAGTGACTACCACCAGTTCCGCTCGTACCCCTCGTTCGTTGTGACGCCCTACCACGATGGCCATCTCCAGGGCCCGGCCACGCCCACTCCCTGTCCGGCCCCGCCAACGCCCTGCAACGGTCCAGTTCCAGTTCCAGTTTCGGCTCCCGTCTGCCAGACCGGCGGCCAGGGGTCCCCAGTAATCGTCGAGGGGTCCTTTGCCGCTGCAGCCGCCGCCGCTGCCGCTGCTGCCGCTGCCGCCGCTGCTGCCGCCGCCTCCGTCGCCGTCGGAGGATCCAGCGCCACGCCCCTGCTGCCCAGTCCGCCCATTAAGATCGAGCAGGTCTTTGGCGAGCCCTCTTCGCTGGGAACCGTCGTCGAGGACTACGCACTGGGACTCGACTGTCACGTAGAGCACACGTTTCGAGTGAGTACACTGAGAGAAATTTAACTGAGAATGAAAAACATAATAATTTACATTAGTGGAATAGATTTAAGAATTTCAACTCCAGTAGGTAGGAATGCGAGATTACAAAGTCTCGGTATTTTTGGACCTTAGTCTCATAATGTATAAAATGACTTTAACTTTGAATTCGTTAACCTAATTTTTATACCCGTTACTCGTAGAGTAAAAGGGTATATTGTATTCGTGCAAAAGTATGTAACAGCTAGAAGGAAGCGTTTCCGACCCCATAAAGTATATATATTCTTGATCAGGATCACTAGCCGAGTCGATCTAGCCATGTCCGTCTGTCCGTCTGTCTGTCCGTCTGTCTGTATGAACGCTGAGATCTCGGAAACTATAAAAGCTAGAAGATTGGCGTTTTGCATGCAGATTCTAGGAGTTCCTACGCAGCGCAAGTTTATTTTAAAAAGGTGCCACGCCCCCATCTAACGCCCACAATCGTGGACTTCATATACGATTTTAAAATTTCAATATTTCGGAAAAGTAAAAATGCAGTTTTATTGTGTTTATCAATCATACCTATCGAAATGTAGAAGAATATTTTTCAAATCTTGGACCATTCGTTAAAAATGTTATTCGTGTTGCAAAGTTTCTATCTCCATCTCCCTCGCACTCCCAAATAATTTACCTGAGTAACTAGGGTATCTGATTGTCGGGGCACCCGACTATAGAGTTCTCTCTTGTTTAAACTGTGTCCATGCGATGACCAAAACATGCTGTTTTGGATTATGTTTATAGAAAAAAATTTTTACAGAACCCAACTATTCTTATAGATGTGGGAGAAAACATAAGGTATGATTAAATAACTAAGAGTATAACTAGAGTAAAAGGGTATATTGTATTCGTGCAAAAGTATATAACAGGTAGAAGGAAGCATATTCTTCATCACGGTAACTAGCCGAGTCGATCTACCCATGTCCGTCTGTCCGTCTGTCTGTCTGTATGACCGCTGAGATCTCGGAAACTACAAAAGCTAGAAAATTGGGATTACCCACACATATTCTTGGGCTTCCTACGAAGCGCAAGTTTGTTTCAGCCGAGGGCCACGCCCCCTCTTACGCCCACAATCGCCCTTAACGATTTTAAAAGGTGTCTGGCGCCCACATCTTTAAAGATTGCGGGAAAGTAAAAATGCAATTTTATGGTGTTTAGAAGAAATTTTTTTAATCGGACCAGTTTAATATATCTATCTCCCTAGCACTTATTTTATCTGAGTAACGGGTATCTGATAGTCCGGGCACCCGACTATAGCGTTCTCTCTTGCTTTATACATTTTGGGCCACAACAAAACAAGGAAAGCTATAAATAAATTGGATTGTTTAAGGGTTTAGACATTCAAATAAGTTTATTAAAATACTAACATACTTTTGAACTTGACATTTATTTGAAAATAGTTATGTGAAATCATTCAAATACCTCAATAAGTAATTATTTTTCAAATAAAACAATAAACTCCTTTTGTGGTAATATTCTAGTTTAAGGGACACCCCGAAATTTGCGAACCAATTTTCCTCGATGGACAACGATTTCTCAAGAATTTACATGCAAAAAGAACTTGGCGGACAGCCATGGATCTCTTGTAATTGAATTTTACAGTTGCGTGTTTTGCTATAAAAACAAGTACGCTTTTTTATCGATTGATATAAATATCATATATGTACATTAGGGCGGTCCAAAAAATGAAATCTTACCCCTTCACATGGTAGATTAAGTAAACAAAAAATGTAAGTGAAAACTAACTTATAAAAGTATTATAAAAGTAAAGTTCAAGAAATCGCGGTCCAAAGATTGCAAAAAATGCGCCTCAGACAAAAACTATTTTTAAAAAAATCGCGCAATTTGCTTAAAAATATTTTTCGCTTGCGCCGCAGTGCACTTCTTATTTCAATTCTCTAAAGTACTTGTATTATTGTGCATTATTGGTGTAGCTATTTCTACGATTTTCTTTAGACCGTGAAAAAGGTTAAAAAAGATAATCCTCCTTGGACCGCGGTTTATTCAGATTCACCTTAAGGTTATGTATGTGTTGGTCATCCATAGTCATTCGAGTTCTTAAGAAATCATTGTCCACCGAGGATATTTAATTCACGGTTGTGGGGTCTGGCCTGCTATAAAAACAATTACACATTTTTGTCGAATTTTTTTGAACTCCTATTATTTTGACAACGAACGGAAAGCCCATATATTTTTATAGCAAAAAACGTCAAAAACATAGAAAATCCTACTTTGTTTTTATAGCAAAACTCACAACTTTAAAATAAAATTGCAAGCGAGCCGTGCATTTCCGCCGATAATCTTCCGCACGTAAACTATTTTTTTTTCGCGATTTTTGGGGCACAGGCCCCTTTTTCAGACTATTACCAAAAATTTTTCCCGGAATTTAGACTTTGCAAAAACGTTCTCAAAGTTTTTTTCCATTTTTTTTTCCAACAGTTCCTTGTTTTTAATCCACTACTTTCAAATGCTTCCTATTCGGGAATAGTTCAGTAGACAGATTTATAATATTATTTAAAATACTTGTTCTTTATAGCACAATACGCAACATTTAAATTCAATTGCAAGAGAACCATCGCTGACCGCCAAGTTATTTTTGCATGTAAATTCTTAAGAAATCGCGATCCATCGTGAATAATTTTTTGCGAATTTCTGGGGAGAGTTCCCAAAACTAGAGTATTACCACAACTTTACGTAATCCAACTAAAAATGTTCAATGTTGGTTGCAAAGTTTTAAATTTATGGCCGCTGTTTATTACCTAATTTTAGAGCAGTGTATGGATAATGTTATTATGTCAAATTACTGGTTGGGATACCCATTGGAGCAGCTGCTGCACTTGTTTTTCCTCCTCTCCCACCACCGAAAAGTGGGCGTGCTCCAAATCAATTTCCATAAAATCATCCAATAACACTTAAAAGCCGAGCAGGGCAAAAACCGACACACACAAGTGGCAGGCGAGTAAAAAACACGAAAACAAACACGCCCCCAACTCGAAGAGCGTGTGAAAGAGCGTTTTCTCTTTTGGGGAAAACAAGAGCGCCCCCGAAAAAAGAGAGCCCGGGCTTTCGAGTGTTTTTTGGGGGAAAATGCTCAAGCTCCTGCTTGGCTTTTTCTAGAGGCTTAAAGGATACTTTTTGCTAGCTTGGTTCGTGCACAGGATATGGCATAATTGGCCAGGCTTTCAAAGCTTTTCTCATACTAATGGCAATTGACTTGATGCTTCAAGTGGCTCAGGGAAAATTAAAGCAAATCAACAGGTGGCCATTCGAAGGACAAGATGGCTTTGAAATATTAGAAGTAGCTTTCAACCTGTGGAGTTTATTAGAGAACTCTACGGATATTCATGTTATTTTAAAATCACAACATATTAACTTACATTTCTAATTACCGTTCCATATGAACATCCAAACATAAATAAAAGTAACATTTAAAAGCACTACGTTACATTTGTAAGCTATTTTTTTCGAATCAATTGTTGGACTCATTTTGATCCTTATAAAATGGTGTAACTTGAATTAATTTCACTGAATAAATCTAACTTGCTTTTCTTATCTCCACAAATTTCAAATATTCCGCAAGAAACCATTTTTTTTCGTAAATTCTTCAGAGCTCTTAATGCATCTTAAAGGCCAATACCATTTGCTTCTGTTCCTGGCGATGCAAAATGGACGCACGTTTCTTACGCTTATCAGGACATTTCACCCACACAGCTAAACACACGTGTGTTCGTTTTACAACTAAGTGTGTGAGTGTGGACTGCCAGCAAAGGGCAGCTGAAAATCCTTGAACATAAAAGGAAAACAAGAACGCAGCCAGCACATGCACATAAAAACATATGCTCCTGGACGGGATTTAGTTTGGGGACCCCATTTGCCGACTCGCTGCTCGCGTAACGTCGACTGCGACGCCAGCGGCGCTGCAAATGCAACTACTGCACTATGAAATCGTTATGCCTTTTTTTTGCGTTGGTAAGGGGTCTTGATGCTGGTCCCTCGTTTTTCTTTTAAGCAAATCGGCTTAGAAGAGCGATTCAAGAAAGTAATCTTAATATAGTTTTGAAATCTACCAGAAAAGATGTATTGCATAGGGTAGGGTAAGATAATGGTATGACAAAATGAAATACGAATAAAATAAACACAAGGATCGCTGTTCATGAATTGCACGCATAAAAATGTTTCCTTTGATATTAAACCAAAGTTAGGAAAATAAGAAAAAATCAGTTTAAGTTAAATAATTCTAATTTAATCGAAGAAAATTTTGAAAAACTGATATTTCGATTAGATTAGGTTATTCTATTTGAATTTTTCAAGAGATCGACAAATAAATTCGTCCAAAAAATTTGAAACTGAATTTGAGCTAAATACCTTAAAATGTAAGGATCAAAATCTTCATTGTGAATATTGTAAAGTTGTGATTCCTTTTCAAAATAAGAATTTGCGTTCTTTAAAGTACCAACATTCCAATTCATACTTCAGTTTTGCATTAAACTTATAAATTTGCACAGTTCCAAATTGATTTTCCACTTTATTGAATTCGTTCCCTGAATATTCCTTAATTTCCGTTCAGTTCCTGAAATCACCTCGATCCTTTTGCAACTCGGGAATATTCTTGAATGATTTTCCCTGCCGCACAGACACAGCGCCATTTAAAGGGAAAAAAATTGCAGCGGATAATAGAAAAACATTCAGAGAAATTGCACAGCAAGCGGCAACAAACAAAACAACGAGCTTCAGCTGAGCTGCGGAAAAAATAGTAAGAAGAAGGGAAATAATATAAACAAAATGAAGGAAAAGAAATTGGCGCTCGTGAAATGTTAACGGGGCCAGGAGGGCGCTAAGCTGAGCAGTAGTTGTGGCAGAAGGATATATATCTGCAGCTATCCCGGGGCAGCGACGCCGGCAGAGGCAGCGACGTCGACGGCGACGCGGACTGCGGTGAATGTTTTTATCCTTTCTTCGATGTGTCGTCGCGGCATTTTCCTCTGCTCTGTGTGTGTGTGTCTGTGTGTGCGAGTGTGCTAGTGTGCTTGTGCCAGGACATCACACGGTTTCGCTTTTCTTTTACAACTTTTTGTTATTATTTCGTTTTTTGCTCGACGCCTGCAATGTATTTCTTTCAGTTTGCTGGCGTTTTTTGCTTCATGTGCAAGAAAAAATACAATTTTACTTGGCTTTTTTATGTCCGAGTGTGTGTGTGTGCGTGTTTGTTACTGCTGCTTTCCCGAGCTCTACTTCTTGAGTTTCCTTTTCGCGCGCGCCATTTCGCTGCTGCTTTTCCACAGCTCCTGCTGCTACTTACCCGTACAACAAACATGGCCATAAGTCGCCGGAGCGAAGCTTGCTTCCGCTCTGTCTGCTTTCCTTTTTCCCCCAGTCGCTGCCTCTGCCGCAGTCGCAGTCGCAGCCGGCGTCGCAGCTGGCGTCGCAGTAACTGCGATTGTTGCATGTGGTCCGGGGTTTGTTGCCTTTGGCGGGCTGCAACTCTCGTTGTCTTCAGTTCGCTTGGGCTTGGCCAAATCTATTGGTCGCGGTGCCGCGCTCGCGTCCGTGTCCACATCCGCATCCGCATCCGTGCCGAATCCGCATCCGTACCCGTATCCGTGTCCTTTCGCGGTCGACAGTTGCGGCCACCGCACGCCAGATGGCGCCACAACGTGACCAGGGCTGAACAACTGCAATTAGGATAAAGCGGACCGATTTTTGGGGGTGGATTTGGTACATCATAGAAGACTACTGAGGTTCCAGGTTCTTAAAATCACAGACATTCGAGAAAATCCACGGAATTGGTTAAACCGCCTTTCCTGTTACGACTGCTTAAAAGTAGTTTTAATTGGAGACACTTCTTGTAGTATACAACAAGATCATTAACCAGTAGCAGATGTTTCCGTAATAGTCCCTAGTTATACCAATTGTCCTTATGTTTAAACTTGAAACTTTAAAGACTTCTTAAATAACACATGTCGACAAAAAAATAGCCCAAGACTAAACGCTAGAAAACGTGAAAGGATTTTACCTTTAGATTACTACCCCATACTTCGAAGCTTTCAATCACGTCACAGTTTTAAGAAAACCGTGGTCAAAGTTCCAAATTTTCGATTTTTAGGCACTTTTTGCGGGTTACTAGCAAGAACAGATTAGAATGATAGATACAAAAATTTCTGGAAAGATACTTGGCGATAGGAAATAAAGATATATTTTTTAGTTGGTATTCTAGAATTCAATCTATTTATTATATAATACTTTTTATTTTAATTTAGCTTATCTCCCAGTTTAATATTGCACTTTTGTACAGAATCTTTTAAATATACATATAAAAGTTGTAAGTAAGTTAAGGCTCTTAACTTACCGAATGTTTTTCCAAAAATTATAAAAAACACCTTTTAACATTTCTTTAGGCAAAACCATTTTTAAGACTTAACCCTTGTTCTTAGAAATTATTAGAGAATTATGAAAACATCAGTTAGACCCATACATCTTAATTGGAGGTTAGAAGCCAAGTAATTATTGGGACTTGCCCAGCAATCCTCACATTTTTGGCATCATGACTTAGCTTTGGCTCCCTCTCAAGTTCCGTCAAATAAGAAGGAAAATGCCAAACGCTGTTATTCTTGTCTACGCCTACGGCAAGCACAGCTTTTTGAAGAAAAACAGGCACACAGGACCTCTTAGAGAATGTGCAGCACTCACACAAACGCCGCTCGGAGACGGCGGAGAAAAATCAAAATAATAAAAATCACAAACATGAGCAAACCGTATAAAAGAAAATCAATCTGCCGCACCGCCCCAACCTTCCCCTCCTTCCATAAGCATGTCGCGCAAATTCAGCTTTATTTTCTATTTTTCCCCCTTTTTCGCTTTTCTTACAAGAAAATGCTGCAGTGCGCGCTGAAACTGCAAATGTATGTCTTTATAACGGGCAGTGTGCATATAAAAAAGGAGCAAGGGGGAATTATAAAATAAAAAAGGGCAGAAATAACAAAAACTGCAGCAGGAGGAAGGTTGCGAGGAGCTACAAAACATTCACAACACACAGGAGTCTCAGTTAACGCACACATTCACCACCGTATTTCTTTATGTTTGTATGTGTGTGTATGTTTGTGCAGTCCTGTATGTATGAAACATTCGCGCGCGCTCGCCATTTTCTTTTGCCTTGAGCTGCTGCACTTTGGCTTCCAGTTGGGCTCCTCAGTTGTTGCAGGTTATCCCACGCTCGCTGACGGACGGAGACGTAGACGGACTCACGAACAAGACTGTCGGACAGCCGGACAGCCGTAAACCCACACAAACACACCCGAGAGACCAACTAACAAGCACTCACAGCGAAATCCTTTCTTATCAGCCTTAAATGAAGGAAAAATGCGGAAAATGGCTAGCTGCGACTTTAAGTGGCGTATACGTGATATCAACACCGTTCAACGTGGCGTATACTTAACAAGAAAACGTTTCCAGAACTTTGATAAAATACAGTTCCTTATTAAAAGTGAAACAAAAAAACCATGACAACTTCGAGTTAAACAATGGTTTTCAAACGAAAAGTTCCTCCACGAAAGTGAAAAAATATTAAAACCATGTAAACTCCAACGTAAACCAAAACAAAACCAGCAACGCAAAGTTCCTATCACCCAGTGCAAACTACACTAAATATATAAGTAAAATGTATTCATATTTCTCTTTAAACAAATAAACTAATCTACTAAGTATTTTAAATAAATAACTAAAATATTTATCAATCTAAACAATCTTTTAAATAATAATAACAAAATACCAATATAATTGAATAAATAACAAATACACCGGAAAACCCAAACACACACACCGCATTTGACGACTAACTTAACACTCTGCTCACCCACCAAGTGGAAATCGCAACCAACCAAAAATAAAAACCTAAGCGCCAGCCACAAAATGAAACAATCATAGATGAAAAGTAAACACAACCCAACCAGCTGAGCAAATAAATCAAATCGCAGGGACAACGAGCGACGAGCACCGACAAAGTGTTTACTAAACAATAAACAAAACATAAAGCCAACAGAAATTGGTCAACATATGCAAGTAAAAAGGATTCCTACACATGTCCATCACGAGGATAACCATAAAACTCATAAAAAAAATACGAAACTGGCAGCCAGCAAAACTTTTTCAAGGTCGTCGCTGGCAAGTTTCTGGTGGCAAATCATTTCTATTTGTTTCAAATTGTTGTGCATCCAAAAAAATGGGCGGAAAAAGTTTTTGAAGTGCACTCCGCCCCCGCCATCTAAAATAAAATAAAAGTTAAGCCCAAATAAAAAGACATCAAATTTGGTTGCAAACTTTTTGTTCGTTTTCCGCTCTCCCACAATTTTTCAATGTGGGCTGTGTATGTGGAAAATCAAACAAACTGTGCTTCAGTTAGATAAATTGCTGTAAGCGGGGGTTTTCCCCCGTTCGAAAGTGAAATTGTCGAGCGGGAATAAAAAGCGTTGCCTACATTTGGTTGTCATGCACGAACTCATGGGCAAATACAGCCATCCGGACATGGACTTGCTGAAGGATCAGCTGAAGCGTGGCGGCTACATGGGCGCCCTTGGGCCGCCCACCCCCGGCGCCGCCGCCCCCGCCCCCTCGCCCTTCCTGATGCCCGCCGAATTCTACAAGAGCCTGTTCGCCAGCGCCGTTCTGCAGCAACAGCAGCAGCACAAGTTCTACGCCGGATCGCCCTCGCCCAGTCCAGCGCCCAGCTTATCACCCTCTTCAGGTCGCTCGCATCCACATCCACCCAGCAATTTGTTATTTTCCACAGCGGCCGAAGCGACCGCTTGCGTTCCGGAGAATGGTGCAGTGAAGACGGAGCTCGAAGAGCCGGATCAGGAGACCCAGGAAAACGGAGGGCATAAGGAGCAGAAACCCATCATCGAAGAGAACCCAACGGCCAGTGTTAGTATGGGAATAAGTGTAGGAAGTAAATGAGGGGTCATAAATGGGATTTCAAGGGGTTTAATTTTGATTATTTTGGGATGCAGATAAGTACAAATAAAACAAGGCTTTCCTGTGTCTACTCTCCCTTCGGGGCAACTCAAGTTGCGACTACGTAGGACACAACCCTTAAATTAGATTATTTGCCCCACAATTAAAACGTAATTGTCACATGAGAATAAGTGTTTCTATCAGTGTTATTTACGTCAACATGATATGTCAGTCATTTAAATAGTAATTAAGGACTCCAAAATAACACTAACTTAATAGGAAGTTTTTTTTTTTTTTTACAAGTTTAAACTTTTAAGGTCTTGAAAGTTTGAAAGCTTATCTGTTCAGCGTACATGCACATTTAAAAATGAGAAATCATTCAGCATATATTAGCATGAATATAGAAGACCTCCTGCCGACTGGTAGACGGTATGAATGCCATTAAAAAGGCATTTCTTTTTTCATGCTCAATACATTAACCAACAAAATTTGTAAATGTTTGACGAAACCCCTTTTCACACAAGCAACAAACCATTTTTCATTGCAGAAGCCGCACAACAACAACGGCTACTCGTGGTCCACCGGCAACAACAACGAGGCTGTCAGCAACAACAATAACAACAACCACCCAACAGCACCACCCACACCGCCCAACGAGGCGGGCGCCACCCAAGCGACTTCAGTGTCCGCAATTAATTTGAATCAAGCCCAACCCGCATCACAGACGCGTCCAAACTTTGGCAGCTCCATAAAGTCACCACCATCAGAACCGGACGCGGTCACCGTAGCCAGGTGCAAAAGTCAGGAGAACAACTCCAGCCAACACCCCATATCCGACCCCAACTCCGATCCCAACCCGGCCCAGAACCCCGGTTCGAATTCAACGGCCGCTGCCGTGGCCGCCGCTGCCGCCGCCGCTGCCGCTGCCAACATGCCGATCGGCGGCGTCCAGGGCCAGAATCCCACCCAGGGGCTGGTCCACTGGATGAGCGCCGTGATGGCCGAGCACATGACCGGCCAGACGCACCACGATCCCGGCGCCGTGGGCATGCACTACATGTGGAACGGCAATGTTGACGTGAGTACCACGGGCTTAGATTTACGGGGGGCGGGGAAGATCTGAGAGGCGTGTCACTTATTATTCCAAGCCACACTGAAAAAAGGGCAGTACTAAGTAGCTGTGCTATTTTTAATAACGCAACCCTCTGATCTGCTAGAAATCATATAATTCGCGAATCGAAGATACCATTTTTTTTTCTATAACACAGGTCGACAAAATCAAGACTTTTTCTTGGCCCAAGAATAAAAGTTACAAAACCTGAAAGGATTTTAGGTCGCCAAACTTTGTGATTGGACACTCTTGAAGTTAAAGGTTCAAAGTACCATTTCCGCTAAATTTTGACTCTGGGCTACGAAGGGTTTTTTTGCTATTAAGCCGCAAAAAGTGCCGAAAAATCGTATATTTGGAACTTTGACCACGGATTTCTCAAAACTGTTACGTGGTGGAAAGTTTCCAAGTATGAGGTAGTAATCTACAGCTAAAATCCTTTCCGGGTTTGTAGCTTTTATTCTTGGGCTTTTTTTTGTCGACCAGTGTAATTTTTGTGGTTTTTTATTGGGGTCCATTTAATTAAATTTTAAAACTGAAGGTATAAAAATGTTATATATCCTTGTCCCTCGCACTCCCTTTAGCTGAGTGACGGGTATTAGATAGTCGGGACACAAGCCCGAATATTGAGTTATCTATTGATTTTTTTTTAATTCGTACAAAACTCCTTACACTTGAAGGACTGTCAATGGGAAAAACTGTATTAATAACAATCCAGACAGGGCAGGATAGGAAATAATTATAATTGAAACTAGAAAATGTCCTGGAAAATTAAATTAAAATTAACACGTTTGAAATGCATTTGTCATTCAATTATTATCATGTTGGGAACAGTTATGCTTGCGATGGTATGGAATATATTTGTTTTAAAATAATTTAAAGATAGTACGCGTTCATAAATAACGTTGTTAAGAGAAAAGACAAAAAAAATGTTAAGACAAATTCAAAGGGTCAATAATAATTAAGTCTTCCATCTCAAATTTCAAATAAAATAGATTTGCTTTAGTGTATCAACTTTGGACTTGACGTTGAAGTTTGTCTTGCAGTTTTTCCTTTTCGTGGACTAACTTTCCAGAGATAAAGGAAGTGAGACGCAGATGGAAGAAGGGGTAAAGTCGAGAAAGGAAAACTTTTCTGCTTGACACTGCAGTCGGGTGCTACAGCCCCTAGATGATAGTGGTTCCGAGGGACCAATGAAGCTGGGCCATAATTAATATGCAAGCCAACTTGCCCAGCTAAGTGAATTAAATGAGTGATAGCTGCCTGTAAAAATTAAACGGGAGTCCTAATTGGATTGCAGTCTAATTTTATATATTTTTCAGATTTGTATCACCACTCTAAGTTGTTCTGCACCATTTTTCCTCTACTTGCTGCCACATTGCAGTTGAAAACTCCTCAGAATTATATAGTTCCCAGGGAAAAACTGCTTAAAACTCGGCTAAAGACAACGACCTTAACCCTTGAGTCCTGCCTCAGGTCAAGCCTTTTGCCGTAGCGCCCATTTCCAGTGATTTGGCAACAACCCCTTTTCAGTTCCAGCAGCTCATCTGCGACGGTTCTTATGGACAGGAGTGGAGCCACCCACTCCATCGCATCCCCAAACACCCAACCCCCTTTGGCCTGCACTTTCACTGGGCAAAACTTCGGGCCAACAACTGTTTCGGCCAACTCAACCCCAACGCCGTCTGTTCCTAAGCCTTCAGCCCTTTCCATTTCTCCAAGCAGACGCGACGCTGAAAAAAATCCTTTTGAGCTTCCCCTTCCTACGACTTTTTTGTACCTTTTTTGTTTTGTTTTTGCCCGCTGCTCCTTCTGCGAATTTCCAGCAAAACGCTTTGCTCTCTGCTCGCGTGCCACGGTGTGTAAAAAAATCGTACAATTTTTTCTTTGCATTTTTTGTGCGTTTTTCAAGATGTAAACAAGTTTTTCTTTGCGCGACGCGTTAAACATTGTTTTGTTGGTCTTGTTTTTCACCCTCCCCTTTTTTTGCTCCGGCTTTCTTTGTTTTTCCTTTTGCTTTTCATTGAGCGTGAGCGAGTTTCCCAACAATTTTTTTAAGGAGCGGCGAAATTATTGTTTTGAATGGAGAGTGATTGTCTCCAAGGACGACGACGTGTCCAGGCAGAAAGGTTCACCTTGGATTTCCACCCCAGCCAGCCCCAGAATCTCCATTCAATGGACTCGTTAGCGAGTCCTGGCGAAACCCATTTAAAACTTTGCTACACCCGCATGATTCTTAAAGGATATTCGTAGTTAATTAATTTTTAAAGTTGAACAATGGTCTCTCCTTTCCATCCATCCATCCATCTGCCCTTTACCAAGTCGCTGCGTCAACAATCACGGGATTTTTTGCTGCTGTTGTCACTTGCATTAGCGAAATTAGTTAGCCGAGACAAGCAGTGCAAAGTTGGTAAAGAAGCTCATTAATTAATTTTGCACTTAATTTTCGCTAGAGCACGGAACTGAAGTAGATTAGTTAGTCGGGAATGAATTATATATCCCTTAAACATATTCCGAGCTCGTCTGCCGTGCAAGGGAAACCACTGACCGCGGCACGTTGGAAAACAAAGCTTTGCAATTAATACTTACGCGTCAATTAGAGGAAAAAACCGTCAACGAAAAAGTGAAAATTGAAATGCGAAGCGAAACAAACCAGCCACAATCCACCTTCGACTCCAACTCCGATCGGAATTGAGTACGATTCCGTATCCGAGGCTAAAACTGACTAATGGGGCCAGTCACGGCACGTCGAATTGGGAACGGAGTTAGACCGAAAGCGAAAAAAATAGAGGGCGGAAAGCAGAACCGCCAAAACCGCAAGCAACTTCAATTTTTTAAAGTAATTGCAACAAAGTTGGACACAATTTCTGTGTAGCAACAAAATCAACAAGAACCAGAGACAACCTATTCTAACCTCAGACCTCCACGCTGCACTTTGGCGACAAAAAAGAACTAAGCAAGAGGTAAAGGTTACTGAAGGATATTCGAAGATTTTAATACCCTTGGTCCGATTAAAGTTTTAAAATTATTGTACCATTTTAAGAATTTTGTTTAGGTTTTACAGTCTCTCCAAAGTAATGTTAATTCAGTACGTTTCCAAAAATAGAAAAATTTTAAGCTGTTGAAATTACATAAAAAAAAAAGCTTTTAAAAACTTAGGAGGCTTCAACACATATTTTAAAGAAAATTGCAAGCAAATACATATATAAACTTATTTAAAAATATTATATCTTGTCAAAGCCGATACTATTAATCATTGCCCTACAGAATTAAAAACAACTTGAATATTTCAATTCCTAATTCAATGAACTGCAAAAATTCAAATATTTATGACTCGAAAACCAATTACTTAAAATTTTAAAAGGAGATTATACAAAAATTTTGAAAATTACCCAATGAACATATATATTTTCCTGGATTATTTGCATAGCCATCTTAACCTTCCTAAAGGGCATTGCAGAAATGAGACAGAAGTGCGGATGGTCAAACATTTGAACACGAAAAAAAACAGAAATTTAGTTTATTTTTTCTTTTCGACTAAATGCGAAAAAAATCAATAGAAGCAGACAGTGGCAACATGACTAAAAAGATGTGAAGCCAAAGGAAATAAAATAAAAATGAAATGCACAAGAAAAAAGGGCAGGGGCACGCTAAACCAAGGTGAGGGGTTCACGAGCGGAGTACGTTGGAGTTGGGGCGTCTTGGGAGGACGGGCTGGATGGGTTGGAGTTGGACCAGACCGGACCCAAAACCCCCGGCAAAGGTTGCTACATTGTGCAAAACACGCTCGGGGGGCTGGGCTCGGGGTCCTGGCGAGTCCTGTCGGATGGTCAGGACGTGCAATTGCAAAGGGAAAAAATGTTTTAACGTTTTCCGCCTAATTTTTTGCACTTTTTAACGCTGCATAGAGGCGGCTAAGCCACCCAATCTGCCCCACCCACCGCACTCGACGTCGACGTCGCTGCCAGCTGCCCGGCGAAGGGGTTAAAAAATTTGTTTTGATTTTTTTCCTCTAGAAACTCTTTGGTTCTTTATTTTTGCCTTTTTTATTTTGGGGCCTCAGAGCGAGACAGCGAAGGAGAAAGAGAAAGCTGCCGCTGCGCGCTGTGCCATTTTTTTGCGTTTTGCAAATGTCTTCCTTTTTTATTCCTGTCCATTTTTGCTGCGTGCTGCAAACCGAACTTGGCGGAAATGGAAAATGGGAGTGGGCCAAGCGACGCCTTCCTGTTGTTGCTATTGCCATTGCTGTTGTTGTTGTTGCTGCTGGACTTGTATTTGGTGCTGGGCTGTTGGTTAGAGAGGACTTCCGTCCATGTCCACAGCCATGTCCATGGCTCTGGTCATCTTCATCAGCAGCTGCGTCTGTGCGTGTGTCTGTCTCTGCGCTTTTTTCCCGCTTTTTCCTCTTTTTAGCCCACCTACTAACTAGTCATGGCTGCAGGGAGTGGGAGTGGAGTAGAGAGTTGGCCAAAAGGAGCGAAGGAGAGAGTGAGAGAGGGCATGAAGCAACTAAAACAACAAGGCTAACGCTCAGCGGTTCACACCCACACAGGCGAGCCCACGCACACTCGCATATGTGTGTGGGCCTATCATACAGTGGCCAACTCCCCTTGCGCTATGCAACACTTTTTTAGTTGTGTTTTGGCCTGCTTTGTTTTGCTCCGGTTTTTTCCGATTTTGCGTTTTTGCGTTGGGCCAACACCAAAAGCCGCCGCACTTTTGTCGCTCTCGTCGACATTCAACATCGCCGTCGCTTTGACACCTCGATTGTGTGCAGCGCGGTTTTCTATTTCAATTGACACTCACATTTATTTGTATTAGTATTTCGAGCCGTTGGCCACCTCTTTTTTATGCGACTTTTCTTGGCGGTTTCCGATACTCGCAAGCCCCCTTTGCAAACATTTTTTAGCTGAGCACATCGCAAATGAAGATTTTGTTTCAATAGGCAAATGGAAATTTGTATGAATTGAGGGATTGTATCATCTACATTTTGCGTAGCTTTCAATAATTATTTGTTAGAAAATGTATGATAAAAAAGTTATTTAATTAAGTGGTTTTACATTTCAATTGATACAAACACTCATCTGTAAGAGGCTTTCTAACATTTAATGCACATCATTTTGTTGACTGTTTTTCACAGCGTTTTAGATAGTTCTGAAACAATCACAATTAAAAAAATTAATAATTTTACAATTTTAAAATTATAAGCTATAATTTACACAGAAAAATGGCTAAAAATATTTAAACATTTTAACGAAAACGTTGTTAGTAACAAACTCTTTTAGTTGTATTAAAAAACTTGATTATTAAAATTTTACTTTCGAAAATTATTTTAAAATGTAAGGCAGTTCTATAAAAAAAAAATAAGTAGTTTAACATTGCAATTGCTACTTAAAAGTTTACTTTTTCTTTATGTAATAAAAGTGCGTTTTTTTAGATAAATGAAAAGTTGTTCTGCTTGTCCTTTTTATATAGGGTAATACAGAATTTTCCACTGTATTTAAATAGAAATTTTAATTTTTAAATTCAGCATTTTCCTATTTCAATAATTATAAAATGCTATAATTACTATAAACTTTGTTTTTGTGTGCATCTATTAGATACTATCTAAGCTATTTATTTTTAAGGGGGGGTAGGGTCTGGCACAAAAATTAAAATGCAATTTTTTTTTCTTGTAGATTAACATCTTAAGATTAAACAAAAAAAGTTTTAAGTCAATCGGACAAAAACTTTAGGAGTAGCTATAATTAGCTATAATTAGTAATAGCAAAATTGACCTAACAAAAAAATAGTTTTTGACTTTAAACGGTTATAAAAAAAATTTAAAGTTAAAAAATAAAAAAAAACTTCCCAAGGGCGGGTCTATTCTATTCTTAAACGAAATGTAAAAGCAGAATGGAAATCTGTAAATTTTTGGCGGATATACAGTGATCACCGCAACTCCTTTTTTTAAAGTGCTCAATGTGCGATTTACATGTTCAATGTTTAAGTGCGATTTGAAAAGTCCGTGATCATCGGCATTTCTAAACGGCTCAACCGATCGTTTCCAAATTTGTCGCATATTTTTCTGCACAAAAAAACCCGCCACCAGGGAAGAGTTTATTTTTATTTATAACTTAAAGTATTTTCTTTTTAATCCCAAAGTCGAATATTTTAGGTAAAAAGCGCAATTTTAACTTTGGAAGAGCCAACAAAATTCTTTAAAAAAAAATTAAAAATCGAGCCTCCCAGGGGGCGGGTGTTTTCTTTTCTTACGCGAAATGTAAAAGCAGAATGGAAATCCGATAATTTTTGGAGGAGATACAGTGATCACCGCAAAACTCCTTTTTTCATTAGAGTTCCAGCAATCGCTTTGCCACCGATATATTAGCCGATAGTATCGGCTATAAAAATTAGTAGATGTTATTTAAATGACACTTAATAATATACAATAGGTTTGAATTAAATCCATCTAACCAGTTTTTATAGAGAAAATCGCAAAGTTAGTTGATTTTTTGATGGCAAAGACACCCCCCTTAATGGAGGAACCAAATGTTATATTAACCTTCAGCATTCCAGCTAGTAATTTTGTAATATTTCATTTTGATTAGAATAAATAATTCACACTAGAAAGAAATTAGGCCGCAGCAGCTGAAATCTAAAAACATGAAATATTTTTTATTATTCTAAAAATAACACAGATACCTCTACGAATTTTCTCTAAAAATTGATCTAATTTTCCATTTCATGTGCCATTCCCCGGCTAATTGACCAACAAATCGCTGGCCGCAAACACACACAACCGCCGAAATCCAACAACCACAGCATGCCAAAGACATAAGCGATTACAATCTTTGGCCGCCAACGCCGCGCAGTCATCAGCATGCCAGCGAGCATCATCCGATGTCCCTGAAGCAGGAGTACGAGGTAAGTGCCCCGCTAAATGGTCGCTATAGCATGTTTATCTATAGATCCGTATCCGAACGCTGGTAAAACAAACTGGCATAACTTTATGGCTCGCAAAAATGGTAGGAGGCGAAACAAAAACAAATTCTAAGCTCGCGTGCCGCCATCGCTTTGGATTTGTTTTGCTCTCCGCTTCCTGCCCCACCCATCCATCCACCCATCAAACCACCCATCATCCACCCACCCATCCAACCACCCATCACGCTTATTTACTTTCATAGCCCACTGTGTCTGGTAAAAGCCAGACTAGATTTTGCTTTTGTTTCGCCGCTGCAATATTTGTATTTATATTTTCTTGTTGCATTTGGGGCTTTCCCGCCTGGTTTCCCGTCCTAAGCATATGAAAATTGTTTAGAAAAAAGCCGGCTGGCATTTATTTTTTGACACACCCGGCGGCAGGCCAAGTTTATTTTATTCGATTTCCATTTTGTTGGCATCGCATCGATGACGGCGGTGGTCATGTCGTCCTAGGTCATGTCTGGCTGGAGGATTTTAACCCACATTCCGAATTTACATGCAATCGAAAGCGGTGGCATTTTTAGACAATTCTTTTTCTTTATTTTCCACATTTTTTTATCGCATCTATCACTCTCACTGGCCGGCGGTTAGAATTTTTATTTATATTTGCCGTCAGTCGACTTGATGTGTCTGGACTGTTGGTTTTGTCACGCATTCGATTTGCCTTTCAATTCATTTATCGCTTGTTTAGCTTTGACTCGCCCTGACAGCTGGCGAAAACATTGGTTATTTGTGATTTCCACTGTGTAAATTGCAATCGCTTTTTTCACTGGACATTTTAATGCGATTTGCCGGGCTGAGAGTCATTAGAAAATTTGTTTAAATATTTTGACACCGCGCACAAATTGTTTTATGGCCATTTGATGCGGGGTCACAGTTTCACATTTGTGAATGAATATTTGATAATAATGTTGAGTTGATGAGGTTAATTAAATGCGTGTAGAATAATTATGAATTGACATTAGACAACAAGCAATTATCAGGGATTGCCCAGATTAGAAGCGGCAATTGTAAATCGAATTAACTGAATTGCTTTTGGCTTTTTCCACCACGCGGAACTTTTGCGAACGATTAGTGGCGAATTGACTTAATGCCAACCAATGTTTTCCTTTCCCTTTCAGGCCAAAATGAACGATCACCACCACAACAATCTGCAGAAAGGTGAGTCAGCCGACTTCGCGGAGTTCTCGGAGTTCGCGGACCTATCCCAACCAGCCACCAGATCACTTGACCTACCCAGAACCTGACTGACGACAATGCTCTTGTTAATTAATTGCTCACAAAAACAACCCGACCGATAATCACGAATTTCCAAGATTCAGATCGCGGCGCGCGAACCGCAGATCTCCCAGATACCGATCTAAACTCACTCGGCGAAGAATGCAAAAGCTAAATTGGAAAACGCGTGCGGGCCGCCGAACAAAAGCCGGCAAGACAATGTGCTCCGATCTCATACTCCCACGGAGTATCACACAGGAAACAATTTAATTATCATAACAAAATATAAAATAAAATAATCGATATATCAACGTATCATATCAATGATAAAGTTCCATACGTTAGATTATAATGTTTCATCATAAAAAAGCGGTTGCGAAATATATTATAGGTGAAGTTCCTTCATCAGTGAATACTTATAAATTTTTTTACAAATATTATTCATATAAAAAACCTTTTTAATAACTTGAAAGTCAATAAATACATTTTTTATTTTTTCCTTTTGATATTAAAAAGAATATCCTCGTAATTAATTATGTTAGTAAATTCATAGAGCGTAATTTTGCAATTTTCATCGTCGGTTTTCAAAATTTCCAATATATTTAACCTTCTGATTTCGATTTGAAATTTCAGAATCTTAGCTAAGATATATTAGTACTATATAATACTGCTGAATTTTTTTACTGTGCAGCAAAATAAGCCAAAAATTGACCTTTAACAGCCGCAACAGCAACAACAGTCGCAAGATGCTTACAAGATGTTTACATAAATTCCTAAAATGCAAACAACATTTTAGTTGGGCTCGCTGGTCGCAGCATTGTTGCTGCTGCAACTACCAACAAACAACAACCAACATTGACAGCAACACGCTCCTGTTTGGAGTTGCAGTTGGAGTAGCCGGTAGCAGCTACCTTTACCTGGATCTGGACCCCCAGAGCTTGTTGGCGTTGACGTTGGCGGCAATGATCGCCAACCGATAATGTCAACGCTAGGCAATTGGCCAATAAGGTTGTTGTTGCTGTGGCTGTTGATGTTGCTGTTGCTGTTGCTCTTGCCGTTGCCGTTGCCTTTGTTGCGATAGCGATCGTCCACATTGTTAGCTGCGATGTAGATGTACTCGGATCGGATACTCTCCTTGTACAAATTAACAATAAGGCAACTTTTACTGGTGTCCCCGGCTCATATTGCCGGTCCTCCATTTGAAATGCCGCTGAAAAGCCACTCGCAGTTGCCACTGTTCATTAGCTGAACTTTCCGGCTGGCGCCACTGGCCAGCTCTCTTGTAATTAACACAGAAATCGCCGAGGACGGGGCCCAGCAATTATCTGCAAATGCTTTATTAGAGAAATGTTTTTGACATAGCTGCGGGGCGCCCAGAAACCGAGCGACTCGGTTTGGTTTGGTTTGGTTTGGCTTGGTTCGCTTCGTTCGACTAAGCCGGCTTACGGAGGAATTTCCCCAGCGCTTATTGTGCTTATTGTTCATAACTTGATGATTACCCCGAAATCCTGGCCAACCCTTTGCGGGCAGTCGACCAGCCAAACAGCCGGGCAGACAAACTCATTAACGGATTCACACAATTTTTGCACGCAAATGGGCCAGAGAAAAAATTCTAAAACCCGGGCAAATGCGAAACTATTTTCACATAACTCCTCGGGCGATTTCCCAGTGGCAATCAGCGGGGCCAACTAATGTCTCAGTTTAATTAGAAAAAAGAGCAGGCTGGCAGTCAGGAGCTGGGCTGCCGGTTGATGGTCAGGTGGCGACATGGGCAACGTGAGTGAACGTCAGTGGCGGCAACTTCAACGGACACCGAACGACCAAACTGCCGAGCGACCGAACCAGAACTTGATGGACAACCATGGGGCAGCACTAATGCTGCTCCAAGCCGTGGCGCCACACCGTTGACACACAACAACTAAATGCAACAACTCAATTGCCTTTTGCAGGTCACTTTCTGGATGACAATCGTCTGGAGCATCATGCGGTTACGGGACAAGGTGAGTTGATGGCCGAGGTGAGACGATGACTCACGGGCACCGGGAAAAGTATTAGCGAATATGAGTCTTTTCCAGCAGTAGTAATCAGTTAATTCGAATATTACCTTAGACATACAGCTAAGCTTCAAATGGATTTCTTTTCTTAAAAATCAATTAATCACAGTTTTTAAGTACAGTATTTCAGTATGCTATGCAACGGAATATGTATTTTGGTTTACATTTTAAAATGTATAAATTGGTCAACGATGGCCAAATATTTAAATCCTTCAGAGATTTTGAAATATTGTCAATCTGTACTATTAATTGGTATAAATAGTTTTTAATTTGAATGCAAGAATTTTTAAATTCCAAAAAGGAATTTAGTATTACCCTTTTCATCTCCTTCAAATGGTTTTAATATTAACTAAAATTAAAATGCATTCTATTTGTATTGTATTAAAAAGTAATATTCAGAGATATTGTATGGAATAAATATGACTATATATTTAATTAATTGTAGTATAGAGTTTATTGTCCTTTTATCGAGGCACGTGTCCTTATGATTCATTTTCTTGACTCTCGTGCTTTTCTTCCTGTTGCAGGTGGCCTGGGCCTAGGTGCATCCAACGGTGTTGGCGGAGGAGGCGGTGGTGCCTCTGTAGGGGGCAATTCCAGCCTTGGCGCCAGTTCGCACCACGCCGCCGCCGCCGCCCATCATCACAACCAGGCGGTGGCAGCTGCCTCGGCGGCCGCTTTGCTGGTGGTGCCCCAGCCGATCAATGCCAGCAAAATGGGCGGACCCGGCGGTGTCGCCTCGGTGGCCGGCGGACATGCCACTGGCGGTGGCAGCGGACGCAAGTATCAGTGCAAAATGTGCCCCCAGGTGAGTGCATCCGTGTTTCGATTTTCGTACCTACATACCTGGCTGCTGCTGGCAGTGGAACTCAAGGCTAAGGGTGGCCACTGTTAAATTATGCCGATGCCCATGGCGTTGCATGAACCAGTTGACCGAAAGATTGGGTGACCGAGGGGGATCAGCTCCAATCGGATTCGAAGCCCTGAGAGGGTCCGGCAAGGCATCGGCTTTTGTTTACAATTTTCCAGTTGATTAAGCTCGACAAAAGTTTCGGATTTCACTGGCACTGAGGAAAGTCAGTGGATTATTATTTAAATATTGATATTATTAATGAATCAATAATTAAATAATAATGTTAGTAGGTACATAGAGCAAGTTTTAATCTTAGTACTGATAAACCTTTTGCGATAAAAGTTGCGAATTTTGATTAAAAGAATTTTTGATAAATTATCGATGGTAAGAATTTTAGCTATAACTTAATTTTGTATATTTTAAGTGTCAGATGTGTATCTCAGTGTACTCGTCCTCTGCTCGTATCATGTTGCCTCGTTTTCTCACATTTATTCGCGGCTCCCCACGCACTTGCATTGACACTCAAGCCGTGGCTGGAAGCCAGGCCCAAATACCCTGAACCAACAGCTGCAGTTGCTCGTAAAATGTCAATTATGCACCGTGCACGGCCTGCGTTGATTGCTGCTAATTGAGCTTATTGTTTTTTAACGGTTATTTGTGGCCTGAACCGGGCAGGTGCCAGCTGTCAGAGGAGAGCTGCTGACCGAGAATCCTTGTGGGTCACCGATATGCGTGAGATCCAATACTGGTGGGCCAAGGATATGATGACCGATCCTCAGCAGGGAAATATTATATGGTTGTGCCTTGAAATTTCTTCGGGATTCTTAAGATGGCAACATTGGACAATTAAAAATGTTGGTCAGCAAAAAGAATTACAAACATTTAAGTTGGGGTTCGATTGATCTATACATCTAGAAATTTCAAGTCGCGGTTTGTTTCAATATAAGATATCTTCGAGAGTCTTTACACAATTTTGTTAATAGCTATGCCAAATAATTCATTAAATGCCCTTCTACAGAATTAAATTTAAGGTTCCATCATTAATTAAGTCAAATAAAGCTTATAGGCCATTTAAGTAATTTGTTCACATCTATTCACAACCAATTTGATGCGGTGAACAGACCTAAAGAAATACAAGGAAAAATATGTGTATTAAAATATTTGACAGGCATCTAGAAGCGTCTTTTCCCGAATTTTTGAGATAAATACTACCATTGTACGTCATAGGATAAAATTTAAAAAAAGTGTTCCTAAATCACTAAAAAGTTGGCCTGCACCTTTTAATAAAGTCAATTTTGTTGGCCAGTGTAATATCTTCAAAAGGGTACAAAAAACTATCTAGGACACCCCAATAAACTTTTTTTTGAATTGAGCAATAATGGGAACTGTCCCGCTAAACAACGTCTATGTTAAGTAAACAATTTTGTGGTACTTTTTTTTTGGATAATCTGGAAGAACAGCAGTATTGACATATAACATTTTTGGACGAATGATGGGGGTCCGGCTGATGCCACACCCACAATGCCCACAAATTGCGTTGCGGGGCTAACAACATTTGCAGCGCTGATGAGCGTTGCAGGCACGAACACACCCACCGGGTAGAGGGTGTTAAGGGGGTGATAAAGGGGATAGGAGAAGGCCAACATGGGCGGAGGTGTTCATTTGTGCGGGACAAAGTGAAATAGCAGCATGCCTAAAAGTATGCTACACTCTCCATTTTTTCTTGCCCCTCCGCATGCGTGTGTTTGTGTGTGCACTTTATCCTTGTGTGAGTGTGTCAATTTTGTATTTCTTTTTGGCACATGCATGTACTCCCTGTTAGGGTGTGTGTGTGTATGTGTGAGTGGAAGCTGCACTACTGAAAATTAGTGCGTTTCTACGCTTAAAAGCGGCTGCTGCTACTTTTTTAATTACCCACACTTTCCATTTTTTTTTTTGGTTTTGTTTTTGGCGATCCTGCTCCTGCAGCTGGACTTTGGCAGTCGGTTTGTTGTTGCCCAGCCCGGCTTCAATTGGAATTACTACACTTGGCACTTTCATATGTACGTCCGTAAAAAGTCCTGCAGCAGCTCTCCTCTCCTCTTCCTTTTTGTACCTTTTGAGCTGGAACTGGCCACATTTCTCGTGTGTGTGTGTGAGTGTGCGGACGTTTCGGCCAGCCTATCATGTTAGTGTGCTCTGCTCTGCCACTTTCTTTGCATCCTTTTTGGGAGGTGTTGGGGGCTGGCGGTGGCTCGGCACTGCTATTTCCAACCGGTTTTTTCAGCTGACCAAAAATTATGTTCACCATTTTGGGGCGCATGTCAGGAGCTTCATTCGGTCTTTTTCCCACAGCGGGGAAATGAAAAATACACATTATTTTTAAATAATTTTTTAAAAAGGTGTATAAGAACCCTGATTGAATACAGACCTACTGATGAAAATCATTAAACACTTATAAATTCTTTAGCCAATTCTTTAACTGAATATAATACTATTTTAAGCGCTGCACATTAAAATGCAGTAAACAAAAAATTTACTTGTGATTGAATAATTTTCCACCGCATTCCCTGCATATAAGCTTTAAAAACACTCCACAAATAACATTCCAAACTTTACGCAAATATTTGTTTTTCCAAGGAAAGTCCTTATTGTAATTGAAATCCTTTAAAAACAAAATTAATCACGGACGTGTATTTTTCAAGTTTTTTCCCTTCAACAAAATATTTGTCTTATCCACAAAAACGCAAAAAAAATAATACGGAAAAAAGAAACTTTTTATGGACCACATGCCGCGCCCACTTGTTTGGGGCGACCGACACAAAGCTTACATAAAATTATAGAACACGCCTAGCAAAGGGGCAAAAAGTGCAGAAATAACTGAAATAAGCATAAAAGTGAGCCGCGATTTTTACCCTATGTTATTATTAGCACCATGCTGTGCTAGTATTGGTGAGCGTTTCAGTTTTTTCCGTTTCTTTAGCAATCTCCCCACGCATAATACGCTCTACTATTTTTAACTGCGATTTTTTAGTTTTATTTGACATTTGCATTTACTTTTTTCCATTCTTCTTTGCTGCGCTTTCAACTTTGTGTGTGCTCATGTGTGGGCAGGCACTAACACAATTACACAAGTGGTCAGCGGGATGAAGGGGGGATGAGGGGGGCGTGGCGGCGTGGGGCGCGCTCACACTATCAATTAGTGAATTACACGCGAACAACGAGCGGAAAATGCCCGAGCGGGTGAAAAACTGCCGACAAAAATAGAAAAATTGCAAAAATTTGTTGCGCACATCAAAACAAACACAAAGTCACACACACGCAGGGCGCACACTTACATGCTCAACACCACTGGACTGTGTCTGTTATTCCCCTCATTTAATTAACAATAAAAATAGGCTAAAAAGTCTTAAAAAAGCAAAAACTGCATGTGAATTATGCAGGCGCACACAAACACGCCACGCACACTCACATACATTGCAGTCATGCCATTTGTTAAACAATTTTAACTCGCGCCCCCAAGTAGGCAATGTTTTTCGCACACGCACACAGGCACACCGCGGCGGCGGGCATTAAAATTTGATCCGATATAATACATGAATTATGTAAACTATTTTTATTTTTGTTTTGCCTATTTATTTTTGCATTTTTTCGCTGCTTTTTTCTGTCACGGTATTGGTGCGAACTGCCCCTAAGAGTGTGCGAGTGTTCGGGAGTTCTAGTGTGCTATGTGTGCGTTTTGTGGCCTTTGGCATTAGCATTTGGTTAACGTTAACGGGCGACCACTGCAACAATTGCCGGCCCATTTGCCATTTTTAGCGGTTAGCAACAGAAGCGCATCGCAAATGCCACGCCAATGCCGCTCTGCTCGCACACAGCTGCCGTCTCGCTTTGTGTTTATTTTTGATTGTATTATACATTATTCCGACCATGTATTGGCTTGGGATCGGATCGACTGATATGGTATGAGTCTATTTATGCACTCGTCCAGTGCATTCGAGGGTTTTGTTTTGCTTTGCTTGTTTTTTGCATTTAATGGCCGCACTTTTTTGCACACCACTCACCAAATTGTTTTTAAAATGCTAACTTTTTTCTTGGCGCTTTAACTTATTTATATGTGGACGCGGCAAAATATTTTACTTTGTGCTTTGGTTTACGCTTCAAAGAAACATAAATATGGGAAATGAAAATTATTAATTTTTTACATGTTTTTCCACGGTTGGGAATTAATCAACGTTCGGCGAAAAAAATTGCAAATTCAATTAAAAATGTTTATTAATGTTTCAATATTCGAAATATATAGTTATACGATTACGTCGCTTTGGGCCATGCTATATTATTTATGTGGTGCGAATAAGATTTTAGCTTGGCTTTTTATTTCATTAGCCGAATATCATATTGAATATGGCAAACCAAATTGGCTATTGATAAGGTTAATTTTCGGCAATTTAATAAATTATGAATTGCAAATGGGAATTATGACTGGAAAAATCGTGATTTTGTACATTTATTTGAATCTGTTTATTAGACTTGTTCGTTTAAACTGGGAGAATTTAATGCTTACAATACATTAGAATAAATATTATTAGAGAACGTTTGATTGTGACATTATGAACAAGAACTAGCCCAAAAAAGAAACTTTCAAATTCAGTTCTAAATAAAAATATTAAAGTTTTAAAACCGATTTATTTTTAATTTAAAAGCATTTTTCATAGAATCCAACACTTGAATAAACTGAGCCAATGAGCATTATAACAAATATTTACACTTCGCCTATTCAACCCACATGGCGGATGAGTAATATTCCAAAAAAATATTTAAAATTTAATTGTTTTAAAATTTACCCAAAAAAATCGAATTGTTTGGGCCTTAAGCGTTATGCCATAAATATAAATCTTTTTTTTTCTTTTAAATTAAATTCACTTGTATTTAAATTTAGAATGCCTAAAAAAAATATTTGCTATTTTAAACCAATATACGACTTCCAGATCTTACTTTGTACGTAACAGAAAAAAAGTTCACAAATGCAGTTTTTGGAGATTATTGAAACATAGTTTTTATAACTAGAAGGAATATGAAACATATTAAAAAATAAACAGAAAACAGTCAAAGAAAACTTCTTACAATTAGCTCGAATTTTGCAGGCATTCGTCCTTGCACTAAAGGTTAGTGCTGCTGAGGTTTACCTAAAAAATAATGCAATTAGTAGGAAATCACAAATTAATGCTTTTACTATAACGAAATTATATTCAACCCGGTATGAATTTATTACTCGCTTCATATGAAATCAACATACCATTGGTAAGGAGTTTGGTTTTAAATCATATTCTGTTGAATTCGTACCGAGTCTGTTAAAGTAAAAACGTTGACCTCCATGGTCTTACCATAGATCTAAAGTAGGTCTTAACGTGTGATCCCAGTGCCGCTGATTGTACCGATCTTCGAAATCATAAGTACTGCCTAAGGGAGTGGGAAGGGGATGGACCTCCAGGAACTGAGCCCAAAACGCAGGGGGCAACAGGAGCAACACCTTCAGAACCTGCTGCCAAATGACCACATTTTCGAGGGTCAAATCCAGATCCCCGAAGAGAGTTGGAGCAAAGATCACGGCCAGATTGCTGACCGTCATGCGGACGGCAGGACTTTCCGCCACCCTTTGCCAGTGGAGCATCAGGTAGGCCAGCGTGTCCCTGTGGGCTTGGTGCAGCTCCAAGCACCGCTAGATAGACCGCCATCTCGACGGCCAAGGGATCATCCAGCCGCGTGGCCTCTTCAAAATCCCGTCGATGGTAAATGGGTATCAGAGGATGAATTAACTGGCGGAGGAAGTCCTTCACACAACAGCACAGTGTGTGGGTGTCCTTGTCTCCCAAATGCGGCGTGGACTTGCCGCGCAGCAGTTTCTGCCGCAGCCGCTTGCATTTCCCCCGGGTCGAGGACACCCGATAGAGCCCCTCCTGCTGCAATCCCCTCGCCTCGATCTCCGTGACACAATGGACAATTAAGGCCGGCACCATGGGCGCCACCCGGGGTGCATAATCGCTGAGATTACCACGCTTCGTGGTCACTTGGGGCTGTGGAATGCAGTTCACCGTCAGCTGGCGACAGCAGGCGATGTGGCAGCGCAGCGGACACGCCCGACACCGCAGGCTGGCCATGGCGAAGCGGATCCTTGAAGAGATCGGGGATATGTGAGTAGGGTTGTTTACAATAGTGTGTTTAGACTACTCGAATCATTATCAAATATTCACATGGTACCTCAAAAATCATTGCCATTGTATTCATTTATCGAATAATCGAAAAGCTTGGTTCTACTTTTCTGAGGGAATGTTGCATTTCATAAAAACAATGGTTTGAAATCACTCACAAAGTAGTCACTTTAAAATTTGAAAAAAAAAACAATTTTCTAACAACACATTTTAACAGAAAATATGTAATTTTGCCATATATTTTTTAAAGAGGGGTTTTATATACAATTTATAAATACAAAACATTTTAAATACAACTTTCCAAACATTAAATGTTTAAGAAGAATATTCTACAAAATGTATAAAACTTTTTAAAATAAATAAAGGATTAAACATTAGATTGTATCCATGCTGAATTAAGAGAATATAAAAATTGGGATAAAGACAATCCCGAATTCGATTATTTTTATACATCCTAGATGTACAATTCTATATGATTTGATCCTCTGACAGTACCGTCTAAATACAATCCATTGAATCCTTATTCAAACTACGTACATATATGTTGCCTTCCTCAAAGGAAACATTTAAAACATGTATTGATCTCCCAAGTTTTCGGAATTTTCTTGTATATCTTCTTCACTCACCTTTTCCTGCAGTGTACACAGTTTCCCACGTTGTAGTAGTAGGACTTAACCTTGAAGTTGTGCTCCCTTAGCAGCCCCGAATGGGATTGCGAGCAGCTCTGGTAGTAGTCTAGTCCGTCCGTGGATACTCCATCGCTGCCACTGGGATTCATATCCACGCGATCCTGCAGAGAGTCCAAGGACTGCGACCCTAACATTCGAAAGTGCTCGCTGAGATCATCGTAGGATCTGTACTCCCGCAGAAGCCTACGTTTGTTCTGCATTGTAGGACGATCGGCCAACAAATAAAATCGGATTGAAGGCGTCTGGCTTTCAGACCGACTAATCGCACGAATGTCCACAAACTGTCGATTGATTCAGCTGTTCTGGTCAGTTGGCAATTTCCGAAGAGACCCAACTTCGGCTTGAGTCAGCTTCACAGAAGTTATCGGCTCGTTTCTCCGAATATTACACCGAATGTTTATTTAGACTTCCGGTTTATTTGGAATCGGGTGAAAACTGACGACTTAAAGTTGCCCTAGCAGCACAACAATGCGATAAAGTTTACGCAATGCCTACTGGAATTGTTTTCAATTATAGTAATATTAATACTTATAAACAAAGAAGATGCGGATCAAATAATATAATAATATAATATAAAATAAATATTAATACAAAATAAATGACATTAAAATCAAAAAATTATGTAATTTTGTAAGAAGGTTTCTGTTGTTACATAAATTGTAATCTTATATCATCTTGTAAACTTTCTTGCTATCTTAAAGTATTTTTAAAGTCACTTCAAAATTCGTGTACAATTTGTAAACATTCTGTAAATTTATGGTTTTAAAATGGCAGACTAGGTTAAAGAAATTAAATACATAAAATTCTGACCAATGTTTGGACTTTAAAGTAAGTCTTTCCATAGCAATTGTTTCTGATTTTATAATATTTTATTATACAAGTGATAACGGTTACTGTCTGTGAAGTAAAGTAAAAAATCTCTTTATAACATCCAAAGCCCACTTTAAGCCGTGACGCTAAAGAAATTGATGTCACACCGAGATTCAATGTCACGATACAAGCCTAAAAATCCCAAAAAACGAAAAGTTTGTAAAAAATCGAACTGAAAAAACAATTTGCTAAAGTATCAATGAATTCTAAGCGCCCAGAAAATGGCTCGATGGCGACGCTAAATGGATGAAAAATTCATGGAAAAACGTTTTGCGGCCACCAGACATAGAATGCAACCAGCAAAAATGTAGTGCGAAAAAATGCTGCAGTTCATGTGAAGCGAGCACATCAGAAAGCGAAAATGTTGAAACTACGTGGTGCTAAAAAAACACAAAAATTAGGATTTAGAGAGCTCGGTTGGGCGTGTTTTTTTCTGAAAAATAGAACACTAATCCCTTCGCTGGGATATCGGGTAATCATTAAACCGTTCTTTGATTTGACTTCACTGGATTTTTAAAGTAGGGATAGTCTGAAAACGGAAAATTATCGTGGCACTTTTCAATTTCGGCTGTGAATTGAAGAGCAGCGGCAGCGAAATTAACGAACAGGGCGGGGAATTTGATTTTTATGCTTTTTTGTAGTCGTTTTTTAGGCGTCAGCTGCAGTGACGCCGGTGTGTGTCTGTGTGCGTGTGCACTGTGGGGGTGTGGGTGAGCTCTGGGCTGCCACATTGAATTCGTAGTTATTAATGCGTATTGAAATGCACACGTTGATGTGAGTGAGAGTGTCTCTCTCTGTGATTATGTGTCTGTGTGTAGTATTCATAATTGCACGTGTGTGGGTTTCTATCTGTGTCCGACTGTTTTGTTTGTATTCAAAGTCCACAAATACGAGTCACGCATCGCAATAAGCCCATGCAATCCCCAGCCTCACCTCCTTTCCCCAAAATGCTTTTTTGTACTTTTTCTGATACGCCTGTGACTGTGTGTATGTTGAAATACGTGTGTGGCCCTATATGTGTGACTGTCCGTTGCGTATTCAAAAAAACAAAAAAAAAACAAAAACAGAACAAAACAGCATAAAAAATGTTTGGACATCCAACAAAACATGCAAAAAAAAGGGGAGCTGAACTGCGAGTACTGGGCAAAAACGAGTGGGAAAAAATGGCATCAAAGCACGTTGACAGTGTTGCCACGTGGTGATAATTAATTTTTCACACACAAAAGTTGATCAAAATGTTTTTACTAGTTGCCACAAAAATATGAGGAAACACTTTGTGGCAGGCAAGTCCAAAATATTGAAAACTGTAGAGCTCCAAAGTTCATTTACAATTTACAAATTAGATTAAAAAACTATATAATGATCAGTTAGGTTGGGTTAGGTTTTACATTTATTTTTGAGTAAAGCATCATAAACATAGGAAAGGAATTAAATTAATTTAATAGATCTTAACATACTGGCCTTTAAATAAAAATAATTTTAAATACTATTATTAATCATCGAAATAACATAAATAAGATTAATAAAACTCTATAAGTATATAATATAAAGATCAGATACAAAAAAATATTAAAATTCTCTTGCTAACATTTATGTACATACATTGGCTGAAACACTTTTAAAATATAACGATCAATTTAGTAAGTGACCTTTTGTGAACTGAACTATAAAACGCAAAACAACCTGTTAAAGAATTCCGCCTCAATCGTCGCTTTGTCTAACCCAATTCTAGTTGGACACTAAAAACAACAATTTATAATAAATTGTATTTTTCAATGGCAACTCTGCTATTTTTTAAGGCTCTTCCTCTACCTTTCTCTCTCTCTCTCTCCTTTGGGCCAGGATATAAAAAAGAAACCTAAAAAACAAAATCTAAAAGCGAAAACACAAAAGCAAATGCAACAGCAATAGCAACATTACTAAAGCGTTGGGGAAACGACTGCAAAAAAAATGATTGTGTTTTGCAAACGGGGGGGTCAAAATGCACAAGGTGCAAGCGAGATGGGGCGATGGAAAGGAAAAAATTTATTTCCTGTGGCAAGAAAAAAATTGGAAAAGGAGGGGCGGCCGAGAGAAAAAATGCACAGCGAATGGAAATGGAAAAAATGCTGGGAAAAATGTGCAAACTGCGAGTGAGAGAAAGAAAAGCAGGGTGTGGGAAGGGGGTGGTGATGCTGGGCGAAGAAGTTGAGGCAAGGTTGCAATGCGAAAAAAAGAACTTAGAAATATCAGCAACGACGGCAGCAGCAGACAAACGTCGACGGCAGCAGAGGGTTGTGGTGTGGGTGTTGGGTGGTGGGTAGTGGGTAAAAGGCGGAGAAGGGGCGGGGGTTGGTTGGGAGGTGGTTGCTGCTGGCAGTTAAGCCAGCGCGGTGGCTTAGGTCAGGGCGGAGGCTGCTGCCTTTCCTGCCTTTTCTGCTGCCCGAGGTGTGTGCTGCTTTCGCCCACCCCCCTTGGGGCTGGCCACCCCTTTTGCCACATTTTTGGGGATTTTTTAGCGCCACCCATGTCGGGCTGATTGAGTGCTAGAAAGCGCAACCACAGAAATGAGGCGACCACCAGAACAGTTGCCTACTTCCCGGCGCTATTGATTAATCTTCCAATTCCCGCTATTTTAGCTGAAATATCGCCGGAAAAAACACAGGCCGCAATAATGACTTTTGTTAATTGTTGACCAGTGCCAGTGCCAAATAAAAACAAAATACAAATGCAAAAATTCAAAAACACAAACACAGCCTGCAAAGTCAACTGAAACGTGTGCTCTCGCTGTCTCTTTCTCCTCCGGCAGTCCCCTCTCTTTTGCGCAATAAAAAAAGTACGTTCGCATCAAAGTCGAACAAAACAAAATGCAAAAAAATCGGGGGAGGGGCGGGCTGAAGGGGGTGGGGCAGACAGGATATTTGGGGCGGCAAAGGCTAACAGCGAAAAAAATTCCAGTGCGTCTGTGTGAGTGTATTGGCATGGCTATGTATGTACTTGTGTGCGTGGGTTTGTCGCCGGCGCAAAATTCCCCTTTATTTTTTTACACAATTTTTTTCCGCGTTTTTTAGAGCCCCCACCCCCTGCTGCTCCACCCCTCTTTGAGTTTGGGTCAATGTTGGCGCTTCGCCTGTTGTTCTTGCTATTTTTGTTATTCTTGCTGTTGTTGCTGGCAGGTGGCAGCGCTGCCGGCGCCGCAGCATTTGAATAGCGCCAGCAGAGACGGCGACTGCGACGCCGCCGCCCGCCGCCTATGCAACCAAAAACTTTTTTCTCTGTGTGCGTTGGATATTTTTTCGGTTTTTTTGCCATGTCCTTTTTTTGTTGTATTTTTTTTTTGTTTTTGCTGTCGCTTAGTTGTTGGCGCTGCTGCTGCTGCGGCCGCTGCTTTTTTTCGAAGTTACCGCTTGACTGTGTGTGTGTGTCGGCCGGCGGCGGCCTTTAGTAAGGCAGGCCCACTCCCACACCACCCACTACCACCCACTGCCACCCACAAACACACACATAGAGACTCTGCTGCCGCTGCGTTTTGAAGCGCCGCAATGGTGTTAGTGCGCGTTTTGTCTGTCTGCCTGTCGATGCTGCGTCGCCTCTGCATCTGTGTGAGTGTGTGTTCTGGAGAGTATCTGTGTGTGCGGTTCGCCCCCCAAAAATATATTGTTTCAGATTTTTTCATCATCGCTTTAGTTGAGTTTTTACATTGGTGACGGATCGTGCTCTCGGCTCCGGCACGCTCGCCAAGTCCGTTCAGTTGAGTTCAGTCTGCTCCGTGTTTTTTCTCCGTGCGCAACATGTTCCTTGAGTCCGTACCGCCGCCTCCGACGACGATATCAACAAAGGATAACGATACCGATGCGGATACGGATGTGGCCACCACTACCAGTGCAGCCAGCGAAATAACAACACGACAACACCACGAGAAGCGTCTTCGGCGAAACTCCTTCGCCTCCTGCTCGTCGTCGCGGCAGCGTTAAGAAAAAGTATCTCAGCCGCAAGGAAAGCGCCACGAAAAAAACGAAAATATTGAGAAAAAAAGCGGAAAACTCTCACACACACAGAGCAGTGGGTTTTTTCTTGACTTGGTCTCGGTTTCCGTAGCCGTTCCGTTTCCGTTTCCGGTGGTGCCACGTACGTGTGCGCGCTTTTAGACGTTTTCCGGCTCCCCCGCTCGCCAGTGTGTGTTTATTTATTGTTGGCCAAGAAAAAATATCGGGCGAGGTGTGTGTGTGTATCTTAAGGATACGCGAGTTTCTAACGCAACGCGTCCTTGTCTTGAAGAAAGCCAGCCAAGCAGCCACAGCTGGCTTTGTTTTGCTTCTGAGCGTGTCCTGGTGTCCTGGAGTGAGAGTGTGTGTGTGTGTGAGTGTGCGGGGAAGCTGGCGGGCTTTACATATAAATAATAAATGTTCTTCGCCGGTCGCCGTGCATGTGTTGGTGTGCCTGCACAGCGTATCAGCTGTTTCTTGTGTTCAATATCAAGGTCAGAACAACTCTTGCCACTTGGGCGTGCGTGTAAACAACCGATTTCCAAATCACACTTAATGGCCAAAACTTAATATTGATACTGCAGTGAAGGAACCTGTGTTCCTGGGGTTTTTACCCCATTTTTGTGAATTATTTATTGCCAATCGTCAATTTCTCCCTGCTTTGTTGTCCCTTGAGAATGTAAATCGAAACGGTTCAACTCCTACGACTGTGATTTACAACTGATTTCAAAAACACTCGGGTTTCTTTTTCGTCTTAACTTTAAAGGGATTAAACATCTTAAATAGTTTTAGATAATTAGTTTATTGGCTCAAACCAAACAAATAGGTCAGTCAAATATTGGTAAGAAAAGATAATTCAGCTACCAACATTTCTGAAAACTAATTTCTTTCCCGGAATCTAAAGTAAATTTTGAAAAATTCTGGTTCAGATATTTTTTATACTAACACTTGAAGATTTTTTTGCAAGCGACTACAGTTTTTAAGAGTTTCGAATAAATAAAGTGACCAAATATTTCGCTCGTGTTATGATTAGATGTTTTTAAAATGTTAGCCAAAAATCATCAGTCAATTCTAGATGCTTGTTAAGATGATGTTAAAAACAATTTTCTTTTATGTATGTATGATTATAAATGTACATATTCGAAAGTTGAAAAAATGCAATTTAAGATGTAGACTTTGCTGTGCCAATACAATTATTTACAAAAATATTGGTGTTCCAAGTTTAAGTTTTTAGCCTGATTTCTTACAAATACGGGCCCAAACAAGGAGACAAATAAAACAAATATTTTACTAGGCAACAGTACGTATGAGTGATAATTTTAATGACAAAATTCACATTTTCAAAATAAATGGGTTTTGGTATTCGCCAATTGCCTGTACAAGCAAATAATATTACCTTAAAAACGTCAATTCAAATACATACCGTACATATGCTATTTACCAAATTTTAAAATTAATACAAAACTGGAGCCAAAAGTTTTAATGAGTTTCATCTTAATAAAAATATTAGGTAAATTTAAATAAAAACGTTTAATTGCATCTAATTATATAACTAATGCAAAAGTAGGGATTTTTTAATTTTATTTAGAAGAATATTTTATTGTCACTCAGCAAATCCATCGTTCACAGTTTTAATTCCATTAATCTTTGTGCTTCCTGAGTTGTCATCTGTTTGAAAATATAATCATAATTGAAATCATGAGACCCGCTGAGCTGTCAAGTCTGCTTTCTATGAGGTTCCCAGCTCAATATTTCGCAAAGTCAAAAGCTCGATGACCGAATATTTATACCCGTTACTCGTAGAGTAAAAGGGTATATTGTATTCGTGCAAAAGTATGTAACAGCTAGAAGGAAGCGTTTCCGACCCCATAAAGTATATATATTCTTGATCAGGATCACTAGCCGAGTCGATCTGGCCATGTCCGTCTGTCCGTCTGTCCGTCTGTCTGTCTGTCTGTCTGTCCGTCTGTCCGTATGAACGCTGAGATCTCGGAAACTATAAAAGCTAGAAGATTGGCATTTTGCATACAGATTCTAGGAGTTCCTACGCAGCGCAAGTTTGTTTCAAAAAGGTGCCACGCCCCCTCTAACGCCCACAATCGCTTATATACGATTTTAAAAATTTCAATATTTCGGAAAAGTAAAAATGCAGTTTTATTGTGTTTATCAATACCTATCGAAATGTAGAAGAAATTTTTCAAATCGGACCATTCGTTAAAAAGTTATGCGTGTTCAAAGTTTCTATCTCGATCTCCCTCGCACTCCCTTTACCTGAGTAACGGGTATCTGATTGTCGGGGCACCCGACTATAGCGTTCTCTCTTGTTTTATACTCGACTTCACCGACTCGAGCCTTGAGTTGATCTGGCCCAATCAAGCTGAAACTAATTGGGCACCGCAAAACACCTGATTCGGAGCTGGTCCAGCATGATTTTTGGGTCCTCGAAATTTGATAGGCTGAGAAGATCGCTGGGCCACCGACAGAGCAGAACAGAGCTGTGAGATTTTGGGCATTATTCGCATATCCAGCCGTTAATAGGACCCTTTGGCCAGCAGCTGTTCCTTCACTGGGTTTGCTTTGGCCAGAATCCTGGTCAGAGCGATCAGTTAATCAAAGACTAGCGCGGCGCTAACATCGTTTACATCGGACCCTCGGGCGTACGCTCCTAATAAGATGAACACATTATTTTTAATTATGAACAACACACATAATATTAATTGCATATTTTAAGTGATGTGAAATTAATTAATGATTAGTGCAAACAGGCAGACAAAACAAACTCCTATGGCAAAATGTGAAATTAAATATCATTAAAATGCATAAGAAACTAGCCATGTAAAAAAGGTGAACACAAAGAAAAAATGTATCGCATAACATCGCCCAATGCATTTTTCATCAACTGACGGAAAAAAACTGTGGAAAAAGCGGAAATATTTTTGTGATTCTGAACAAGTTAATACAAAAACCTAAAGAGCGGTGTGAAAAATGCATTAATCAGAATTAAATAAAAAAACACAGCAACAACAGCAAATTATGAATAATAAAAGAGCGCGCAAAACTTTTTACACATTTTTCAATTAATAACATCCCCCGCAAATCTGCGAGGGAATGCGACCGGAGAGCCGGGCGAGAATATTGCCAAACCGCTAAATGTTAATTAGTTAAAAGCCCAAACTACGCATTAACACAATCGGAAACCCCCCAGGTCCCAAACCCAGGCCCAAACAAACCCGAGCTCAGTGTAAATGCAAACACAGACAGAGCATCATATTTTCCCCAGTTTTAATTTTTTGCATTTTTGTTTGGAATCCATTTTTTTGCACTTTTTGTTTTGCGCCATCATTACATTATGTGCAATCCCCCTATGTACTCGCCTATGCTGAATGTTTGCTCTGCTTTCTATATAAATTAAACGGTTATGTCAAAAAAGTCAATATTTAGCTAACCAATAAAAGAAAAAAGAAATCACACCACCTGACTGGCAGCAGCAGGTGTGGGAACAGATTTATATACCTTGTGCGTGGAAATGAAAAATGTATTTCATAATGACCATAGATCATTTCGTTAGAAGTTACTGCCACCTCAACACACCGTGAATCGTTTTAAAAGATTGAAATCATTTTAATTAAAAATAAATTATAAAAACTACAAAGTAAAATGTTACAGGTATCCATTTCAAGCAGAAAGTAATTTAAATTCATTTCGCATTTCATATTTGCCACCAAGCATTCCACAGCTCATTGTCATGTCAATTAAATCTCAGAGAACCTCTCAGCTCTTACATTTCAATTCCATAAATAATTTGTTAATCATGAATTAACACTTGCAAAAATTAAACCAAAGCCGCAGTACATTCGCCTGTATTTGCATGACAGCAGTCAAAGTGTTGACAAATCTATTTTTGCCTTCCGCTTTGAATAGGCAAAATTCTAACCCACAAAAATAGCATTCAAGGTCAATGGTATGAATGCAAAAAATCCATTTCATCCATTTATATCTAAACAAACTAATAAAAGCAAGATGAAAAAACAGAAACATTGACAGGACAACAAAACAAACAACGCTCAACCCATGAATGAATAATTTGTCGCGTTTAGAACTAGAAGGTATCAAATTGGAGCATTTCAATAAAAAGTCGAGCAGAAAAATACCATTGAGGACTTTCACCTGGAAAATTCCACAGGATGTCTGCGGCATGTCTGCGCCTGAATGACTAGCTATCCACAAAAAAAATCAACAAAACGGGGGAGGTAGAAAAAAGCAGAGCCAAGCATTTATACAAATATATAGAAAAAATCTAATCGAAGGCAGTCCAAAAAGAGAAATGCATAGAAAATGGAAAAACGGAAACGCGACGCAAAAAGTCGAACACAAGCCGAAAAAGCCAAATTCGTGTGGAAAAAATATTTCTGTCGCGTAAAAACGTTAAGGGGGATAAGAAAAAAATGTGAACAGGCGTAGCAATTGAAAATGCAAAATAAAAAGTAAGCTGTGGGAAAAAATGGCGTTAGGTTTAGGACAACAAAAGCAAAGATAAAAAGTCGCTTTTCCGGCTCGGCGGTGCAACCAGTCGAGACCAAAGCGTTTTTGCGGTCTCGTCTCACAGGTTTTTAGTGGAGCATCGGTTCTGTTATTTCCCCTTTATTTAATATTGGCTTTGGCAGTTGTGGCAGAATGTCAACAAAGCGCTAACACAGCTTCAACAAATTTATTCTATTTCGCCAATTGTTGCATTCGCATTCATTCAAAGCTAAATTGTGAGAAATCACGGGATTATTCTCTGGCCGGAGGATTGAGTGTTAAATACAAGTTTTGGAAATGGGTTGTATTCAACTTTTAAATATTATTGTCCCTTGCATATGACTTACATACATTTGAGTCCAAGTTAAGTCGATGAAGAAAAGTTCATGAAACCTACCTTGATAGGTTCGACACAATCGCGAAACTAACACCAAAATTTACTGCCCAAGGATCCTGAGCGTTGTTTTTCTCACTAGTTATATCAAATCACCAAATATAATTCTTCTTCGAAACAGTAGAAATAAACTGAATTATAACAAAAGTGAAAGTGAAAATCTAAAGATACCTGCAAATCCACGTCGGAGTAAAATTGTGTTTGGACCAGTGAAATAAAATTAAACCAAAATAGATTTAATAAGCAGCCAAATGGAAGGCCGACTGATCGAGTATCGGCCGATAGGCGGTGGCCTTGATTACCACCACAACTCGCCGCTAATCGGGGAGATTCCGCCCGCTGGCGGGGATTATTCCCATGCCGTCCATCGGTCCATCGATCATCTGCGGAACAGCCTCAACGAACGGGTGGCCCTGGGTCCCCTGAGTGTTTTCTCGAACACGGCCGATCTGAGGAACTCGGTCCTCAGCTACAGTCAGCAGCCCCATCAGCAATCCCAACCACCGCAGCAGCAGCAACAGCAACAGCAACAGCAGCAACATCAGCAGCAGCAGCAACATCAGTATCAACTGGTGCCGGAGCCCAAGCCAAGTATCACCAATCTGGAGAGCAGTGTGGCTTCCTCGGCGGTCAGTGGATCGGTGGCCAGCAGCCAGAAGCACGTGAACGACGCGGTGGTCAGCAGCAGTAGTGGGAGCAGCACCGTCTCGGGAACCGCCCCCACTGGCTCCACCAGGGGCCGCAAGTCGCGCATCTATCCCAATCCCAACCAGCACATCATTGTGACCAGCAACAGCGTGGACAACGGCGGCATTCGGATGCAAAATGCGACGCTGAACGAAAGAAATCCCCAGAATTCCTCCACGGGAACGGCTGGTGTGGGTGGCGTGACCACGGCAGCAGGAACTGGGAACGGCATCTCATCCTCCACCAGTTCGCCGCATCACATGACCCAGTTGGACGTAAAGGATACCAAGGTGATGGGGGACTTTAAACAAAGTTTTTAAACAATTTTTTGGTTAAAGATTTGGTTTACTTTTAAGGGTCAAACAAAATATCTTTCAAGTGAAATTATGTTTAACACGAAAAGCTAACTTTTTGATTGAACAAATTAAAAAATTTGTAATTTTATAAATATTACATTTTTATATAAACAAACTTGGGCGATTTTCGTAATATTTTGAGGTTAGTTTCCGCCTCCTGTATTATATAGTCGTCTGTTAAAAAAAAATTGAATTGCAAACTTCTGACTGAAATTATAAAACTCTCTGTAAGGGTATAAAAATAAGCTTAATTTTTTTGCAAATTGCAACATATCTTCATGAAGCTTTCTGTCTTTATAACTATCTAGAAGAGACGGCAAGCAAAACATGTTAAAATTTATTCATTTTTGATTCACAAAGATCAACGCTCTACTTTTACGAATAGCAGTGTGACTCGATCGAAAAAAGAAACCATTGGAATCAGTGACGGATCCAAGTTTTTATACCCGTTACTCGTAGAGTAAAAGGGTATATTGTATTCGTGCAAAAGTATGTAACAGCTAGAAGGAAGCATTTCCGACCCCTTAAAGTATATATATTCTTGATCAGGGTCACTAGCCGAGTCGATCTAACCATGTTCGTATGTCTGTCCGTCTGTCTGTCCGTCTGTCTGTCCGTATGAACGCTGAGATCTCGGAAACTATAAAAGCTAGAAAGTTGGTATTAATAACGAAGATTCTTGGGCTTCCTACGCAGCGCAAGTTTGTTTCAGCGAGGTGCCACGCCCCCTCTAACGCCCACAATCGTCTTAAACGATTTTAAAATGTGTCTGGCGGCCACATCTTTTAACGTTTTAAAAATGTATAAATGCAGTTTTATTGTGTTTAAAAATCAAATAAAAACACCTCTTAACGAGGTAAAAAACTAGTGGCGATCGCACCTTCAACATACAAAAGTTCTGATATCAACATTTGTGACGAAAAATTATTACACTCGTCATTAAATACACTTTCTAAAATGTTCTTATTCGGCCCGCCCTAGCAAACTATTCCCTTTTTCACTCTTCACAGTCAAAGTGTATTTAATGACGAGTGTAAAATTTTTCTTATGCAATCCTTTAAGTTTTTGCGATACCTTTCGATTGGTGTATTACTCATTACGATCGGATCATCACAGCAGATTTTCATTTCTTCCTGTATATATAGTAGAGTAGTAGTACTGTATATATCCTCAATTGACGACGGTTAAGAAAATAATCTATTAAATTAATTAAAAGCAGACTGGTTTTTTATAGCAAACATCCAACATAAATTTGAATTACAAGAGAACCATGGCTAACCGCCACGTAATTTTTTCTCCAGGATCTTGATGTCCAATGAGAAATTTTTTTTTGCGAGCGGTCAGCACCCTCTTAAACGGTTAGGAAAAAAGGTTATTTGAAAGAAAATTAAATTTTTTAAGATTTTGCGATACATATTTTTTACCCTTTTATTAAAAAGCTGCAAGTTTAAAAACCGAAAAGAAGATGATTTATTAAGCACATTATTTAAAACCATCTGTATTATTTTATCTCAAGAAAAACAGATATGATTGAATAATATTAGTATTCGAAAGAACTGTGCAAATGTGCAAGATTTTTAGTTTCGGTTTAAAATGTATTTGTCTATCGCTATTCCTAGTTGCGCACTATCCTTGTTCTCAGCCCTAATTATCCTAAAATGAAGTCTATTTTGTGAATTCATAAAAAGGGAATTCTGATTATTATACCCATTATTGTATAGCACCCACATTTTAAAAGATTTCGTAGAAGTGTTACTATAATTTTGTTCTGAATGTAATCAGATGATTATCAATACCCATCAATCGTTCAAATCGAACCATTCATTAAAGTTATGAGCAATTAAAATTTGTTTCTTGCACCCCCTTTTAAGTGACGGGTATTTGACAGTCGGTACACTCGACCAAAGCGTTCTTTCTTGTTTTACACTTACACTTGAGTACAGGTTCATAAATGTGATGTAAAATCGATTGAAAAGCATCGATGGTCAAGATTTTGTATAAGATATCACTCGATAAAAACGTAGAGAGCCATCACTCTAAAGAAAAATTCAAAATTTGTGATCTCTGATCACTTTTGAAAATAAAAAGCGATGAATACCCAGTTCCACCAGCAGCCAGTCAGCAGCGAATTCATTCTAAACTCCAGTGCTAATTATGCGATTTCCTATCCTCAGATCTTCAGCTCGAAGGCAGATCTGCAGCTGCACACGCAGATCCACATGCGGGAGGCAAAGCCGTATAAATGCACCCAGTGCTCGAAAGCCTTCGCCAACTCGTCGTATCTATCGCAGCACACGCGGATCCACCTGGGCATCAAGCCGTACCGCTGCGAGATCTGCCAGCGGAAGTTCACGCAGCTCTCGCACCTGCAGCAGCACATCCGGACGCACACGGGCGACAAGCCGTACAAGTGCCGGCATCCCGGCTGCCAGAAGGCCTTCTCGCAGCTCTCCAATCTGCAGTCGCACTCGCGGTGCCACCAGACGGACAAGCCGTTCAAGTGCAACTCCTGCTACAAGTGCTTCTCGGACGAGCCCTCGCTGCTGGAGCACATCCCGAAGCACAAGGAGTCGAAGCACCTGAAGACGCACATCTGTCAGTACTGCGGCAAGTCGTACACCCAGGAGACCTACCTGACCAAGCACATGCAGAAGCACGCGGAGCGGACGGACAAGCGGCCGCCGATTGCGCCGGGCAGTGCGGCGGCCATTGCAGCGGCAGCCGCTGCTGCTGCCGGCGGCGGAGCGGGCAACCCCGCCAACGGACCTCCCCCACCCCCCAATCCCGCCCAGCATCAGCGCAACAACCTGGGCCTGCCCCCCGTCTCGATTGCGACCAGCGACAACGGTTACTGGCCGAAGGTAAGTCCGGATTCGGCCGCTGCAGCCAATGCCATGGAGGTGATGCACCAACAGCAACAGCAGCAGCAACAGCAGCAGCAACAACAGCAGCAGCAACAGCAGCAGGCCCACCACCACCATCCGCAGCACGGAGTCCCGCCGCAGCAACATGTCCCGCCCCAGCAGCAGCAGCAGCAACAGCAGCAGCAGCAACACCATCATCCGCAACAGCAACCGCCCCCGCAGCACAGCATGGAGGCCCATTACGCTCAGCCGACGGCGCCCAATGGCGCCCAGAGCAACGGACACGGACCGGAGTTGCAGCCCCATCATCGCATGCCCGATCCCGTGAGGGAAGATATAGGTAAGTGACCACGATATGGATACACCCATCAGAAGATTTTTTCATTGGTTTCGAATCTAAAAACAATTGTTTTAAAGGACTATTAATTTAGTATTCCCTACAAAAAGTGGGCGACAAACTTAAATTTTAACGGCAAGATAACTGCAAGCCATATTTTAAATTAAAAGTTCAATAGAAAAATTGACAAAGATCTGATCTTTAGTTTTTCATCATTAATGTAACTGCATATTTCTAAAAGCACATTACTTATTGTGATTCCGCCATTGAGTGCACTGTTACAAAATGTAAGGCCTATTTAATCAAAGGCCAACCAAGCGATCGTCCCTACCTTCTTACCTCGCTAATAATGTTTTTGTACAGAATGAGATTGACACCGTGCTTTTAAGAATACTAAGATGAAATTTCTTCCATACTAATACATATGGCCTCCAATTTCCAATTCCGGCATACAAAAAACAGACGACAATTGAAATACCTTTCATTTAATAGATATAAAGATCACTTATTCACCACTAACATATTTTTTGTAAGGATGAAGGAAATCTTTTAGACTATTGACCATATTTTACATCCCAACTTTTTCTGAATACTCTCCTTTCTTTTCTTTTTCCCCAGCAGTTTCGACCCCCAGTGCCGTGGGGCCCTATGACGCCGCATCCATCACGAAAACCACCAGCAACTCGGCCTTCACGCCGATTAACTCGATGCCGCCGCACTTAAACTCGCTGAGTCACCATCCGATGGCCCAGCGACCCTATCTCTACGATGCCATCAGCTTCCCGAACAAGAACGTCAACCAGAACAACGCCAACGCTTTCCCCAACCAGCTGATCTCGCTGCACCAGATCCGGAACTACGCCCACCAGCCGGCGGGTCTGATGGCGGGGGAGCATTTGCTGGGCGTGAGCGTGGGTCCTGGGAAGGACAAGGGATAGCTAGGGGCCTACTTCTAAGTTGGTAGTTTATCCATTATTTCTCCAAGCAGAGACGAGGCGTGCATTCCTGTACAGTATTAATTTGTAGTTAGTCGTAGCGCGTAACGGACATTTTGTAATTTTTATAGATCTTATTTCGGTTAAGTTAAGGGTGTTCTCGGGCACCCGATAAGCAAACTGTAAATGGCCAACGATACGTACTCTAATTTGACCAACACCGTCCATACCTATGTTTACACAATGTCTTGGAAATCAAGCACCAGAATCGCGATTAACTGGCGAGTAATCAATGTAAATCCTGCGTTCTACGAGTATACAAATTCTGTCCAGCGAAAGTTTTCCTATCGAGTAATTGGTTCTCCCAGACCTCGTCATTGCCGCCTGTAAATATAAATGAAAAGTAAGTTATTTTCGATGCACAAACGGATCTCGCAGTCTTGAATCAAGGGCAGAAGTCAGAAGCTGCACACTAAGCCGATATATGTACATAGATATACATGAACCTAAAGGAACTTACCGGCAAACGTAATTACATTTAAATACAAATCTTCATATATATTTGTTTAGGTGTATCGTATTCAATACAGACATTTCTGAGAGAGTCTTCTCGAGAAACAAAACACAAAAAGCAAAAGAATTCATGAAATCAAATGTGTTTACAACTATAAATGAAACTATGCGATAGATGACAACTATTTTGAAAGAATCTTTTCTAAGTATATGTTGGCAGTTGCGAAAACAGAAAACAGGAAAAGGAAAGCAAAACCGAGCAGAGGTGTTGTATTACTTTTTGGAAAGACTGAAGTGATCAAAATTAACGAACAAGAAGAGGAAATAAAGAAAAATCAAACATTTTAAAGAGCGTTTTTACCGCAGTTACTAAGCAAACTGAATGTGTCCTATAAAATTTCGTACTAAATGGCAGAAACTAAACCTAAACGTAATTACGAGTATGACAACATCAAATGTAATGTATTATTAAATAAACTAATTTTAATTTTAATCTTAATCTAAAGTAAATTTAAACTAACCCATAGCTAGTGTTTAACTCCAGAATGCAATCTCAATGTAAAGACAAAACCGAAAATGGAACACAAAACAAAATACCTACAGTTAAGTGAATAGCAAAATGAACTCTGAACCACACACACCACACGCATTAAATAGAAACATTTGGGGTATTCAGATAGCTGAGCTAAATGATTATTTGTTTTACCGTCTAACGATTACAGCAGAATACAGTACGATTTCATGGCTAAGATATGCGAATACAAAGAATAGTTCCCCATTGGACTTCGATCGCTGAACGGCGTGGAAACCCCGCGGATATCCAGCTGAATATGCAAACATACTTATATAATTGTCAATAGTAGATGTGTGTTCCTCAGTTGATGTAAATTGATTTCCGATTAACCACGAACTCAACCAGTAATAAAGTGAATTAAATGTTCCCCTTCGCCTGTGTTTCGGCAATATCATTTTGGATGGCCTGCATAAATGCACTGATGTGGTTTTTCTCACTGGCGTCGCTATTTATTTCCCTTGGTTCGTATCGTCCTGGTTTCCTTGTATCATCGATGATCGGCTTGCATTCACGAGTACCATTGAAATCACCAGCGATAACCCAGTTGTCGGTGACTTCTTTTGTAAGGCAAGGGTGTCTCAACTTCAAGTCGAGCTCCGGGGGCTGCAGGAAATTAACCAGGGCCAAGAAACCTAAATTGAATAGCAGTGGTTTTTCCGTTATTATAAAAGTTAAGAATATTTATATAAAAAATTCGTATGTTTCTAAATTGTATAATTTATTCTTATAAGAAAGTTTAAAAAGTTTTAAACCCGCTATTTGACTGTACTTTCAATCAGTTTAAATGCTAAATAAATACAAGAGATAACGCTTAGTCGGATGCCCCGAAATTATATCCTAAAAAATGACTTAATTTGACTATTTGAGATAATCTAAAGACTTGCCTCACATTATGAATATAGGCCACGTTGTGCACCTTGTAGGAATGGTACCATTCACCTTCGGCCACAGTGTAGAGCACGGGCTCCGTGGAGGCCACACTCTTAAAAACATCGCTCCGTTGTTACCAGCATATAAGGCGATAGGCTGGTGGGCTTGCAGACGATTTCAAACTGCGGTTTGTGACCGCGCCGGAAAGACACTCATCAACCACGGTGGAGAGTACAAAGATTTGCCCTCTTTCAGTTGCCACTCTCCGCATGTGTCCTCGCAACTTGCTAGCTTTTTCTAGACCACCCAGCTCCCGTTGCCGTTGTTACTCATAACTGGAGGAGAAACTGATCGTCATTTGAGTGCCCATCGGCAGCACCGTCTGATTGCAGTCTATCAGGAAACCATCCAGGGTGCACTGACTCCGATACGAACTTGTTCGTTGAGGCAGCTTAGATGAACTACGGTCTTGTCGGTCACAAGGGCAGTCCTCTGGAACGTGTTGCCACCCACATAGTTTTCCACCACGAGGGAGTTGGATGGGTCCTCTAGCTTACAGTTACTTACCTACCAGGAGGGTTTCAGCTCCTCAGTCAAAAGAAGGAGGAATATGTCTTTGACCACGCTAATTTCTGCAATCTCATCGAAGCCATCAACACAATCGAGAATGTAATTGCACAACGCATTTCGACTCACACAGGCGCCATAGAGGCATCTAAGTGCTGGCGGCGAACACTTGAAGGCTGCACAAAAGTATTCCGTCCTCATGCTGCCACCTCTGCGGACGGACATGACCAGATCGACTTGCCAAAGTGATGCTTATTAAGAACGTCTTCTTCACTGCGTTGTAAACTTCTGACTGAAATCATTATACCGTCTGCACTGGTATAATATTGTGCCTCCAGATGGCGCCAGGTTAAATTCTATTGGAACGACAAAATCCTTACGAAGCGAGCGCTACCTACTTCTACTTTCAGAGATTATTGCGATTTTCTATTGACGTACTGCTGAGATACAGTTGTCCTTCGATTTGTATGATATATTGAATCGAGACTCATTTATTTATATTAATGTATATATACATATAGGACGTTCCACATCAACGTAGCCAACCCGCTTTTTTTTAAGTGGACAGTACCACATTGATTGCAAAGCTCCTTGCTTTCAATATTTTACCAATGTTATCAATGTGTCAATGTTACCACACTTTCGCCGCATATTCCCGTTAAAAAGAAAACACAAAATAATTTTTATATTACGAACAGAAGACACAATTTGCATGGTGGAAAAACAGAAAAATCTGTCTTTTCATTGCCGATTACGAAAAAAATAAGAATTTTATTAAACCTTAGATGACCAAGCGATAGCGTTTTTAAAGTCTACAAGAACGATTTCGTCCAAAGGGCCAGTCTGAAAAAATACCATTATATTTTTCCCAATAAACCCAAAAATTCATCGGATTTTCCAATGGTTTCAAAGTGGGATCTCTCTTGAGGAACTAGCTATGGATTCTTTTGTACGTTTTTGTAGTAGTTAACTGTTAAAAATAAATAACAAGCAATACAAAATAATCGTGTATGCTTTGGAAAAAAGTAAATTTTTAGCTAATTCCTCAAGAATTCCAAAATCTGTTGAAGCCCATAAAAAGGCTACCGCAAAAAAACTAACATACTCTATAAGTTAAACGTAGAAATTATTGGCCTATTGAAAAAATTCATTCAATTTAAAACGAAAAGCTCGATGTCTTTACCTAGATAATATTTAAATACCCAATATTCCCAATCACGAGATTGAAGCCGCAGGGAGGCAGATGAGTCACAGGTTAAAAAATTAATTGAAAATACGCACATCATATTGTTTTTATATAATACGTTTTATTACTGAAATTAACCATTTGATGTAGCTTACAGTTACTATTACATATAATGTAGAATTATACACATCTCATATAATTTGGGTTCCTTTGCAAAAACTCATCGCATATGTATTGGTAATTATTGTTTTCCCATTAGACGAATTGAAGTTTTGATTGGACACGAATTGAAGTTGTATTTACGATTCTTTCGAATCGCTATGTATGCTTGTATATATCCTTATGGTTGAATGTATGTAGTTATTGAATGAAATTTAATGCTCTAACATTCATTTTACAAAATATACGTAGAAGCGGGCTGATGTCTATATAGATCTGTTATAGTTCATAATTGTATTCAGTACACTCAGTATCAGTAAGTGGATAATGACTCGGTGTCGTCTTTAAGCTAAGCTTTCTTCGGGGTTCCATTATCCATTCCGTTTATAAGTAGTGCCGCTAGATACACCTGGAGTGCTTTTTGCGTTCTGTTTGAGCTATTCGTGAGTGGTTATACTCTAGAGTTTGTTATGGGTAATTGATTCCTACATGTACTATGCTGCTTACATTATTGTTTTGTGTTTGGTTTCCTCTCCGAATCAACTTTTTTCTGACTTTTTCGATCGATTTGTGTGTGGTTTTGTAGCTTCTTGGTGCTAAGCATTCTGCTGCGTGTTCTTTCTAGATTCAATTTGGTTTAGTTTTATTTGTAGTTTTAGTTATTATTTTTACTTTTAAGAGTACGTATAAAGTGTTAAGCAGTAAGCATTTTTCTTCGCTTCCATCTGGACACACTTCAACAGCTTTCGGAGTGTGTAGCTTTGGTGTTTGGTATCCATTGAATCCATGGTATATTTTAATACTTTACAATTAAATAAAAATTTTCTAAACAATACAAATAAAATTGTACAGTGACATTATGCTTATGAGTTAGGTATCATCATAAATATTTTATACATATGCATGGTTAATAATTTATCTCTTTTGGAAATCAACTTCAGTTTTTCTTATGGTGGGCACATTAAATGGGAATTTAATTGTTTGATATGAAAATCATATTTGGGTGTAGGTTACGTAAAGCGTAGAAGTAAAGTTTATACAGCAACCAAAATGGTGTCGATTAAAATATGTGGTTATATTTGTCCTTCTCCGTTACTTTTCCACATCTTCAAACATGTTTATATTGAGATGTTTCTGAATTATCTTACACTTACATGCATTTTCAAGGTCCTAAACATTTTCTAATACATTTAATTTAGTTAGTGGTTTTTGGTAAATATTTCTTTCCTGCTTCTGGCATAAATCGCCGTTTATCTCGCTTAAATGTTGCTCCAAATTTGAAAGCAACAAAACGTAAAAATCAAAAGTGATCTCCCAGAAATTAGATTTAATATAAACAAATGTAGAAAATGTATATAAAACATATTAAATTATATTCTAAACGAGAGAGATATTCAAAGTGGCAAAGAGCTCATACTGCTGAACCGCATGACTCCCGTTTTAATTGCCGGTTCCTGCTTCTTCCCTCCTCCTCCTTTTAAAGGGGCGCCTGCGCCCAGGTGGTAACTTCCCCTCCCCTACTCATTTAGCTTATGCCACTCGGCGATCTGTCTGCGGGGCGAGTTGCACACCTCGTTCCAGTGGTTCAAAGCGGTGCTGCTCGAATTCGGTCCGCCCAGCTCCAACCGACCGATGACCTGTGAGAATGCCAAGCGTGTAATTATCGGGTTATTAGCATTAGGTCATCCAATTCAACTTACCTCATTCTTGGTCACGCGATCCCAGTCGAGCAGCATCAGCTCCAAAGACACACCCTCGAGACTGGCGCCAGTGCCCTGCAATTTAAAAAAATGTTCTTTCGTTAGTTTCGTTTTTTAATTGGTACATATACATAAGTTACAAGTTTCGATAAATATTTGTACACAGAGTGAAAAATGTAAGTACAATTGTTCTTGAATTGAGAACATTTGTTCTTAAGATCACATTTTTCCGTGTAAGCACCATTGTTCTTGAAAACCGGGAGGGCACTTTTTGAGTTCAATTTAAGAACAAATCGGTGAGAAGGGAAAAGTTTAATTGCGTTTTATAACAACTTTTTGATACATTTTAGATGACTAATTTAACTAATTATTTACTTATTGTGATCAACAAGTTAATACCGCCAATTTAACTTGATTTAAGCACATTAAACGAACAACAACTTAAAAAATTTCGTCCTACTTTTAAGAACATTTTCAACTTGAACTCATTCTCTCTGTGTAACTATTATTTTCTTATATTTTTAAAACCACTCCTCTTTTAATTTGATTGAACTGCCATGTTGACATATTTGTTTAGTTCATTTAAATACATGATACTTTATACATGATACACTGGGGGAATCGTTTTTGAATTTTGGTACATATTGGCACAATGGTATTTTATTTTATTCATTTATGTAATAAAATTGTTTTAAAAAAAAAACCTAAAAGCTTTTTAAAGATATTTAAAGTTATATTTTTGAAATTATTTTTAAAACCATCAAAAATATTTATAGCTTTCAGAAGTTGATTTTTATATGTCAGCCTAAAGGCACATTCCTTATTCACACGAACGGTTCTTGTTTTCTTGTTGTACAATATTTAACAAATAAAAGTCTCGAAATCAGCGGATAGGTGAAACGCCATGAAGCATGTTCAGTAGTTGATAAACGTTTTTCTTATAGAAAATGTATGGTAATGAGGAATACTTAATCCATGTACATTTAGATGACATTTTTCATTAATAGTTTACTCACCTCAGCGGCGGGAATATCGAAGGCGAAGCTTTCGTTGAAAACAGGGCTCAGAGTGCGCTTCTTCACGTGCGTCTTCTTCTTGGCGATGCGTTGTCCATTATAAAGTAGATAGATCTTGACATACGGATCTGCCAGACCGGTGACATCCATGCGGGGCAAATTTCGGGCCTTAAGGAGGACTACGGTGAGACGACCGGCAGCTGGTTGCCAGCAGAGCGAGATTAGCAGCTCACCGCGACCCTGGGCACGAATCTTCAGGCTGCGTGGCTGAATCTCCTTGCTGATGGACAAAGCCTCCTTGGAAATGTCACCGATCTCGATGGAGGTCAATGGGCAAACCACCTCGCCAATAACATCGTCGCGCGAATACCGATCGAAGCTGAGGATGACAAAGTGCAGCGACATGTTCTGCAGGTCGTTCATGTTCAGGCCGTAGAAGGTGAAGTCCTCGTCGTAAACCGGGTTCCGGGTGTTGCGCACCACACGGGTCTTGACCTTGTGCTGCTTGTCGGGCAACAGTTGCAGCTTGACATACGGATCCGTGGCCGCCTGAGTGCGTCCGTTCATGCCGGTGGGGATGTCCCCGGTGCCGCCCAATCCTCCCTTGCAAGGCAGTCCGCGACAACGGATGATGGAGACCATCAGAGCGTTCCTTTCGGCCAAGTAGCGCAGCTTGAAGTAGATGGTGCCCAGCTTTCCATACTGGTCGGTCACGGTCAGCTCCTTCCCGTTGGTCAGCGCCTGATCGTCCAGGGTAATAGTCACACTTCCATTGGCGATCGTCTCTACCGGCGAGTGGTGGAGGCTGTTGTTGAGCGAGTGCTTCATCCCACCACCGTTCCCGTCCACCACGGTCAGTTGGTTGCCATTATGCTGCTCGGGATGCTGGGGCGGTCCCTCGTCCTCCTCGCTGTATTTCACATTCGGCTGGGCGATCGGGGAGGTGGATTGATCCTGCATCGGGGACAAAAGACCCATCTGCTTGCCGCCCGTCGGAGAGGGGGACTTTTTCAAGTAGTGCGGTGGTTGGCCGCTGGGCGATCGAACGGCGGTCGGTCGCCGTGTCGGCTGGAAGGGGAACGAGGCGTCGTGCTGACTCTGCTTCTTATTCCGGAGGCGCATCTGCCGGGCGCAGATGCAGGCCACCGACGAGAGGACAGCAGCCGCGGTTAGTCCCAGGATAGCGGGCACAACTGGAAATAAGTATTAACAATTGTTAGCTTCCTATTAAATGTCTGTAATAAATATTACTAATGTCCAAAAAAAAAATTAATAACAATTCAATTATAATTATGCTTTGTTAAAAAAAAACAGAAATTAAAGTAATGTTTAGTTAAGTCTCCCATACAAATTTTTTTTTTTCGAGGATCAAAAATATATTTTTATATGTACTAAATCGTTTTTAGTTGGTAATGTCGTAAAGTCCAAAAATGGATATTTTTTAACTTCCCCTAATAAAACTGTAAGGGCCGTTTTCTCGTCCGCATGTCAAATTTAAAGTATGTATAAAACCTTGCAAAACAAATGGAAATTCAGAGTTTAAAGCCTACTTTAACTTTAAACCTGCGGACGCGAAAACGGCGCTAAATGTTTTAAAAACAAGAGAGAACGGTATAGTCGGGTGTCCCGACTATCTGATACCCGTCACCCAGCTAGCAGTGCGAGGGAGATGGAGATATAAAACTTTCTTCTACATTTCGATAAACAATAAACACTATAAAACTGCATTTTTAAAATCTTAAAAGATGTGGCCGCCAGACACACAAAATCGTTTAAGGAGATTGTGGGCGTTTGGGAGTGCGTGGCACCTCAATGAAACAAACTTGCACTGCGTAGGAAGCCCAAGAATCTACATTATTAATACCAACTTTCTAGCTTTTGTAGTTTCCGAGATCTCAGCGTTCATACAGACAGACACACAGACAGACAGACGGACATGGCTATATCGACACGGCTAGTGACCCTGATCAAGAATATATACTTTATAGGGTCGGAAACGCTTCCTTCTTCCTGTTACATAATTTTGCACACATACAATATACCCTTTTACTCTACGAGTAACTGGTATAATTACTTATAATTTTACAAGTTTTCTTTGAATCTTAAAAAGATCTAGGTAATTTTAAAGGATATCAATGGGTTTTACGAATCCAATTTTGTATTCAAATGTTAAGCTAATGTATAAAAGCCCATAAATTCAAAAAATATACTTCAGACCACACTCTTTTTTCTTTGTGAAACATAACATGCGATTAGTCACCCAATATGGCGAAAAAGGAAAGAGAGACTCTCTTTCAACAGCTGTGAGTTGTTTGTAAATTTGCTTTGTTATTAAGTTAATCGACAAGAACCCTGACTTTCACTAATCCTTTATTAAGTTAAACCATTAAACCCCACATAATGAAGGCTACATCACATTTCTATACACATAAAAAATCCCTAATCCCGATGAAATCCGACGCACACGAATGAGGTACCACTTATCCAGGCACAAAGACCTGAATTAATTATTCATTGCCATCGAAAAAGTTTCGGAAAAACTTCATCCGCATCACTTTGAACAACTTGCTAATGAGCAAATTGGACAGATCAACCACAAAGGTCGCATTTGCCGCTGCAATATGTTACTTACTTGTGTCCATGACGCTGACATCTGGCATATACTCTTCAGCCATTTTTAATGGATTTGGCTTCGCCGCTCACAGCACGTTCCCACTCGATGTTCCTCGTAGCTGTGTGGAATAACAATTAGTCACAATTTGTAAGTGAGGAGGGAAACTTTTGGTAACTGTCTTTCGATGTTTGCAACTTTCTCTGGCACGTGAAAAATTTCGTACATCGATTTTGCGCACAAATGTATGCTAGAGGCTTTTTTCGTGGGCAGCTGGTGCCCGTGTTCTGCTCAGGTTATGCTGACGGTTTGCTTTTGTTGTTATTTGCATTACTTGAGGACACACACACACAGGCACACAGTTTCTAGGAAGAGAGCGGGAGAGTCACAAACACACACGAGCCCTGGGTGCTCGTCTGGGGTCGAATGAATCATCACAGCCCCCGCACACACGCACACGAAGTTCCCTGGGTTTTCCACCTCCAGAAGCCAAGTTCAGTGGGAAAATATGCCTCGAAAGGATATTCTTTCCTATATCGTTTATCTTGACAATCCCCTAGTTATTTTGTCGAAACTAACACTTTTAGTATCACTTTTAGTTAACGTATCTATTGTTTGTTGCAGCATCAGAGCTTCAAGTAAGCAATTACTTTGAAGCAGCTTCTCGTTAGTTCAGAGGAATTTCTCTTTAACAATTTCGAGCTTAAATCCTATTTGTTTGAATGTAAAATTGTCTTACTTTTCAGTATCTAGAACTTCACAATTAATATTCAACAATTAAAATCTTTTCAAGCCCACGATTTGTGGAAAAAAATTCAACAACGCAGTTCAGCAGCCGTTTGACTTTATTTTGCCAGTAGCTTCTTCACTTGACTTGGAAATCGTTAAACCTGCGCAGACGCACAACGAAGTTAACAGCTTTTTGTGTGGGCTGGCTAACTGGGAGCGGTGGTTGAAGAAACCTGTGACGTCTTAGCCGAAAACAAGGGTGGTTGATCAAGGGTTTTACAACACTGCAAATCGAAATGAGCAATACAACCTAGAATTGGTTGTAAATATATCAAATTCAAATTATTTTGAAAGGCCTTAAAAATACTTTCGTTAATAATTCAACCAACTGTTAACCCTCATCACTGGCAAAAATTTAAAGCTTCAAGTTTAGGCCAAGTTTCGGAGAGCGACAGCTTTCTGGCCAGCTTAAAGCTGGCTTTCGTCAAGTTGAAGCTTTTGGCCAGTTTAAAAAGACTCGCGCCCGTTGGCCAGAAGCTGAGTCGGTAACGCTCTGCGTCTGCGCGCAGTTCAAACAAGTTAACAGACCCACCAGAAACCCCATTTTAGTGCAGTGCTCAAGAGGGTAACTAACAAAAACCCTAGAAGGCAGTGACTAAAAACCATTGTAAGCCGCAGTTTGTGTTTTTTTGTGTTCAACAAAAGCTGCTAAAGAAAACGTTTTCAAGCTAATAGCACACAAGTTTTTATCCTCCTCGGCCCATTGAGCAATTTTCCTCGAGGCATTTTCAATAAGGAATAAACTATTAATTCAATATTTAAAGCGTAAAAGGAAACGAGACACCAAACCACTGGACTCTACGATCGTAAGTTGATGCAATCGCTTTTATTTCTACTATTTTCTGGCTCTTCGGTTTTTCACAACCCAAAAATCCGCTATGTCCGTTTCTGGCATTGAGGAAGCTCAACAGATTTGGCCAGATTTGTGGCCCGAAGTCTGCTAAAATTTTGCCATTGTCATAAGCCCAAGAAACGGAACTTTGTTTGGTCTTCTGATGGCTCACGGCGATAAATTGTACTGCACTTTTTTTGCAATAGCTCCAATTCGATTCGTTTGTTTTTGTGGCCCACAACAATGTAACTCTATGCCTCACGACTTCTGCTCTAGACACGTTTCTAATTTAAGTTACTGGTTTATATTTCTTTTTCCACACACATCAAAACGGTCACCCATTGTCTGCCATTTGACCACTAATGTGTTCGATTTTGTGCTCAATTACACAGTGTGTTTTTCGTTTGAAAAAGTACCCACATTAAGGTGTTATACGATGCCAGTTCATTAAACGAACATTACAGTAATAGGAAATTAACCCGGTTTCTCCCTCAATTCCACCGCTTATTAGCCAGCTCGTTTTGACGGAAACGGGTGGTATTGTAAAAGACAAACTACTTGAGATTATTTATGGTGAGCACATTTCGTCTTTGGTTCCGAACTGAATGGAAATAGCCGTTAGGCGCTAGCTTTTCAGAAGACAGAAGAGGAAATCATCAGGTTGACGAGCAAGAAATTCTTTACAATTCTTAAAGTGATTCCCAAAAAATTCACGAATCTATCTTTTTAAGAAACCCATTTATGGAAATTATCATAATCAGTGATTAGTCATAACAAAAACCGAAATGAGTCAAATATTTCTTACTAAATGCATTGAACTCAAATCAAATGTTAAGCGGAATGTGTAAAAAATAAAGCTTTCTTTATGCAATCTAATAATTAAAGTAAACATATTGAAATATAAGTCATGGCGAGTCCGCCAAAATATTGCACCAAAAAGTGATTCCCCAAAAATTCAATCTTATTACAAAAATTCACCAAAAGCTCAAAGCCAAAAAGCCAAACAACGTCAACATTTCTCCCAAACAATTGAACAAATTACAAGTAATTCCAAGTTAAGCGTGCTCAGGCATTTACGCCTGAACCCATTAAAAAAGAGTTCGCCTGCAAAGATAATTTCTTGATTTGCATATCGGATTCGATGTTCGTTTTAAGGCCTTTTAATTTCGCTTGTTTCTTCTGTACTTCTTTTTATTGACAAGAGCAAATTAAAGTAGGCGGCGATGATCCATCAAATTTTATTGAGGGCAAACAGTGGCCGGCGAATATAAAAAGGTACTGCTGTTTGGGTGTCTAGGAGGGAATCGGGAATCGGTGGGGCAATGGGATCAGGGTGCTTTGACCGAATGACACCCACGCTTAGCTTTCTTTTCTGTAGTTGTTGGCCAAAAACTTCAGAGACTCCACACACAAAAACTGTTTGCACACACAAGTCCCGTAGATTTTTTAAAGTCATGTTCAAATGTCAGCGGCAGATAAAAATTTGTATGTCTCCATGTTTTGGAAGCGTGCTGTCGCCGCTTTATCTGCTGCCAACAGTTTGCTGGGCCCAAAAAAGTGAGAGAAAATTCGAAAAACAGTTTAAAGTTTGCCAAAGCCTGTTGCTTGGCTTTTGTTACTCCTCTTCAGAGACATCGATTGACTTTGGCTGCCTGTTGTTTGTTTGCCTCGCGATTGTCTGCTCCCCTTTTGGGCATTTTGGCGTTCGTCCATTCAATGTATCTGCAGCATGTGGCCCGCCGTTCCCGAAGTCTCTGCCATTTGCCATTTAAATGGTCTTTGGCTTGGCTTTATTTGTTTACAATTCGTTATGGCACATTGCCAGTTCAGAGCGGCCACGAAACGTGAGCCAACACAAGTCTCAAAATGGGACACATTTTTGAATGGTTTTCGGGGAAGTTTCCTGTGAAGCGAAATTTGCATATTGAGTAAAGATTGATGTACACTGGTAAAAGTGTAACGGTTCAGTTTTTCCCTTCACATCTTAAATTACATTTATGGCCTTAATCCCTTAACAAACCAACTTTCAGACGTTTGTTTGCTACGGATAAAAGATATTACATACAGTCCTATCTTTAAAAGTTTTAAAAACAAATATTCTTATACCTTATAAAATCGTTAAAAATATCCTAAGAAATGTAAAAACACCATGATTTAGCTGTATACAAATAAAAATTCATATTTGAACTAGCTATATTAAGCAAAATCAATTGGAAACTTTCTTCTCTTTAAAAATACTCTTCAACTTATAAACAGTTTTGATTTGTAATAAAGGCAGTTGAGATATTTCTGCTTTGCGGATTTCTCAACCTAAGCATCAGCTCATTATCGACAATCGCTAGGCCCTGGGCGGCTCACAAAATCTTCTCCTAGCGACAAGCGTGAGAAATTCCGGCGAAACATCAATTACAGCACAACCCTGTTAACAAATTCACTCATTTAGCAATGAAACTAAAAGTGTTGTTACTGTCTGCGGGCCACAGAGCCGAACTCATGAAATGGCAACCCAGTTGACAGGCAGCTCCTGAAACAGCGTTGTTCGGAGCCGAGCTGCCCACCTTATATTTTTGTTTCTTTTTTTTGCATCCGCCTCGGGCCGCCGAATAGATGTTGATGCTGCTGATGTGGCTGCGGCTTTTTTGCCTTATCCAGCACGTAACCAGCGATCAATCAAGGCACTGAGCCCGGCCAACTCTCATCTGGGGTCTTTGACAATCGCCGGAATGATGCGCAGCGCAATTGCAGAATTTCACTCGAAGCTTAATTGAACGAGTACGAACAGTACGAGTGCCACGTAATTGGCAACGCCAAGGGTATTACATGCAGTTGCCGCAACATTTTGCCCAGCGAAATGCAACAAAATGTTGTAAATATTCAATCACGTACTTCGTGCAACAATCGCCCAGGCGGCCAAAAAACAAAATTTAAATAAATTATGTAAAACTGTTTTTTGTTCAGCTTTCTACCGAAACTTGAAGAAAAATGGGAAATTTATAGGTTTTGTGTGGTATTTCCGTTTCTGTTTCTGGTGGAAAAATCCATTGTCAGTCGTGCCGGTCAATGCCATCTCAATGAACTATACTGTGCAATTCTCTGGAAATAATAAACAACGGAAAACAAATAAAAGTGCAATTATCCATCATGCAGATGTACACGAGTTCCGATTTTATTGTTTTTCGCTGATGCCCTGTAGATTTTTATCAATATTAACGATATTAAGGCTGAGCAACCGATTGTTGAAAGCCTGCAAACTGTTAACTGGAAGTCTGGGGAACTACAAGCTAGCAATAGAAGAATCTTTAAGTAGATTGTTATCCAACAAAAGCCTGGAATCTTTTTCAAAGCAAACACGTCAAACCGTTAACCTGACCGGCGTCAGCAGAAGTGCATTAACTAAATATTGCCCACTAACATTTAACAATTACGTGATGGGGCATGACAAGATGGAAACAAAAACAACATCGACTGCAGCACCAACAACTGCCAGCGAATTCTCACACAAAACATTCGCACATTGTTGATGTCGCGTTGACAACTGGCTGAGGCACAAGCAAAGGCAAAGAAATCCAACGTGAAGTACGCAAAAGTAACAAGAAACAAGGTGAATTTTAAGTTTATATAGCGACTTTTTAAATTCTCTAACAAAGCAATATTAATCATATATTAATCGTGCAAACTAAAATATCAAAAAATATCAAGAATATCAAGACACTGGAGTACGTTTTTTAATTTAAATAAAAGTGGGAACTCAAAGTTTCATATGTTTGTTGGATAAATATTTAATTTTGCATCTACTACTATTTATTTTGATCTAACTGTGTGGAACTATTTAATGCCATTTATAACGTTTTTTTGATAACGTCATTATAAAACTTTACCTGCATATATATTTAAATTAGTTGTGTTTTAGAATGTCATTTTTAATTGATTTTACACTTCTATTTCAAAAGATAGGAACAAAAAGAACTACAATTATTTTGATTTCTAAATTGTCGTAGGTAGGTACATACACACATAGTTATTATTTTAATATATGGAAACTTTAAAGTTAATATTTTCATAAAATACTTTAAATACTGTGAAAGAATTGTGAACATTTTTCTTTGAAAGAACCAAGTCGCTCCTTATGCATTTTAATTCTCTGGCCAAACACACATGGCCCACAGCCAGGGTATAGAAATAAAAGGTACGAAAAGAGCAAAGTGGGTTTGCAGTCTGCCGCCGTGTTGTTGCATTTCTATCTGCCGCCACGCGCATGACGAATGAAAGTGAAAATAGGAAGTCAAGAGATGGCCAAAGAGCCATGAGACCGGCAACAACAACGGCCACTCAGACTTTGAGTCAGACATTGGCCAAGTTGGCCAGACATTGCGCGGCAGTTTCCTCCAGTTTCGCTGCGCGTGCAATTGCCGCCAGTTGCTAGTTGCCATTGCAGTTGCAGGTTGCGGGTTGCAGTCTCCAGCTAGCTTTCCAGCTTTGGCCCCAGTTCCAGTTGCTTTAGTTTGCCACACTCGCTGGTTTCTTGGCGAATTTCTAATGGCCAAAAGCCCCGGAGATGGCTGCGTAATATCGATGGGGGGATGCCGGGGGCTCTGTTTGCTTTGCCGGCTCGTTATCCTCTGCAGACCGCGATGCCGGCGTTAATTTATGGCCTCGCTCTTGGATCCAGATCCCCCCAGTTCCCCCGTATGGCTATCTTTATTTATTAACTTTTTTCCAAATCTATTTCAACTGGCTGCTTGCTTTTTGCGTACACCGGGCTTTTCTGTAAATTATTCATACACCTTGCCAGCTTGGTGCCGCTTGTCAATTTGACGCCCGAACGTGAAAAACTTTATGGTTCGTTTTTATTTTATCTGTGTCTCTATTTTTTTGTTTGCCTCCTCTTCAGCGCGTTTACCGTTATTTTTCGATTTCGAGCAAAGAAGTAAAGCCGCGAAATCAAAGCAAACTCGTTCCCGTTCAAAGTTGGAGGTCCATTGGCCAAATTAATGACTCCAATTTGCCGCAATGTGTTGAGCATTAAATTTGTTATAGTTTTTAGTCGCTTATTATGCGGTTTTTTACCGGCCGGGGAAGTTGAAAATTGCTGGCTGAAATTGACTTAAAATCGATGTGAAATTTTTGAAAATTATTTGAATTGTGTATGGGATTTCAAGCCGTATTTTGATGAAGTGATTAATACGGCTAATGACATTCTTTAAAAGCTTTGGGAGTCTTTTTGCATTTCGTTCAATTTACTTAATTTGTGAACATAAAGATTAGGTTAGGGGCTTATAATATAATAATAAGTAAGTGTCATCCACCTTTTAAGAAAAGTTTAGATCTCGGAATATCCCCCAAGCATTTTGTTTATTTTTCCAGAATAGGAAATAACTTTTTAGTTAATTTTAAAGCCCATACTCGAATCTTCTGACAAAGAGCAGATCAGATCCCACCCCATCCACCGGTGGACCTTACACAATTCACCCAAAATCACATGGCTTTATCTGGCGCCTTTGTAGTGGCACGCATAAATTGCATTACTTTATGATTATTATTCTAATAAATGCACGGTTCCCACATTAATAAGCACCCGAAAAACCATGCCTAAACATATGGCAGAAGCAACAACAAGATAACTGTATAACAAGGCCCAAAACCAAGCCTCTATCTGCGGTATTGTTCGCACTGACTGGCTGCTTGATTGACTAACCGACTGACTGACTGACTGACTGACTGACAGCTCAAAGAAACCTTCAAACGTAGCAATGAAGACAATGCCAAGCTATATCAATGAAGCTATAGTACGAGTACAAAACAAACCACAAGAAGACAACTGCAACTCGAGTCGGTTTTAATCGACACTCGGCTCGCTTCAGTGCACAAGATATTATGCACCATGCTTTACATCCGATAAAGTTGTAAATAAAAAACAAGCTGTAATTATGACAACTCCATTGATAATCTTGTCAGATAGGTTACGCAGGAAGTGTGAATAATCAGATGATAACGAGAGAAAATGTCGTTGGCTGAACTAGGTAACTTTCAACATATTCTCACCATTAAATAACAAGTCAGCTAATGATTGTGCATAAAATTGGGTTCGGTTTTTTTTGTTTATTTTTTAGGTAATACTTTGATTTGGCGGCGTTCTTGATCTTCGATTGTGATAATTATAGAAAATGTTTTATTTGACTACTTTTTAAAATAGTACGCACCATTATCTGTAAGATTATATTTTGATTTTAAATGTCAAAACAATAATTCCTTATGGCTTTTATAAATGGTAGAATTTATGCTACTTCAATTTAATTTGAATATTGCTTCTCATTTTTTATTATTCCGAATTTATTTGCATTTGAAATCAATAAATCAAAAAAATTAGCTACGGAAAATATAGAGCAAATTGCAGAACTAACGATTTGATATCCCTACGATTTTTCCACAAATTACCATGAGTCGCCACGCAGAAGTGAACCAAAATCCGTTTGCAACGCAAAACTTGCCCGAACAACTTTTAATTTTCTGAGTGCTGCACGACTTTTGCACGCGTTTTTCTTGGCGTTTGAAGTTCGCCTGTTGCAACTTTTGTTGCCTGGCTTTTACGAGCCTGCTGGAAAACTGGCTGCGAGGTCAACTGCCTCTCTTTCGATTTTCCACGCTCGTGTGAGTTGCGTATGTTCTCCGACTTTGTTTTGGCGGTTTTTGCCTAGTTTCTGTCTTTGCCCAAGCTTTGGTTCACTTTCGAGGCATCCTTCAACTTTAAAAGCGAAAGACACCAAAATGCAATTGAAATGAATGAAAAATCGTGTTCCAAATGTCAGATGCGAGCCCCATTGTGGCACCCAAAAACAGACGAACTGTAGCAATTGCATGATCTTCTCGATCTCCGCTTAGGTGATTCTCTTGTTTCACTCTCGGTTTCGGTTTTTGGCTTCAGTTTCTGTTTCTGGTTCAATTACCTTATTGCTTCGTTTTTCGGGTTTCTGTTTTTGGATGGATACAAATTGCAATTTGATTGCCTCAAGCTGTTCGAGTTAATTGAGGTCAAAAGCGTAGTCAGCATCTTCCAAAAATGCACTGATTTCGGGGATCGGTTCGGTTTCGGTTTTATTTTGGGCGCTAATTAGCCGCCCAAAAAGGAGTGTGAAGAGCAATGTTAGAGGTAAACAATTAAGATTTCTCGTCCACATAAAAGGAGCTTAGAACGGATCCCGTTTCTCCGCCTTCAGAGTAACTTTGAAGTCAGTCTGTTCAACCCCGGCGGTCATTAATCGACCACCAACGAGACGAACAAATGACATGATTATATTGCACATTACTCAACCGTCGTTGGCTACCGTAATTCCATCCAGCCTCATTGCTTCTGTTTTGGGCAATTTCGAAATTTCAAATAGGAAAGAAAAGAGAAGCCAACCAGACATTTTTGGCCGCTTGGGGCTAAGGTCATGTGAAACTATGCAGCAGAAGCAGAAGCCCACTGAACAAAAGCCAAGCTCGGATGATGAGCTATGACTTCTGTCCGTCCATTTGTCTGTTTGGCCTTTCGGTAATTGCCAATGCTGGCGGCAGTTGCCGTTTGTTTGCCAAATGGCCAAGATATAAAAAGTATCTTTTTGATTTCAATTTCATTTCGGCTGTATTTTTTTGCCGCTTTTCGGTGTGCATTGAGACAGACGACGACGCCCATTGTCTCGGTGGGTACTCTTATTAATTACAGTACTGCTGCTGGAGCATTACTTTGATAATTTTTAGTCTTTGTCTCAGTGGGCAAGGTTAAACAGAAGTTCATGTTGTGGTTTTCAAAAATTTTATGACTTTGCCCTATGGCTTTGGGTTTAATCAACTGGAAATTAAAAAATTAAATGAGCAAATACATAGATAATTAAAGCCATTATTTATATATTGGAAAATTATTTTCTGATTTAGTAGTTAATTGTATTAAGATTTCTTTCTCGTATATACTTTGGACTGACTCACTTTCTAACATTTTCAAAAATCAAAAGACTTAGAACACGAACTTTCATACGGAAACATTAATTTAAAAAAAAAGTTCGCGTTTTAAGTCTTTTGTTTATTAATATATTTTCTCTGAAACCATATTTGTTTTAAACATAATTGTTAAATTATCAAATGAGTGTCTCACCCAATAAATAATTTATGTAACGACTATAAGGTTTTCAGTACTACGAGATTATTTAGTTTTTGAAGGTACTAGTTATCGTTTTATTGTGATCGACGAAAATATTGATCTTCATCCCAAATATTTCAGTCAATCAACATGTCCGCCAGTCCCTCAGCCTGCGATTGTTTGGTGGGCGTGCCCACTGGACCCACCCTCGCCTCCACATGCGGTGGCAGTGCATTCATGCTGTTCATGGGCCTGCTAGAGGTCTTCATTCGCTCCCAGTGTGACCTGGAGGATCCCTGCGGACGGGCAAGCACTAGGGTAAGCTTTAATTATTTATGGCCACAAAAGGCGGCAGAAAAATCCATATAACAAACTCTTTTCACTTTTATTACAGTTTCGTTCGGAGCCGGACTACGAGTACGATTTCATTGTCATTGGCGGCGGCTCAGCGGGAGCTGTGGTTGCCTCCCGACTCTCCGAGGTGCCCCAATGGAAGGTGTTGCTGATCGAAGCCGGTAAGGGATGTTGCCCCAGCGACATATATATATTTGCAGCCACGTAAACTCACGCTGCTCACGGGCAATTAGAGGCACGTTATGTGGCATTTGTTTAGAAGTAATTGAAGCTTAACAGCGGCAACAACTGCAACAATGGCAGCAACACTAATGCCACTTGGGCAAGACTCGGCGGCAAAGAAGCAGCCGCAACTGCCACGAGCATTATGTAAACTAAACGAGCTGCCACCTCGGCCCGAAGGCAATCTTAGGCCATGCAAATATCTTCCCTCTATATAGGATTTGGCTTCGCTTCGAGCTGTTAGCCCGCTTACAAAGCCTGAAAATATATTTTTCCGTTTCGCTTTGCCTGACTTGGTGTTTTGCATTCAATAATTATTGTTGTTCAAAGCCTTTTTTATGAATGAATAACAATTCAGCCACTACACGTGAATCTCTGTGAGCAAATGTAGGTGTCTTGCGAGTGTATTTAATTCTGATTATTGGTTTCGATATTCAATGCAGTGCAATCACTTTGCCTTAATTAAGCGCAAATATGCGGCAAACTCAGCTAAGAGGCTTTTTAGCACTGCATAATTTTAAATTTATCGTATTTACCTTTTGAAGCACGAGTTGCTTGTTTATAGCTCAGTAACCAGATAATTTAATGCCAAATATCAATTAGATCAGCTGAGTTCACATATTAAATATATTTCGAATACATATATATACATATATAACATAAAATTGCAGAAAAATGTGACTAGAAGAACAAAAATGAATAACTAATATGATTTGATTAATGATGAGGCATTTAGAGTGTCTTCCGAATGTATTTAGTTCTGATTATTGGTTTTAATGTTAAATGCAGTGCTTTTTTTTTCTCTGCTTTAGATTTTATTTGGCAATGCATAATTATTTACCTAATTTGCTTTTTGGAGCACGAGTGGCTTGTTTATAGCCCATTAACGGATAATATAACGCCCAATATCCATTAGACCAGCTAAGTTCCCATATTAAATATATTTCACAATATATAACTTAAATTTATTGGCACATTATGACTTTAATAATAAATATATATGAATAACAAATGTAGCGTGTTATAACAAATACAATAAATTAATTTAGGCCAATCTCTGTAAGCGAATGAGTGTCATTTGACTGTATTTAAATCCGAATATCGGTTTAATTCATTGAAAATATGCGGCAAGCTGAATTTACCTACACTCAAAAAAAAAATCGACTAAAATCGCCCTTGGTTTTAGAAAATCGCCTATGAATTTGCTTTACTGGCGATTTTGTCTATATTAAAGAAAGTAGGTTTCTTAAATCAAAGGCATTTTTTTTTTTAATCAAAAGAAAAAAAGACTGCAATTTAGAAATTTCTTGCTAGAAAGTAGAAAAATTATTTCTTAGAATTTAGAAATAAAGGTTTTCTAAAAAATAGAAATACGTTTTTTTTTTAATATAGACAAATATTTTCTAAAAAACAAAAAAAAAAAAACAAATCCAGAAAATACAAAAATCTTTTTTCGGGCTTCGGGAATCGGAATAATAATAATGCCCGGTTGTTTCTGTGACGCCACGTCCCCTGCCCTTTTGTTGTTGTTTTTCGTTCTTGTTTGTCATATTATTCGAATTTCCTTTAATTGAGCACATGGGTGGATGATGTATACATTTATGTAAATGCACTTGTAGTTTCAAATTGGAACTGTAATAATAACTGAAATGAGTATACAAATTACAAATTATAAATATAAAAACCCAATAACTTACTATTTTGAGAAAAACATCTTGGGTCGCCCCACGCGGGAATCGAACCGCTTGCCTCACGGTTTGCAGTCAAGCACTCTACTAGCTGCGCCACGGAAGCATCACGTGAGGCGCTGTACAAAGTCTATTCACATTTTGTTCTCCTCTTTTTAGTCAAATTGATCTGGCTCTCTTCTAGTTATTCCCCCTAGTTATTCATTTAATTTTGCTCGTAAATATTTCATGATTAATATTAATATTTATATGCCAATATATATTTTATTATGGTTTAATAGTAACAGTAATAGAATGTTTCAAATTTGAAGAACCTAAACATCATTTTTACCAAAATATAACTACTCATGATTAAAAAAAAATGCAATACATTTTTTTTTTTAATATGTAAATATTACGGATAAAAAAAAAAAAATACAACATGAGTTTTTCGGCTCGACGTGGGATTGAACTCACACTTGCGGCTATAAACTTGAATAACATATACATGCACGCACGCGTTAGACCCCTAGGCTACCAATAAAGGAAATTTTTTTCGATTTAAGACAATTTTTTCTAAGGCTTAAAAAAAATTTCTAAAAAGTGTAAAAGAAGGGAAACTGATCAAATAAGGTTACATTTTTTATTTTTTAGAAAAATATTTCAAAAAACAGACACATTTTTTCTGAATGTAAGAAAAATAATTAATCATTTTTTCTGTTTTCTAGAAAACCAATATTTCTATTTTGTATAAATATTTATAATTTTGACGGCGATTTTTTTTGGTTTTTAGAAAAGTTTAGTCTTTTTTTTTTCTAAAATCAATGGCGATTTTAACCCTCAAATAAAAAAAGGAAGATTAGAAAAAATCACCTTATAATTTAGAAAAAAAAGGAGTTTTCTGCATTTCAGAAAAAAAATTCTAAAAAATTCGTTTAATAGAGAATTTTTTCTGAAGTTTAGAAAATGTTTCCTCTTTATAGAATATATTTCTAAAGCACAGTCAATTTTTCTTTTTTCTATATTTAAGAAAAATAATTTTTTGAGTGTACTAAATATATTTCACCGATATAATGTGACCCGAATAATAAATATATATGAGTTTTTAATATGATGAGACCAGTTTAAATTATATTTTGTCATTTTAGTTGAAACGACATTTTTTGTTAAAACCACTTTATTAGTTATTTATGATTGGGAAAAAAAAATATATTCAGTATAGGCAAACTCAACTTAATAGAAATCAATTATCAAGCCCTACTTCGAACGGCATCTCTCATATTTCCTACAGCTAAAAAATAACTTCATCAATCATAACTTTTTCTCCATTATCACTAATGTCTTAATAAGACGACAAAGTGCTTGGGAAGTCACTTTAAATATCTTCAGGCCTGGGAAAGCCTTCTAATGGCTCTATTAAAAGTGCCCTATCAGCGTTCTCGGCTCTGCTTGGCTTACTTTGTGGGTCTCCCTTAGTTTTCCAATTTTTGCGCAAAGTAATTGTTTTTATAGCGACAATTTTTACGCCTCGTCACTAATTACACTAATTACGAGCCGAACAGCGCGAAAGAGAAACACATTCGAAGTTGTCAATGCGTTGGCGTTAATTATACAACAATGCCTCTGGGGCCGAAGTGCAATTAGCTTTGGCCATTACCTGGCTTATTATACGACCATATCACTATGAGCAGATAACTCCCGGCTAAAGTGGCTTTTGTTTCGACTAAGCCGCAGAAGCTTAATTCTTGCTTGACATTATACATGCAACTCGTCAAATTTAGTCAATGCCAAAAGCATGCCGGAAAAAAGACTAAAAGGTTTCTTTGATTGAAGAAGTCAACCCGGTGCCTGGCACACTGACCCCTGGAATGACCTCGCCTCGGGTTAATGGCTACACTTTTCGCCCAGCACGTGTTTTAAATCTGAGCTAGAACCGGGTTGCTTTAAACTATATACTAACACTGTACTTCTCGCAAATCTTTCGTCACACTTGGAGAAATCATGCACTCATAATAAATTCGAATATTTTTGGCAGAGTTTTGCGGCTTTTATTTATCCAGACTGCAGCTTGTTTATTTGCTAATGCTTTTACTCCAAGCTAATTAGAATGCGTATTCCCGGTGTTAATTGTTATACCCGTTACTCGTAGAGTAAAAGGGTATATTGTATTCGTGCAAAAGTATGTAACAGCTAGAAGGAAGCGTTTCCGACCCTATAAAGTATATATATTCTTGATCAGGATCACTAGCCGAGTCGATCTAGCCATGTCCGTCTGTCCGTCTGTCTGTCCGTCTGTCTGTCTGTCCGTCTGTCCGTCTGTCCGTCTGTCTGTCTGTATGAACGCTGAGATCTCGGAAACTATAAAAGCTAGAAGATTGGCATTTTGCCTGCAGATTCTAGGAGTTCCTACGCAGCGCAAGTTTGTTTCAAAAAGGTGCCACGCCCCCTCTAACGCCCACAATCGCTTATATACGATTTTAAAAATTTCAATATTTCGGAAAAGTAAAAATGCAGTTTTATTGTGTTTATCAATACCTATCGAAATGTAGAAGAAATTTTTCAAATCGGACCATTCGTTAAAAAGTTATGCGTGTTCAAAGTTTCTATCTCCATCTCCCTCGCACACCCTTTACCTGAGTAACGGGTATCTGATTGTCGGGGCACCCGACTATAGCGTTCTTTCTTGTTTTCTCTTAACCCGTCGCGTAAACACCATGAAACGCATTTGTTTTTATTTGCGCGACACAGACATATGTTAGGAGCTGCTGCAGAACAAGTTATTAACAATTTGGGGAACATATATAACGCTCGTACTCAATGAATCACAGTATCGCTGGTATTTGTGTTTCTTTCTTAATTTTGGCTATTTTGTTTAATTTTCCTTTGTTGAAATTCCAAGTTAAATTATTACTTCAGGATTTTGCGGTAACATTTTTCGGCTCCCACGCTATGGTTAGCAATCAAAGATTCCACTTGAATCGATTTAATTATCTAGAGTCGTGGGCTCAGCGCAACGGAAATTCTAGAACGCTGATTGAGCCAATATACTAATTATAATGGATTGCCATGGGTTAAGCAAAAGCGTGCCTCAAATGTCCCAAACCCAAATGGGGCTGCCCACCCAAGTGCTGAAGGTTGAATCGGAGTTTGTTTGTACTGCTTCTTAATGGGCAGTTAGGGTCTATTAATCAAGACTCACGACCAGTTATTCAAAGTTTATTGGTGTTTGTAGATAGGTGCATATCTATTACCTTACCCGGTAGGAATTTAGCATTTAAATTGAACAAATTTTGCAACTTCCTACTAATGGGAGATGATTGTATTTAGTTGTATGCAAATATGTCCAAAGTTTCGGGTAATTATACAAAAATAAACATATTAAAGTATAAGTATCTAGTTCCTTGCATCATATTGAAATCGCAATATAAGTACTATAGGTTTAATGTTCAATGAAATCCAATTATGGCTATAAATAAACATTTTTATTGATGGCCATTAACTGTTTATAATATCGACATTAAAAAGTTCGAATCGGATAATTTCAAACGACACATTCTCAATATTAATAATTTAGGCAGATCATTTTTGACCCTCATCTGTAGACCTAGGACCTTGCAGACTGTGAATTACATACAACTTAGTTCAATCTTAAATCGAAGTATGAGTGTTTATAATACGATTAAAATGATGCAAACAAAATGTATACTCATCAGACTACTAACTCATAAATTACCATTCTCCACAGCAAAAATAATATACTTACGATACCTCTTTGCTTTTTGCAGGAGGCGATGAACCTGTGGGTGCCCAGATTCCCTCGATGTTCCTCAACTTCATTGGCAGCGACATCGACTACCGCTTCAACACGGAACCGGAGCGAATGGCCTGTCTGTCCTCGAATGAGCAGCGCTGCTACTGGCCACGTGGCAAGGTCCTTGGTGGAACTTCGGTGTTGAACGGCATGATGTATATACGAGGCAACCGCGAGGACTACGACGATTGGGCAGCCCAAGGAAATCCAGGCTGGGCCTACAACGACGTGCTACCGTTCTTCAAGAAGTCGGAGGATAACCTGAATCTGGATGACGTGGGCACGGAATATCACGCCAAAGGGGGCTTGTTGCCCGTGGGCAAGTTCCCGTACAATCCGCCTCTATCCTACGCGATTCTCAAGGCCGCCGAGGAGATGGGCTTCTCTGTGCAGGATCTCAATGGTCAGAACTCCACCGGGTTTATGATTGCCCAGATGACGGCCCGTAATGGCATCAGATACAGCTCAGCTAGGGCTTTCCTGCGACCAGCCCGCATGCGCAACAACCTGCACATCCTGCTGAACACCACGGCCACCAAGATCCTCATCCATCAGCACACCAAGAATGTGTTGGGTGTGGAAGTAAGTGACCAATTCGGCAGCATGCGTAAAATTCTGGTGAAGAAGGAGGTGGTTTTGAGTGCCGGAGCCGTTAACTCCCCTCAGATCCTGCTTCTGAGCGGTGTGGGTCCCAAGGACGAACTGCAACAGGTGAATGTGAGGACCGTGCACCATCTTCCAGGTGTGGGCAAGAACCTGCACAACCACGTGGCTTACTTTACCAACTTCTTCATCGACGATGCGGATACATCACCTCTCAATTGGGCCACAGCTATGGAGTACTTGCTGTTCCGAGACGGTCTCATGTCCGGCACAGGAATATCGGATGTAACCGGAAAACTCACCACCCGCTGGTCTGATAGGCCGAATACTCCCGATCTCCAGTTCTTCTTTGGTGGCTACCTGGCCAATTGTGCTCGTACAGGACAAGTGGGCGAGTTGCTCTCGAACAACTCCCGATCCATACAAATCTTCCCAGCTGTTCTGAATCCCCGATCGCGCGGATTTATTGGCCTGAAGTCCGCCGATCCTCTGGAGCCGCCACGCATTGTGGCCAATTACCTGACCGACGAGCGGGATGTGAAGACCCTGGTGGAGGGCATCAAGTTCGCCATCCGGCTGTCGCAAACAACGCCGCTGAAGCAGTACGGCATGCGGCTGGACAAGACGGTGGTCAAGGGATGCGAGGCACCCGCCTATGGCAGCGATGCCTATTGGGAGTGCGCCGTGCGGCAGAACACGGGACCGGAGAATCACCAGGCGGGCTCCTGTAAAATGGGTCCCAGCCACGATCCCATGGCAGTGGTCAACCACGAGTTGAGGGTCCATGGCATTCGGGGACTCCGCGTGATGGACACCAGCATCATGCCCCAGGTCACCTCTGGGAACACCCACGCACCCGCCGTGATGATCGCCGAGAAGGGCGCCTACCTGCTGAAGAGGGCCTGGGGCGCCAAGGTCTGACGCGTGGATGCGACGTGGACGTTGCATAGAGTAATTTAATCAGAATCCAAGCGAAAATTACTGCAATTAAAATTTTAAGCGAAATTATTGTTAAGGCCCCTCAGATTCAAAACTAAACCTTTCTATGTACTACCTTGGTCTAATCTAATTTAATCCGGTCCAAACCCAACCGAAGGCTTCTCACTCTAGGCACACCGCGTTGCGCAATCTCCATTAATGTTCTCTATAAGTTAACAGGCTATTCTCAAACTAACTACTGTGACCCACTGAATATAAAGTCGAACTTCTTTAACTGCACATTTTACTACAACTCAAGCTCGATAAAACTTGTAAAATGTAGGTTGCTGGCTTTTTTAATTATTTTTTTTATTAAAAATAAACTTTTAATTTAAAAACTCTCCTATAAAAGTTATATATTTTCAATTAACCTTATTTGAAATACAAATCATTTAAGACAGTTTGAGTTAGAGAAGTTTGACCATATCGATTTCGTTTAATGTTCGCTTTGTAATGAACGTTAAGTTGACCAATTAAAAACTTCACTTTAACTACGTAATTGATGTGAACCCAATGAACATGTAAATTTTGCGTGCGTTCGTCAGTCTCTTAAACAACTAATTTAAACTATACAATTCTTGTGACCCATTGACAATGTACATTTCGTTTATCGTTCATTTTGCAATTGCATGGATGAATAATGTCCTATATTTCTGTATACGCGTATATTGCATGTATTTATTGTTCGATTAAAGTGCAACAATTTAGTTTAACTGCCAAACGATCTCATGAATTTGACAACGTTTATCGCACGATCAGCGATAATCAGTATATAAAGCAGCCCAAAATTCCACTTACCAGTCAGTCTTGCAAAATGTTTCGATCGTTGTATCTATTCGGAGTTCTTTCTCTGGTTTGCGTGGCTGCCCAGGACATCGTACCCGATGATCCGGAAGTGCAGATGCAAATGCACTCCATGTTCTACACGGCTCGAGTTGCCTGTGCGGACGAGAATATGATTCCATATGGTAAGTGGTCACATCATCTCCCTATAGTTGGGGGTTATTGAGATTAGTTTGCTAGAAAATTATCTTTAATTGAGCAATCACTGGAAATATTAGTTTCTTTTGTGCAAAGTTTATTAAAAGCCCAATTTATTGGTACTCATTTTCCGGAAGTAAAACATCAAATTATTCTAACTGTGCATGACACGATCGAAGGTTTTTATACACGAGTATATCAGCAAACTATAAAAGGGGAGCAACTAAAGCTAGACTAGCATTCTGCTAGTTCAAAATGTATACAGGGTTACTTAAAACTTGTGCCGCATTTGCTTTTCTAAGCTTGAGTCTGAATTGTGCCAGGGCTCTTCAGGATCACGCCAAGGATAATGGCGATATTTTCATTATAAACTATGATAGCTTCGATGGCGATGTGGATGACATATCAACGACCACTCCAGCTCCAAGAGAAGCTGACTATGTAGATTTTGAAGAGGTTAATCGGAACTGCAATGCTAGTTTTATAACGTCGACGAGTGAGTGTGGGGGAATATTGTGAGGAATAACAAAGGCAATTTGCGACTTCTTTGATCATCTCTTTCAGCCAATGTCTTGCAGTTTAACAGCACGGGTGAATTGCCAGAGGACAAGGACAAAGCCACCAGCATGGTAGGTTTGTTTCGTAAATCCATTTCCTCCGCATTCTCACACGTTCCTTGCAGTGTTATTTCAACTGCTTTTTCGAAAAGTCCGGTTTGATGACGGACTATAAGTTGAATACGGATCTGGTGCGCAAATATGTTTGGCCAGCCACCGGTGACTCCATTGAGGCTTGCGAGGCCGAAGGCAGTGAGTGTCCTAAGAAGGACGAGTTGAAATACAAACAAAATCTTAAATCTGCTATTCTTAGAGGACGAGACGAATGCCTGTGTGCGTGGCTATGCTATCGTCAAGTGCGTCTTCATCAGAGCCCTCACGGATGCCAGGAACAAGCCCACCGTTTGAGTATCAGTCAAAAAGTCAGTGTCTTGGACTAATTAGTAGAAAATTATAATATTAGCGTTCCAAAACCAAATATTGCTACGACAAATGAACCTATTTGACTATAAACCACTAGCACAAGCAACTGTTCCTTTGTTTTCCTGCTCCCACTATCACGTATCCTCGTTGCCATCGCACGTGGTGTTTCTCAGCAGGCGGCTCAGCCGCTTGCCAATTGGTTTGGGGTACTGGTTGTTCTTCAGCAGGAATTCCTTGGACTGGTGCTCCACGGCCCCGTTGTCCAGTTGGAACTGGCAGAGCGTGTGCAGAGGTCGCACGAGCGTTCGTCGCAGTTCTGGCCGGGATTCGAGCACGGCCAGGCACTGGGCCGCGGTCTCCAGGGTGCTGAGGCATCCCTCCGTGGGTTGGGTGCGGATGATGTAGTCGCTGATGCCCACCGCAATGAGTTTTACCTGCCGTAGGCGGTGCAGAGCAGGACTGCTGGCGTAGATTGCCTTGGCCTGCGGCCAGGTGCCATCGATGAGCACCAGGGTGTAGGGTCCGGCGCTGTGGTCAACCTCCTCCAGCGGTACCGAATCCCGGCTGGGGTACAGTAGTAGCGTCTGAGGCGAATCGAGAATCCCTTGCAGGTCAGCGTGGTTTTTGTTGGGGAAACGCTTGCCCTTGTAGACCACACATTTTCCCGGTTCCAGGCCCAACTGGAGCATCAGGGCTGTGCGCAGCGATCTCTTCTCCTCGGCGGGATGTTGCAGGATCACAATTTGCGAGGCCACCACCTCTGGTGGATGCGGTAGAGCCGGACACCAGCAAACCACCGCCGGTCGTCTGCGAAAAATTTCATCATAATCATCTAGAGATTTTTGTGGGGGATTCCCTGCTTTACCACTCACTTGCACTTCTCGCACTTGTCGCGTCCATCGGGTGGATCGGCGCTGATGCCCACAAGATCTTGCCAAGCTTCATCCTCCATGGTTGTAATTGATAAAATTAAATAAATGCAAAGTGATGTTCTCGACAACAAGAAATTCGCAATCGCAGAACCATTCTCAACTAGGTGGCAACGCCAATGGCCACATGGCAGGCATAACACGCCTGTCTCTCAATCAGCTGTTTGGCGTGCAGAGAAATCTGCGCTTATGCGGTAACCTAATCGGGAATTAATTTAATTTTTAATATTTTTTAACAAGAATATAATAACTACTAATTAAAAAATGTTTAGAGAAACTGAACAAATGTTTACAATGTAACTTTAGGCTTAAGCGGACTTTATAAATTAATGAAATCCTCAATCCGATTCGTGATCAGCGAACCTCTCAAGCTTTACGCCGCATAAACATTGCACTTCAGCTTTCTGTTTTCTATTTAGGTTTTGTACATGAATTAAACTAGTTGTTAGGCTTAAAGTTTTTAAAGTCCGTAGAATAATTTAAGAAGAATGCAGAGTATAGGCTGGACGCTGATCATGAAACGCGGGTGCTTCTGCAGGAAGGAGACCCTGAACATCAACGGATCCCGGTACACAATCCGCGACAGGCTGGCGACAGGGTTTGTACCACATAAGCTCCACTATCTCCTCCGGGATATCTAATCTTTGGTTGTCTGTGCAGGGGCTTCAGTCTGATCGACCTTGGGGAAAACCCCTCCACGCGACGCAGCTACGCGATAAAGCGCATCACCTGCCACAGCATCGACGACCAGAATATAGCGCTGCGGGAAATCGAAAACTGTCGCAAAATCGACTCTGAAAACGTCATACGGGTGGTGGACTACGAGCTGAAGGGCCAGGCGGACATCGTCATCAACACAACGAGCACCCTGTACATCGTGCTGCCCTACTACAAGCACGGATCTCTGGCTGACCACCTGCAGCTAAGATCGCGGAAACATGACCACATGCCCGAGGCCCAGATCCTGCAAATCTTTCTGGGCGTCTGCGAGGGATTGAAGGCCATCCACGAGGCCAAGCCGGTACCGCTGGCCCACCGTGATCTGAAGACGGCCAACATATGTCTGTCCGACTCGTTTGAGCCCATAATAGTGGATCTTGGCTCCATGACGGAAGCCCGACTGCAGATCGTGGGCCAGACTGATGCCCAGCGGCTGCAGGACGAGGCCGAGGAGAGGAGTTCCATTGTCTACCGGGCTCCAGAGCTATTCACCGTGAAAACGTACTGCACCATTGACGAGCGAACAGATATTTGGGTAATAGAAATAGCACAGGAGGCGCTTAGAATTTATTACTTACATACTTTGCTTAATCCCTCTTTCAGAGTCTTGGTTGTGTGCTATATGCAATGTGCTACTTTAACTCACCCTACGATCCCGTCTACGAGCGAGGCGACAGCGTGGCTTTGGCTGTGCTTAGCGGTAACCTAAACATTCCAGAGGATTCCATCTACACAGAGGTATAATATTCTCCAACCTAGCGAAATAAACTGATAAAATACAAATATTCTTCCAGGACATGCACGAATTAATCAACTACATGCTGCGCACCGATCCCATGGAACGGCCGTTCATCTTTAGTGTCATCGAAAGGACCCACGATCTGATACAGAAACTGGAGGGTCGCTTGTAGCTCCCACTCACAGGATTCCAACTCGTCTATACGCATTTCACCGAACCAGATACACCGCTAACTATTTTTTGACTTCGTATTATTGTAAAATAATTTTAAACCTGCAGAGATTTTGTGAAATTATGTGTAATTAATCTAGTTGTTCTTTTTATTTACTAAAGCTAGTGATCGTCGCGTGTGAGTCCTGGACAGTTGGTGCCCAAATCTTCGTTATCCTCGTAATGCGTTCCACACCAGTAGCAGAAGAGATAGGCGGTGCGCAGGTAGCAAGTGAGAAGCTCCAGTTGTTCCGATGGAGTGTATGGTTCCTCCTTGGGTGGCTCATCGTCATCCGTTTCTCCTTCGCTTTCTGTTTCATCTTCCTCTTTTGGTTTAGGTGGCCAAAAGAAGTCCAGATCTGGTTCTGTGATACCGGACTTAAGATCCAACGATTCGCAGGTCTGCTGGCATCGTTTTATGTCATACTGAAGCTTGCGTTCTTCCGCTTTGTGTGTCGCTCGTCTTCGGTAAGCCTCAGTGCTGATTTCTTCACGGGATTCAATGCCGGCCTTGCTGAGGAGATGGGCCCTCCGCAATTCCTGCCTCTTAAGGGTCAACTCAGCCACGGCTGCCTCGCGTCCCAGACCTCCACGACCGCTCTTTATGGTAATTCCCACGGGTTCTGTGCGGGCATCCGATTGTTTGCCCAATCCAGAGCCCGCTTTGTAGCCCATTTTGGCCAGCAGCTGGAAGCCTTTGTTGTCGGCGGACAGCGGTTTGTTGAGCGACTGCTGAAGGCGATCATTATCCACTTTTCCCGACGCAGCGGCTGCCTCTCGTTGGCGCTTCTTCAGCTCCTCGTTTTTGGTCTCGACTTCCAACTGCCGCTTCTTGCCCCGATTGTGCACCAAGCTGGGGCGCACATCCTGCAGGCTAATTGTTAAAATAGGGGTATTCGTCACATGGTGCCGGTGCGTTAGCTTCACTGGATAATCTTATCTCACCCAGCCAGGAATTTGTCCGACATATAATCCTCCTCCTCGTCAGACATTTGTTTATTTACACTTCGATTTTTGGTATGACCGTTCCAGGGTCGGCGAAAAATACTTATTTAAAAAATCACCGTTACCAGGTTGCACAGAAATATGTTGGGTCGAAATTCTGTTGTAAATACATTTTATACAGAAATCTCTTAGTGCTTATTATTATTTTTTACGTAACAATTCTTAATAAATCATTTTACATGTTCAAATATGGTTACAAGAAAATACCGCTTTTGGTGATCCATTATTTTATTAAAATGTATTTGATGAATATAAATAAATAACTCCGGTTCTCACAACACTTTCAAAAACTTAGTATTTATTTGAGACAGCGAATCCAAAAAGATACTGAAAATATACGATCCAACTAATTTAAAAAACGAGTTGCCAGCACTCTACCAGCTGTTGCTCTCCACCGGCCAGTGGACAGTTCCTATAGCTTCCCATGTGCTCGGCAAATGCAGAAGTCAACATTTGTGAATTTTAAGTAAAAATCAATTAAAACAGGCGCAATGGGTGCGGTAAGTACGTAAAATAAACACATTAAACTCATAATAACACAATTTACTTTAGAAAAAAGTGAAAATCAGCTCGGTGAAGCGGGCCGCACACCTAAAATCAAAGAAAACACCGCAGTCGAAGCAGCAACAACAAAAGCAGAAGCAGAAACGCGATCAACTGAGTTCCAAGCGGGAACAGGGCCAGAATATATTCTCCCAGAAGGCGAGAAAGCGTGACAATTTGGCACAGCGCAAGAAGCACAACAAACTTGCCTCCTTGGGACGGGATCCGCTCGAGGACGACAACGAGGATGGCGACGATGAGATGCTGGATAACGTCGCTGACATGCTGGATGGCGATGATCTCGCCCTACTGCAGGCCAACAAACGCAAGCGAAAGGCCAAGTCGACAGGCGAGGAGGACGAGGAGCAAGGGCAATCCATCGGCTTGGAAAGGGCCTACGCCTCGGACACCAAGAAAGAGCAGGCGGCGCAGAAAATCAAGCTGGATCTGCTGCCCATAAAGTCCAGGGACGGTCAGATCATAACCCGCACCACAGAGGTGGATTACCTGCCGAAGCCCAAGCAGAAAAAAAAGGACGTGGAGGAGCAGGACGAAGACTCTGAGGAAGATGAAGACGGGGAAACGGAGTACGAGGACAGCGATGACGATGTGGTCAACGATGTCGAGGCGACGGCCGCCGTTCCCGTACAAAAACTCATCTCTACCACGGATCTGCTGATCGCCCGCCAGCAAGAGATTGAGCGCCAAAAGTATCGCATTGGAATCATTTGCTCTGGGCTGCTTGAAAAACCGGAGGACAAGATGCGCAACTTTCATGCCCTGTACGAACTAATGGACGAAATCAACCCAGCCAGCCGGCAGGCCAACCTAATGGCCGTGAGAAAACTGGCCATAATCTCTGTTACCGAGATCTTCAAAGACATTTTGCCCGAGTATCGAGTGGGTCAGGTGGATACCAAGATGCAGACGCTGCGTAAGGCCACGCTCGATCGCGTGACCTTTGAAAACGCGCTGCTGCAGCAGTTCAAGAAGTTCCTGCAGAAGCTGGAGCTGATCACGGCGCAGGTGAACAGGAGAGGCGGTCTCAGGACACCCCAGACCGTCAAGCTGGCTACTGTGGCGGTGCAGTGCATGTGTGATTTGCTGATGGCGCATCCCTACTTCAACTACGTGCAAAACATTGCCCAGCTGCTAGTCTACATGCTAAACTGCAATTATCAGGAAATGCGAACGGCTGTCAATCAGTGCTTCCGCACAGTCTTTTCCAACGACAAGCGATATGAGATGACCCTTTTCATAGTGCGACGCATTAACCATCTGATTAAAACGAAGCAGAACAATGTTCATGTCGAGTGCATTACCTGTTTGATGGGTCTGAAGATCAAGAACGTAAACCTGGATGCAGAGAAGGAGAACGATCTGAAGCAAAAGAAGCTGGAGTCGCATCGTCAACGCTTGCTGAGTTTGTCTAAGAAGGAGCGCAAGAGGCGGAAGAAACTCACCGAGGTTAACAGGGAGCTGGAGGAGACCCGTGCCGAGGAAAACAAACAGGACAAGCATCAGAAGCTCACCGAGATCATCAAGATGGTTTTTACCATCTATTTCCGTGTGCTGAAGAACGATCCCACATCGCGCGTATTGAGCGCCATTCTAGAGGGGTTGGCTGAGTAAGTGGTGGTTGTATATCTTCGAATCTGCCCTCATTACTCATTTATTTCAGATTTGCGCACGTTATTAATTTGGAGTTTTTCTCGGACTTGATCGATGTGCTCAATCGCATTTTAGAGGATCAAGACGAGCTGGGCTATCGGGAGCGATTGCACTGCGTTCAAACCATATTTGTTATCCTCTCCGGCCAGGGAGAAGTGCTTAACATCGACCCAATCAGATTCTACCAGCACTTTTACCGAAATATGCTTGCCGTGCAGGCCGGCAAGAATCATGATGACTTTACCATTATTCTAAGAACTCTTGATGAGGTGTTGGTAAAGCGACGACGAAATATGAGCCAGCAGCGTCTAATGGCCTTCGTGAAGCGGTTGCTCACTGGAAGTCTGCATCTGCTCCACAACGGCACCTTGGCCACACTGGGCACCATAAAACAGACCTTCCAGCTCACTTCCGTGCTCGACAATCTACTCGACACCGATACGAGCATAGGCTCAGGACGTTATGACCCTGAACTGGACGATCCCGAGTATTGTAATGCGGCCAGCACTTCGCTATATGAACTCGCCCTTCTGTCACGGCACTATCATCCTACCGTGCGACGCATGGCCAATCACATTGCCCACGGAGTACCAGCCTCCGGCGAGGGAGCGCTGCCCACAGATATCGGCAAGCTGTAAGTATTTATATGTTGGATACATATGTGATTCTAACAATAAATTTATTGTTTTAGCACCTCTCATGAATTGTTCACGCAATACGACAGCACACAAATGGCTTTCAATCCAACGATACCGCTACCAAAGGCTGGCCAACCGAAACTGAAAAGGGGCAAAAATTTGTATATCCGGTCGGACTTTAAGCAGGAGTACGGAAAACTCTTACGAGAGGGCAAGGTCTCACAAGCAAAGGATAAGCATACAATACAAATTGATTTTTATAGTGCACTTCAATAAATGTCAGGTTGGAGATAAAACTTTAAGAAATTCAAAACAAAAGTAACTATATCTGTTACATAATTAGATGAACTATGAAATTATTAATTTCACCGTGTTTTAATTTTTAGCATCCTTTGAATTAAATCGATAACGAAAAATGGTTTTTTCATTTTCTATTAACTGTTGTTAAGCATCAAACCACATTTTATGAAGAGCTTATTTTTTGTATATTTTTTAATGAATGGGCTCTAAAACTAATTACAAAGATCTATGTTCGGAGCTCCTAGCATACTATAAAGAGGCTAAATCTAGGGTAACTAAGTCTAATGCCATAAAACCGGGTACAGGTGCCAGGGTTCGCCAGTGTTTCAATGCCTATGCGGTGGTTCCTCCACGCTGCCGTTGTCCAACGCTTGCCGGTGGCAGATACTCTCGATTACCACCTGACACCAACTGAGATTGCGGCTGTTGACCAAATCCAGCCACTGAATTGTCCTGAAGGGAACCAGCGGTGGCCAATAGACCTGCAGCAGCTCCGCTGGGTGGCAATCGATTGGCTCCGGCACTCGGGACGATGGCGGGTCGAAGGACGGCACCTGCGCCATACGGACTCTGAGCCTGGGCGGCTGGCGTGGGTGTGGCCGAAGGATAGGACCCCCGTCCGGAATTGTAGCCAGTCACCTGGGGCACTCCGGTGGCCCGAAGGGTCCCGGTCGTGGCAACAGGTGCCCCAAAGGCAGTGGTGGAAGCAGCAGCCGGACGATAGGCATTGTTGGCATTGGAGGTACCCAGGTTGGAGCCACTTCCTCCAGAGTAATCGTAGATATAAGCATTGTTCGCATATAAGCTGGGCGCCGAGACACAGTCGTATTGGTTCCACCACACGCAGACTAGGGTCTCCTGGCTGAAGACCGTGCCATTGGGACAAAGGAAGGAGTACGTCCGGTTGAGGGCACAGATGTGGAAGACCTGGCACTGCGCCTCGATATCCGCATAATATCCGGGCAGGGGCTGTTGCGAGCAGTCGAAATTGGTGCGCGGCACCTGGGCGTAAACGGGGTAATCTACTCCAGCCACACCCGGAATGGCCGAGTAATCGCCTTCGCCATCGTTGTAGTCTCCGCTGTCTCCAGTTCCACTGGGAACTCGGATTGGAGAGCCACCGGGAGCATTACCGTACTGTGAGGTCTGGGGTCCGTAGGGACCCCCGCGAGATGATGGGGTGGATAGTCCCCCAGATGAAGTTCTCCTCGGCTGGCCAACGGTATTACTGGCTCCCACAACGGCAGGAGCTCCAAAAGCAGTTGTGGCCTGGCCACTGGGCGTGAATCCAACGGCCGGCGAGGGAAACAAACCTGCTCCATACGCAGTCGTGGCCGGAGCGGGGGTCAGTGGAATGGCCGCAGCCGTGGGATACGGACCAGGTGTCAAGCGACCTCCAGCGGTGGCTCCACCCACATTGGCCACCTCGGGACGCCCATAGTTATAACCACTTTGAGCCTGTCAAGACATTTTTTTAAAAATTAGGCACGGTCAGGAAGGGAGGGTGCTTAGAACTCACCTGCACCTGCAACTGGGCCAAGCCGCCGCTCCAGAGCAGCACCAGAACTGGAATTAATAAACGGGCCAACATTAACGCTTTCTAATCGCTTGTGGAATCTGGCGAAGATCTTCTCCGAGCTGTGGAACCGCCGACGCACCAAATGGAAATGAACGCCCTGCCAGCCATCGATGGCGTTGGCAGCGAAGAGTTTCGCAGCCCATATTAAGGCCAAGTACGTCGCGATTCTGGGCGCTGATAGCGCGGCTTAGACGGTTCTGCACCGCGATCTTTATTTATCAGCTTCCTACTCCTACGTTGCGGGCACAGTGGTTTCAGATCTAAGCTCTACTAAATCTACTTGAACAGAAATCGAATGGACTGGATTTTTGTATCCCAAAAACTAGATTGTTAGTGTAAGCTACAAGTCGAAAAATATTAAAGCAAACCAACAATTAACTACGTAATTTAAGTGTCAAAACAAAACTGAATTTGGTTAAATAAAATTCTAATTTGTCAAATTTTTGAATTGAAATTAATGTGAATGTTTAATTTGGTTTCAATTTGTTTAGACCCTTTGACGAGCCTGATGTTCCACGGTGCCAATTGCAGAAATAACGCACCGCAACATCAATCGGCTGCCAAGAATAGCGGCAGCCGGTGGGCCAAAGGCAAGACGCATGCCTCGTAAATATGCAAGGCAGCAAAAAGTTAGACAGACAGACGCCCCTCCAAAGGAAGTGCTAATAGTGCTGGGGATGATGGGGCGGACAGCCGATCGCTCGTCACTGTTGAGTTACGCGCCGCAGTGGCTTGGGTCTGGGTCAGCTAGTCCGACTTGTTGGCCAACTCACCTGCCAAGACGCACGAGCAGTGTTTTAGGGGCACTTGCATCATGCTGGAGACGATTCCGAATTACTAAGTTTGTCCCAGTGAGATATCCTGTTAATCCTTTTCGCCCGACGACCTGTGAACTGTCCCAAACTTGAGAGGCAACTGCGGGCGAACTTAGAACGATGTTAGATTTATACCAAATTCTGAAACTCGACTTGGATGCGGCATCTTTGCCATATTTATGTGGCAGCTGCCCCAAAGACCGACGACAGTTCGTCAGTTCGTTTGTGCCTGCGCTTTAGCAGATTTACGACGCTGGATTATCCATTGTTCGGGGACGGCGGCCGGTTATCAGAATTCATATATCAGCGAGACCCTACATGACGTATACGTAATATTAGTTACGTATACGCGATGATCAATTCAATATTATAGCCTTTTCAAGTGCAATGCAATTTCAATCCGATTCGTCTTGTCCTTGAGATCGGCAAATTCGATTTTCTTGCAAATGCATTCATCAGCAATGACAAAAATATTTAAATTTCGCCTGATTACACGATCGTTTCATGACTTTTGCTCGGTTCGACCTTACCAAAGATTTATATTAGAGCTGGAAAACGCAAAAGCCATTCGATTTGTGTCAAGGCACAAGCGCAGTCTTTGATGGGCTCTTGGGATTACCCCGGTTGACTTATTTGAGACCCCAACTAATGCCAGTAGTGATGATTTAATCAGTTAGCTTGGCCCACTGGCAATTCATCTCCCATTTGATTCCCGTCTAAAAGCGCATTTTTTATTTATTTTTATATGTACTTTATTAAGTTTAAATAAATATTTACAAACAGACAGCAAGACGTACAGATTGTTCAAATAGATCGCTCCTACTGGATAATGGATACTCGATACTGGTTGGAAAGTGTTCTCGTTCGTTAAGACTAAGCAGTAAGAAACTAATTTAATACAACTCTCGATTAAACTTAAACGGAAACTGCTTGGCTGGGCATCAGGAACAACCAAGTCTATGCCTGTTTCGGGCGCGGGAGTATTTCAGGACTCTCATCGTCGAGTATTTCGATTACATATTTACAAACTAATTGCGCAATTGCATTGGCTAAACGAAGTCGATTAACAAGTAACTGGTTCAGAATAAAAATCATATAGGTACAGGTATATAGATATAGGATAGGGGGTTTTAACTTAGAGAAAATCAAACTGAACTGAAGGGGGAGAGTGGAGTTGACTAAAGTTAGGCATTAACTCGCAAGGTCTAGGAACCGCCACCGCCCTCGCTCTATCGCCTGCTGCTGAACTTGGACGCCAGCGAATATAATGACTTGAGCAGCTCCAGGGCCCTCCGGTCCGAGTTGACCTCCAGCAGCGGCACCGTCGTCGTCGTGGTCTCCTCCAGATCCTCGACGCGTATCTCGAACTTGGTGGTCTCCTCGTAGCTGCCCGTCCCCAAGCCTGTTGTGGTGGGCAGATCCGTGGTTGTCGTGTAGCCCGGCGTGGTACTGGTGAAGTACTCGCCTGCGGCGGAACCACCTCGTCGGAATGTGGTCACCGGGATACGGTTGGTGGTGGTGGTCAGTCTCTGCCTGGAGGTCTTTCCTCCAGCCGCCGTCTTGCTGTCAATATCGATGAGTGCATTCAGCAGGTGCTTCCTACTCCTCTCCAGCGCCTTGCCGTTGTGGTCGTCACAGGTCTGGATGAGCAGCAGCAACAGGCTCAGCACCTGGCGATCGTGCTCCGCCTTGGCCATCACGTTGCGCAGATGCAGTGCCTCCTGTTCGTTAAGACCGCCGAACAACTTGTTGGCTATTCTCTGGAGACCACTGCTGGAGGGCAGGGCGTCCCGGGGAATGTCGTAGCTCCGGAAGATGTCCTCCCATTCGTAACGAGATGGCGTGGGCGTGGTCACCCTGTAGGCAAACGGAGAGGCTGTTGTGGACGTCGAGGTCGAGGTGCTACTGGTAGTGGAAGTCCGTTGCTCCTTCATCAGGCCATCGTTGATGGTCAGGGGATCCAGGAAGTCCGTCTGCGACTTCAGCGCCCACGGGTGTTCAGTGGGTTTGTGGGTGGTTACCAACTTCTGAGGCCTGGCATCCTTGAGCAGATCGTTGCGCGACTTTACGAACGATTGCGTTTGCTGTTGCTGAAGGAACTCCTCGCCGGAATCCTGACTCGGTGGTGACAGCTCCCCTGAGAACTCCAGTTCCTGGCCGCGACTTGTGCTTCCTTCGTACAGCTCAGTGGTGGTGGAGTAGTCTGGAGCTGGAGTCGAATCGAATTTGTGGTTAATTTCCGCTGCAATGCTATTCGGTGTGGGCGTTGTGGCCTCTGGCAATCCCTTCGTGGGCAGGTAGTACTTGGCTGTTCCATCGCTGAAAAGTGAGGGATCCGTGGTGGTCACTGGTCTAAAGTTCGGTGTACTTGGTGGCTCCGTGGGTCTAGCGCGGGCAGCCAGCTCCGCACGGAAAGTGGCTGGGTTATCGAGGTAGCTGGACAGAGCATTGGAGAAGATCTGGGCGATCTTACGGGACTCTGGCTTCTCCGCCAGGGCACTTACAGTGGAACCCGTGCTGCCAATCTGCAGGAACTGCTGGTACTTCGAACCGGGTTCCGACTGGGTTCCATTGGGCTGGTTAGAGAGCAATCCGGAGCTAATGTCCCCCTCTCCGGCCACGCGACCTTGCGCGGCCTTCAAGCCAAACAGATGGCTGTACTTCTTGACGGTAGTATCGCTCAGTAGACTTTTCTTGATGTCGTCCGCATTATCGCTAATGGCTGGAGGATTCTCCGAAGTGGTCAGCAACGCAGTGGTGTCCGATGGCTTGATAGTGGGCAGTGGTGGTGGTTTCACAGACAGCTTAGTCTTCACTCCCGTTTTGTCTGTCTTCTCCGACTTATCCGGCTTGCCCAGGGCATTTGTGGTTTCATTATGTTCCTGGGCAAAGTACTTGGCGAACGACACGAGAGCATCCGGTCCTGAGGAGGGCGGAATCTCTAGGCCAACTCTAGCGGGAGCTGCCGCCGCGGCATTTAGCTCCACGTCCTCAAACTGATCCTTCAACAGGTTCATTGTTTTCAGCATATCCTGCACATTGCGATAGACAGACTCTTCCTTCACAGGATTGGGGGCGAACAACAGAACGTCCTCTCCAGCTGCTGCTGCCGCATTTCCCCGTGGCGATTTTCCACTCTTGGGCAGATAAGTTGGTCCACTGCTGGTGGCCGATGGTGACGGAGTGGTGGGCAGATAGTCCCGACTCTCGGTGGACTTGGAAGGTGGTCGGAACTCTCCGGAACTGGCCACATCGTAGTGATGCCTCATGCCAATGATAACCGGCTTGAAGGTGCTGTCCAGTTCGATACTAGCACTCGCGGTGGGTTTAACCTTTGGTGCCACGGAGGATTCAAGGAAAATCCCTGAGCTAGCACCTCCAAATCTATGGGGATTTGGTGTAGTGGCCACATGACCACCCTTGATGTAGTTCAGCTTTCCCTCGGTGCTCTTCGACTTGACCAAACTGGGCACAGTGGGGGTGTAGAAAGGCGTGGATTTGCTGGGTTCCAGGCGGCGCACGGTGGGATGGCTTCCGGTGGAGTAGTGAGGAGTTGTATGTGGCACTGATCGGGTGGAATGAGCCTCGAAGAACTCTGGCTTTTCCTTAGATTGGCTGGGAGCAGGCTTCTCCTTCTCCTTACTGTGCTCCTCGCTTCCACTGTAGCGATGCTGACCCCTCTGACCATTTCGTGCTCTTTCGGTGGAGCCTCCTCTTTCCTGTGAGGCCACTGGAGTCCTAATGCGGGCTGGTTTCAAAACTGTGACGTCCTCGTTGCGATTTGAGTTGCTATCCTTATTGGTCCTTCGCTTGCCGGAACCACTGACAAATGAGGAGCTCTCCGCAGTAATCTGAGTCTCATGGTCATTGCTATTGCTATCGATGCTGGGCAGAACCTTTCGCTGCTTCTCGCCGGATACATCATCAAAGTCCACGCTCTCCACTGAGGCGGGAACATCCTCCGTGGAATCGATACGTCTGTCGGGATTAGCACGATTTCCAGACCTTCCCTGACCAACGACTGGAGTGACCTTTGGCTTGATGTTCAGCCCACCACCCACTATGTTGAAGCCTTGAACGGGAACAGAGGGACGCACACGATGCACCCGCTGCTTGTTGAGGATCTCAGCACTCTCTGCATAATAGCCCGAGGATCCCAGGCAGTTGACCTTGAACCACCAGTCACAGGTGAGCTCGCTCTGCTGGAAGATCGTGCCATTGGGACAGAGGAAGGAGATCTTACGGCCCTCCTCGCAGATGTGAAAGACCTGAAACAAAATAGAATGTGAGTCAATGATTTCTTTCGGCTCAGAGATCTTGTCCTAATCATCATCTTACTTGACAATCCGTTTCCATATCGGCAAAGTATCCATTCCCATAGGAACGACAGCTGAACGAGGTCTTCGGGATCCGTGGGTAGATGGGAAAGTCGATGCCCGGACGTCCAACCACACCCTGGTACACCTCGTAGTCCACATCCTCATCAGACGCACGCTTCTTCAAGTGGTGCTTGTGTTCATTGCAGTTTGTATGCGCCTCATAACGTTCCTCCTCGAATTGAGTAGCCCCCGTTTGCTTGGCCAATATCCGAGCAGGAGTGCGATACTATATGGCAAAAGGTAAAGTTATTAAAGGGGAAAATTCTGATATTTCATTTTTGAACTTACCTTTGATTCTGCGCTTGTGTAGCCAAGGAATACCAGCACGAGCAAAGCTGTAATGGTTAATTGAATGGTTAAATTAAAAAATAAATTACCACTACACAATACTTATAGGAAGGCATATAATAATATATCATTATATCATAATCACGTTTTCATTTGTTATTAATAGTGAACTATCTTCTATAAAAAAATCCCCGAATTCGTTAGCTGTTTAAAGCTACCCATGTTCTTAATTATATCGTGTTCAAATTCAATCTGGCTTGCACGCTTGTCCAAAATTTTAAAAGAAATTCCTTTAATGAATCTTCTCGTGCTACACCGCAATTATGTTCTTTGTGAATAGACTTGCTTGGCCATTTTGCTGGGCATTCTCTAGCAAAGTCTGGTTCGTCAACTTTTCAGGTTTGGATTCTCCTTCGCCGTTTAGAATGTCTTCTTGATGGTGAGCCCGCAGACCTTGACTTTTCCATTCAACTTGGATGGCAGACATTGCCAAATTACGCAAGACGCGACTACTGGGACTGGCTGGAAGTGACTGACCTCAGGCCCCCTCGAAGTGCAATAATTAAATTTTAAAGCATAAAAACAATTAAAGAAAGAAACAGAAATAAAAAAGTCATGATGAACTGCGTCTTGAGTGGCGGCCGGCAGAGGAAGATGTCAGCTGCAGAGGGTTATTGAATAACCAAAATAGCCACAAGATTCAAGGCCCACTGGCTGCATAATCACTGCGATTAAGTGAATCATCGAAGAAGACCCGCCGATGATTTGGTCGCGGGTGTTGCTGCCTTATTCAAATTAAACAATTGCCCATAATTTGTGCCCGCTGATTGGCAAGCGGGCTCAAATTCGAACGGCCGCCTCATCAACCATACGCCGCGTTGTACTCGCATCGCATCGCACCGCATCAATTTCGGATCTGTCCGATCTGTCGTTTCGTTACGTTTGCCTTTTCGATTGGGTTCGTGCCCCTCGCAGCGGGATGGTCTGCCAACTTAATTGAGAGGGGCTGTCGATGGGCGCGTAATTACTCGGCGACCCAAAGGCCCAAAGAAGATTGTCGGCCATTGTTGGTTTTATTCGCTCGCTGGATGAGCTGTCACTTATGCCCTCTTGGCATCTGGGTCTCGGCCAACAGCAACACGCCCGTCCTAATGAGCCGTTAAAAATTGCATTTCCCAGGCGTTCGGCCGGCCTGGCCGATCCATTAATTCAAATCAAAGTCACATTTAATCTGAATCCGAATCTGAACTATGTCTCGGAACCCCTTTTTGTCGCACGCCAAGTCAGCCTAATAACAAAAACGAAGACGGCTCACGCAACCGGCTAAGGCAAAGACAAAGGCGCGTTAACGCAATCTTGGCCGCTTTGCCGCCCGCGCTTTGCGGCACACGCACAGCCATCAACCGTTAGCCGGTGATCTATGATGGGAAAATTATGAGTTGACAAGGTCAAGGATGTTGCCAACTCGAAGAATGCCTTTTATTTGCCGAAATATTTATTTGGCTCTTATCATCTTAGGTGAATCGAATATAAATGTGAATAAAGAATTGCACAAATGATAATTACAAGCTTATTACCATCAACTGGATAATTCACGTGAGAGAAATTACAGATGGACACACACACTTTACTTTTATAATTTTACAATTGACGAAAATCTTACATTATTTTCTTGAAGCAGTGGGGCTTTAATCCTACAATTATTGTCATAACATTTTAATTAGTTTTCGTTATCATATTACAATCTATAATGGACATATTGTAATGTATAATTGAGTAATTTTGAGTAAATAAATTCGGTACTTATATTAAACATTCTTTAAAATGTGTATTTTGATAAAAGCTCTAAACCTAATCTGTGATTAAATCCTAACACTAATATTTATATTTTTTCTAAATGCCCATTTGAACTTATTAACTTACCGCACAACAAGTTGAGCTGCGAACACCGCATTTTGTATTTGGAATTGCCTGAAAGATAGAGGGAAGTAGAGAAATAAATGTTTAGCTAGTTAACAAAATTATGAATATTTATTGCACAAGATCGTGGGAGATGCCAAAAAATAAGAAGGAAAGAAACGGCAAACTAATTATTGTCGAAAACACGTACACACCACAAGGCGCCTTATTGGGTAATAGAAATTATACGAAAACAACGGCAGAAATAATAATAAATGTACTCCAGGGCTTGCACAAATCGGCGAAGAAGAGTTGTCAATGTGCCGAAGAAGACAAACAAAGCGCAGAAGGCTCTCAGCGATTGCATAATCTGTAGACGCCCACAAACGCATGCAGAAATTTACGGCAGATCGTTAGATATATCTGCTCGCCATAAACAGAGATATGTATTCCGAAGCGCAGATAGTTGGATATGCAGATGCGCAGTTTGCATTTGGGCCCGACTGCCGAGTACCACAGGGCGTAGCGCAATAAATTATTACATTTTAGGCTGGCCCGGCCAGAAAGCGATTCGGCTGCCCAGGAACAGCTGTCAGGCGCCGGCCAGGAGTCAGTCAGTTAGTCAGTAAGGCAGTCAGTCAATCCAGCAAGGCATTCACTTTGCTACGACTATCGTATCGCTCGCTTCCGTCAGCTCATTTTTGCAGCTGTTGTCGCTGCTGCCGCTGTTCCCGTAGTTTCTGTAGTTTCTGTAGTTTCTGCGTACTTTGCATAATTTCAAATAATTGTTTTAATTTGCACAACAGCAAACAATATCAAAACTTGGGGAGACACCAGCAAAGACCAGAGAGATCAACACCAACCGGCTTGCCCGGCGACACTCTTTCAATTAAATCATTTTCAATGGTTTGGGTAATTACCCAAACCGTCGAGACAATAGATTTGTTTTCTTTACGTAACGCGGCTATTTTCAATAACAATGCAAAATCGAACAGAATCTCGAAATTTCATTCGATGCGAACATAAATTTAAATTGAAATTAGCTGCAGTTGTTCAAGACGACGAAGATTCTGCTTTTATGCATTGTCTGCTGGATTCTTCGGTTGCCGAAATTGCTTTTTGTATTTAAATTAGTGGATTGCCTTGGCGGGGTTCTCGTCTTGCTGGCTGTTTGCATAAAATATTCTCACACCTAAATTTAAGTTCGTCAAAATAGCGTAATGTTGGTACACAAAATTAAATTACAGCAGTCACTTTGGTAATAGTCATGTACCAGGCTTGGCATTAAGATTTAATAAAAATTGGAAATTAAGTCGATCTGCTAAAGTTCAAGAGTTGCACTGGCTGGTCTGCACAGGTTTTAATTTCAATTCACGATTCTCGATTGGCAATTACACGAATCAAGAGTTTGTCATTGTCAAGGCTTTGCCAAAACGAATTGAATTGGCTTAAATGGCGATTAGACCGGCGAAGGTCGAATCGGATCGGTTCATTTGAGAATTTGTATAATGATCGTATTTATAAATTGCCATTAATGAATTAGCTTCATCAATAAACTATGTTCCCTGGTTGGGCACTTCCTCTCAGCGGATTCATTGGATGAAATTAATCAAATTGTCTGCCCAATAATTCATAGGAAAGCGAGGAGCAGCGAGAAATTCAATCATCTTGGTGGCAAAGCGTGGCTGAAAAGTGTGCAACGACAACAATGACAAATAAGGAAGTTTCGCCGCCAAATCATTATCATCGGGGCAACAAAAAATGTCAACGCGATGGCAAGAGCAGGTGTTGTGCCAACACCAACCGAAAGCTAAAAAAAATAATAAGCTAGCGCCAGTTAACTACTAAAGACTGAGGTTGCATTTTCCGCGCCAAGCCGAGGGTCTCCGCGATCAAAATTTGGTTCCGCCTTCAACACATGCGCACTGCGCAGACCTCCGGGGAGTTCGGGGCTTTGGGACTTCGGGAAGGGGACTGCAACTTCAAGATGGATCTGCCAAGGATCGATGCATCCAGCGATTGCCCGGGTCGCTTTTGCAGGCCGAAGTGTGAGGAGTTTCGAGGGGCACACTCCTCGCATTGCAGCCAAATGTCTGTTAAATCGTTTTAACCTTTTTGTCAAGTTGCCGCTTAACCTTTACGGTTGCTGAGCTGACATGAAGGAAGCATTTGTTTTTTTCCGCAGCTTTTCTTGTTGTTTTTTGCGCTTTTTGCCGCATTGTGTTGTGGCAAAGTGTTGAAACACAGAGCATAGAAACTAAGGCAACGCCAAGCTGCTGCTGCTGCTGATGCTTCTGCTGCCTTCTTCCCCGTCGACCACATGTCGTATACGTGTTATTTGAAGATTTGATTTATTTGTTTTGGCTGTTCGTGTTTTTGCCGGATTGTGGATTGTTTCGGCTTATCTGCCTGGCTGCCTTGCACTGACTCTTGTGTGGCCTTCTCCTCCAACTCCAGCGACGCTGGATAAACGGTTTTTATTTCATTTTATTTGTAACTCGTGTGCAAGTGAAATAAAGGAAAAATTTCACCTTTACCAATGCTCATTATGAAACGGCTGACTCGCCTTGCCGGCCATTCCTGTTGCCAGAAATTGCATAAAGTCAGCGCATCTTCAATCGAAGCCCCCACGATTAACACGGCGGACTAAGGAAAATCTGAAACTTGATTGCGGCTTTTTGTTTGCTCAGCGCGATTGGGAGTGCCATGCAGGTGCGGATGGATATGCTGGTCATTTGGCTAATGGTGGGAGAGAAATTGTCTGCCGACGCAAAAGGCCGTTGGCATCCTTGGGAATAAATTAACGAGTCACGAGTTTCTGAGGGAGGAACTTGGATGTTCTGGTAATTCCACATTATTCATCCCCACCACTTTATCTAGATAATATCTGCTTGCCTCAACACCATATTCCAATTTCCTGCCTGACTCATTTGTTTTTCAGTGCTAATCTTTGACTTGAGCAAATGTTATGCAAATTTTCATAATTAATCAACAAAATGCTAGCTACATTCTGCTATACATCTAAATAGACTCTGTGACACTACTTTACCTGAAGACGAAGCTGAATTAAGGCAAAACCAAATTAAAATGTTAAACATTTTAAATGGCAACGCACAGTTGTTGTTTGCCTGAGCTTTTGGAAACTAACTGTGTGAAAAATGTCATTATAAATGCATAAAAGTCGTAGCCGAGCAAATCACTTGACTCTGTCGGCGATTCCCAGCAAATGTTTTGAAAATGCCCGCTCCAGCCCCATTGTGCATTTTGTTTATTTATTTTACAGCAGATTTGGCAAGCATCGTCTGCTGCTCTTTGTTGTTCCTAAAAGTCTTGCGAGGCGGGCAATTAAAAGAGTATTTTATATTGGCACATCCGAGCGATAAAGATCACTTTTCGGGACTGCCCGAAATAAACCCCATTGTAATGTGCGATTTGGGATTTATTTCCCCTCTTTCTGGGACCTTTCGGACTCATAAATCATCCGAATGATGTGCGTTTTGATATTTGCATAATGTTTGGGGCCAGCACAAATACTCATAATTGGATTACTGAATAAACATTTACCGCTGTCGGTTCAGGTACCGGCATCTCCGCTTTGAATGACAGATGAGAAATGGGTCGGGATCTGAGCTAAGCATATATCAACCCGAACGGAGCCAGGTGAAGAAAATATGACTTGATTTAAAGGGAAGAGGAGTTTGAGACAGTTTTTTGGGTAAACAATTAATCAATCACACAACATGTACCTTGTGACATTTTGTTTGGCCAACAATTAATCATCAACTATTTAGTTATCCTCAGGTTTCATTCGAGTGCGAGGAACAATCATGAAAAATCCCAAGTGTGAATGTGCGTCAGACAAGACATGTAAATTTTGCAATAGCGAGACTTTTTGTTAAACATTTTTTAAAAGTCGTAGCCCCAGAGATTTAAGAGATAGCCAGCCAGACTGCGGCTGCGTCTGATGATGCTCTCTGGCCAGATGTTGATGCATTGACCTACGTGTCGCTGATGCACCCAGACATGAGTGTGGTAGCAATTATTGCCGCTGATGTTGTGATTCTTGCCGCAACCTCACTGTTTTGGGCCTCGAGTCGCCCGAGGGGGCGCGGCACCAGTTGCATTTCATAGCCGCCAGAGTTCGACGTGCTAATAGATTTTGAGGTCAAATGCAATCGTTTTGGCTGCTGCTGCTGCTGGCTATTTTCGTCCGCCTCTGATACAATTTTCGGCCGCTTTTTGCCCAAGAATTCTTGTGCATTTCCGTGCAGCGTTTTTGTGTCGGCCACTCATTTGCAATTTGTGTGGCTGCTGGGCGAGAATGAAAAAAGCGAAGTAGCCTGGCGGTCGGAGGCATAGCTGAAGTCACTTTGACGCTTCGTGGCAGCCGCCTGTCAACTGTTTCACACTTGGCCCATTGAGGGCGAGTCGGAGCTTCGAGCGCATTCATGTGCCTAGGCTTAAAGGGAACTCAATTTGTTGGGGCCAAGCAAATTGCCGGCGATTTGTTAGGCAGCGAAAAACATTTAGCGCCAAATGTGAAGATGATTTCCATTTTTTTGTTGTGTTAAGCTATTTGCGTTGCGCCCCAGCAATTCTTCATGCAAGAGCTGCCGCTGGGCGGGATCTGCCATTGGCATCCCGCCGGTGTGTGTATGTTGGAACCTGGCCCATTTCGTAGTCCGAATCTGAAGGTTTCAGTGCAGCCCCGAGTCTTCCAGTGGGCAGTGTTTGATGCTACTTAATTATCGGTTAAACATATTTTGGCTTGTTTGTTCAGCTGCTCCCCCAAAAACTGTACGCCTGCCAGATCATAAAAAGCTGTTGTAATAACGAGAGTACCGCTCACACTATAGTTAACTGCCATTATACCATTAAAGCCGCCAAGGTAATTGCAGAGCTTCGGGCCACAATGGCATAACGAGGAGCTGGGGCCCTTAACCGGAAGCTATAGCTACTTAATCCGAATTCGGTTTCGGAATTTGAAATTGAAAATTATAATTCGGGTCTTCAATGCATATCAAATATCTTCTAGCCAATTTATTCTAGTTTTAATGGTCAAATGCAGCAATAATGGTCCATTAAAAGCTTTGATCTAACCAAGAAATTTATTATATTGTCATCAATTTAATGACTTTTTGGGTCATTAAAATAATATTGCAAAAATGTCAACCTGATTGCATAGATATAATCAAAAGACTCAAGCGAAGAACTTGATTTTAAATGGAAAAGACTAATTCATATACTAGCTAATCAATAGCTGTTAAATAAATGTGGGTAATTGAACAAAATTCAGATGTTAAATATTGAACAGGTACTTAAAAATGTTTAAAATACTTTGTCTTAAAATCACAAATGTAAAGAAAACAGGTTGCAATTTAAACAGCCATTTGTTTTGTCTTTATGAAAGTTACGAAAATATATATATTACGTTGAACGGAAATTCACAATACACAAAACAGAAAAAGATAAAAAAACTTAGAAAGAATCTGGAACTTCAGATTATATTGAGTGTTAATAAATAAAAGAAAACAGGTTGCAAATTAAAATACCCATTTGGTTTTGACTTTGTGAAAGTATTACAGAGATATAAATTACGTTCGACTAAAGATGAACCCGGCTCAATCCGGTTCGGCACATCTATGTTGCCAATCTCCCAATTCCTGTATTGCCTCCTCCAATCCGCCAATCCGCCGATTCGCTGTGTCATCCATCGAAGGCACACATGCGGAAATTAATCCCCCGCCAGTGCTCACATAACAATTGAGTTGTCACCGAGAAGATATATAACTTTCTGTAGGATGTGCCAAGTTTTCACTAATAGCCGAAAAAATATCAAAAGATAACAATTGAAAATGCCGCTCAGCCAGTTTCAATTGATATGGGGCAATCTGCGAGATTCGAGCTGGCAAGCGCAATTTATGACAGACCGGGCGGCATCAGACAAGCCGGCAACAATTGCAGCAGAAAACCAGTAGCACCAACTGCCAACTACCAACAACTACCAGGCCAAGTCGAGCGGCAATTAATAAGTAATTGCCGTTGACGTCGTCGGTAGTTGCCAAAGCAGCAGCAGCGGCAGAAACTGTTGCACCTCCGATTCGTTCTTTTGTTCGGCTCGATTCCAGATTACGCATATTTGGGTCAGCGTTTGTTATCAGGGCGCCACGTATTTATGTCACCTGGTTAAATAATCAACTCTTGGCTTAATTACAGCCAGCAACAATGGCCATCACGAAGTGAGTCAGTGGGGCTTTGCGGCTTTTCTTTCCCTGGCTTTTCCTCGTCGAGATGGCCTTTTTGCGATTGCCTCAACTTGCACCCATCTCCATGCACTCACATCATGTACAACACATATGTGTTGGCCGTACAGCCGAGATGCGAATTAGTTGCTTATTGTTCGGAGTAATTGTTTCTTGTTTGCCTGTTGCCGCGTAAATGAAAGTCACTTTTGATTTGGATTTTGTTATGATTTCGCTGTTCGTTTAGCGTGTCAGTGGCGGAAAATGAAAAAGTTCAAGCGGAAATCACCGCGAAAATTACATTTTTGTTTGCTTTTAAGTCCGAAAACGTAATCCACAACCGTATTAAAATAAGTTCATAGCTCAAACCACGATTCTAGAGTCCCCACTTCGAACAAGAAACAAAAGACTCAAGTAACGAACTTGACTTTGGCACGACAAGAAAAATGCTTTTGTTGCTTTTGCCTTGCCAATTTTAACCGCGCGTCTGTAAACGACAACAAGTTCCCAAAATATCTAAGTTTTTTCTCGTGTTGTTTTTGTGTGGCAAACATGATTATGACTGTTGAAAGCTCTTGTCATTTGGTTGCCTTCGCGCGCTTGATTGTGCTTGAAAATATCAAACAATATCGAGGAATTAAATGCGGAATTTGTTTCTGACTTCTTTCATTTATTGATTTGATTTTTAATAGCAAACATGTGAGGTAGGCGTCTCTAATTGGCTGTCAGCTGTTGGAATTGAATCGGTGTCTGATATTGATACCAATTTGTGAGTGTTGCCTACTTAAGTAGTACCTAATAGACGATTATTGACGGTTTATTCTTGTTTATTTTTATTCGTAAGCTCAGAGGCACCGCCGAGGTGCTTTCAATGGTGAAGTATCAGTGGGAACTATTTTCGGACATCAATTTATTGCCCGACACTTTTAATAACCCGCAGTGAGAACGGAACTTTTAGATTCCAGCCTTGGCCGACACCTCTTGAAAAAAACCCATTAGTGTCTTCATATTTATATGATTTTTTTTATGATTCACGAAGCCACCCAGCAACCAGTTCTTTGGACGTGCTCGCGATGAGACAAATGCGCATCCTTAGCGCGACCCAAATGATGTCACGCGCCCGAATTAGATCCTGCCTAAGAGGTAAACAAACACACAATTGATTCGAATAATCCAGAATCAGGTTCTCAAGCAACTGTAAAATAACAAACGACTATCAGCATATCAAAACTTAAGTAAACACAATATGCGTAGAAAGAAAGAAAGCTTGGCGAAACTTGTTCTGTGGCTTTAGGACTGACTAAGATTTGCTCATTTTTCATTGCTTACCAAATGAATGGGGGAACATTGATAATTAAGATTATTAGCTATTAAAGTTAAATGTTATTTTTGTGGCCAAACAACTCGTACTAAAACAAACTCCTAATAAAAAAGTTGCTTTGCTCCCAAAGAAATACGATCTGATTTGTTAGGCTTCCAAAAGCAACCGATGCTATAAAATGTTTATGTGCAACTTACTATCCAACTTGGAAACTTCTTCTCCATGAAGTTCACCTTAGACCATGCAGATCAAAATGCCATTCAACTGGCAGCCCTAAAATGGCCTAAACGTAGCATGTCAGGCCATGGAGGTCAGCATCTTGGCCTGACATTTAGCCTGCCGCCGAATGGCCATATATCTTAAGCTAGAAACGGCTATGGCTATATCTGGGTGGATGGGTTATGTGGACGGGGTCCATTAAAAGACTGGCAAACGCTACGCAATTCGCAACGCACGTGTGTCTCGATGAACGAGCAGAATGCTGGCATTTAGTTGTTGAGTGGATATAATGATCATATTTAAAATCGTGATGTAATTGAACGGTTTACGCATGCGACTAAATAACTATTATTACGGAAAAGCTTGATGCAGCATGAATTTTGATAAATTATAGTTAAATGCCTGAGTTAAAGACATCATTTGGTTTCAACACCTCAGCACTCTCAGCAAAGTACCGTTGCAAAATTCACACAATTCCTTTGAAAAGTTCAAGTTCGTTGGTTTTCGTTTTCTATTTGTTCACGAAAAAAATTGACAAGTGTTATTTATGGCTCAAGTGCACTCTACTGACATTTTGCTAGCTGACAATAACGACTAAAAAAGTGGACTTTTTGGCTCGTTGCAAGTTCGTTGTCAAAGTCTTTCGATTTTTCCATGGCTGCCCAAAAAGCCCTCTGATGGTCACAGTAAAAACCAAAGACAAAATGATGAATCGTAATAGTAACTCGATGAAAAACCCCACGGTGTCCGCCTAGAATATGTTGAAATCTTGACTTAAAAAAAATACATAAAAAATACAAAACATGAACATTATTTACACTTCATTAATCACTAAAGACAGGCCGCAAAAACAACTTCGACCAAGCACCTTAAAGCAGCAACAATTGTGAGGCGGTTGTTTGTTTTGTGTACAAGGAATCGTTAGGTACTTTTACTCGTATCTCTCAGATGCGGCTCATTGGCTTTTCAGCGATGCGCACGCAGCGCCAGTTAACGCATCAACACTTGAATGGGATACAGGCTACACGACTACGGCGATTTGAGACAACACTGCCCAGGTTGCTGGAGGGGAATCCTCCTGTTGGGTATTGTTGCTTGAATGACTTTTTAATTTATTTGCCATTTCTTTCGCTGGCAACGTTAATGAGCAGACGAGACCAGACCAACTTGGCCGGACTAGACCCCGGTTAAGACTCTAGCAACAGCCACTCGCATTTTGAACTTTTATCTGGCCATCTGCAGACAACAACGGGCAAAATTATATTGTAGCATTTTGCTAGCCCGGCTGGGCTTTGCTTTGTTTTTGTTTTTTGTTTTCGCCTGCCTTCGGCTCGTCTCCCTAGTCAACTTTAACCTCCTGCCACATAAAACAAAAGCAGAGCCCCCTTTCTCCTCCCACCAGCCGCCTCTGTGTGCGGGTGTGTGGGTGTGTGTGCGATGTGAAAGACGTTAAGTCACACATTTGGCCTAAATTTGTCTTTTCTCTTAGCCAGCCTTTCCTTTGTTCATTTGCGCCACGAGGCTGTACTGTAGAAGAAAACAAAACTGTGGCACCTCTTGACATTTAAGGCGCATTTCCCAATTTCTGCACTACTTTCTGCGGCCCTCTGGCCGAGTTGCTCACCCAGTAATCACGGGCTGAGCAGCAATTGAAATTATCTAACACAAAAATGCTGCAGCTGCAAATGGCTGAGTTTTTCGTCTCTTTTGGCCCAGCCCCCTCCCAAGGGTTTGTTCTGACTTGAGCAGCTACCGCTGACGTTCATCCTTGAACTGTGTGCTCAGTCCCGCCAGCATTATCTTAGATTCGTTAATAACAATGCCAAGACGAAAACAACAATTGCGGTTGCAAATTTTGCAACACTAAATTTATGCAGTAAAAATTAGAAAACCCACAAAAAAAATTGAAATGCATGCCGGCAATTTTGAGGCTTTTAATTGCTGTATCTATTCATCTAAGCAAGCCAGCAATTTGCAAATTAATCATCAGCCAAAAGTCACCCCAGGCATATTGAAGATTTATGGAAATTGTTCGTCATTTAAGTTGCCTAGAACCAATTAACTTTTACATTGATCGCTAAAAATACAAGAAGCCAGGCTAATACAGATTTTTTAATGGTAATGACTTTGAATCTACTGGTGAGCCAACTTGATTAAGTTATTAATTTTAATAGATTAATAATCGGATGCGTATGGAAGCTCGTTAGTTTAAATAGTGGAAATCGAAACTTAAATATTGAAGAACTTATTTTCAAGGATACAAAAAAATAATAATTAATTAGTTATTAGGCTATCCTTTCCTGCTTATATAACTCTTAAGTAGACGGCTAGTTCTGTAAAAAGTATAACCATCCTTTATAAAGAAAAATGTACATGTCCCTAATTTTAGTATGTAGTATTTTATTGCTATAGGGGAAAATACAAAATAAAAAACTCATTTAAAATAATAAAAACTTGAGAGCATTATTATTTTCTCAAGTCCTTGACAAGTATTATAATTTTGTACTCATTTATCATCTTTTTCTTGCTTATGAAGATGCAAGTTTACTTGCATAACTTACAAGAGCCACCATAAAATGGCCTCTCCATTATGCAGCCAACGCATTGACATTTTACCAGCATCTTTGGCTTGCTGACTGGCCAAAAGTAGTAATAAAATTACTTTGGAAATGCATGCAATAAATCTAAGTAGGATGATGCTTTGTGAAAGGCAACGACTTGAGCACACACAACAATTTTGTATCCATTCATGCGTACGAAATGCGTTTGGCATTTTATTAGAAGCCTCGAAGCTATTCAGCTGTCGATCTGCCAAGCTGTCGAAATTCTCGGCAAGATATTCTCAGCTCCTCTCGGCTCACTCACCTTTAAGCGGCATCAGCATCATTGGCAGTACTCTGAATGTCAGTTTGTGGAGCAGTAACACTCAGGTAAGTCGGGTAAGTAACTGTGGCAGCAACTCAATCTTCCACAGCTTCCTTTTTTGCTTTCAGTTTCGTGATTGAAGTAATATGGAGGTTTCGCCGTAAACTTATTTATGACAAAGTTTTCCGCTCTCCGACTGGGTTATTCGTAGCGTTTTGTTGTTTTCGTTTTTCTTGTGAATATTACTTAGATTGTTGCATATTATTCGTTATTGTTGTTTATGTTGTCTCACTATGCTCGATTATTTGGTTTATTATTTGTTATGGGCTAGAGAGGGATCCGGTTGTAATGCACAGATATCACGATTTAGTTGATTTTTTCGGTAGTAGCACAAAATCACTTCAAGCTCTTCATGTCTGCATTATGAAGACGTCATTAAGACGAAACCAAAGTTTTGTAATCTCAAAGAAAATAAGTTAATTAGTAACAGTTTTGTTGTAGGATTTGGGCCAAGTTCATACGAATGGTAGAAAAGTAAGAAATAAATCATTTGAACTATAGGAAATATTTGCAGACTCAAGCTTGAAGGGATCTCGTTCCTTTTTTCGTTTTTTTGGGACTAATGGGGAATTAATGCTTAAAAAGTTGTTCACAATTGTTCCTATAAAACTAAAATCCTTGATGAATTTTTTATCGTTCACAAACGTCCCAAAAAATAAAAATTTTTAAGACTTTGAAATTAAAAAAATATCTTTTAAGATCACAAGAGTTTCAAGTGTTGAACACCAAGAGCACTTTATTTTTCTTAGATTTATCACATCAGATTGGTATGAAAATACAGTAAGAGCCAGAGCCAGACGAACAGAAGACGTCTTCACCCGTACGATATTCACATTTGAATGTTTCAATTGGCAAATGCGGCGTCCAACTTTAGTAGTTGAGCAGGCCGCAGACTCGAAACTCTGTTTAGCGAAAACGCTCGCAAAGCCACCGCAAACACAGCAAAAGCAAAGCCAGTCGTCGTCGCCGATCCGGACGAACCTACCGCCAAACGAAGATCGCTGCCACATCTTCCTCAATTCCCAAAGAAGCCCGAAGACTGGCCATTATCCAAAAGCAGCAGCAAAGCCAAACAAAAGCAGATTGTCTTTGCAACCGGTCCAGCGATCAGCTGTTCGCTGCGATCCAGAGAGGGGCGGAAAAGACCGAAGACAAGAGCACAAATCTTCGGGCCCCGAAGAATTCAACAGGGCCCCATCGGCGGAGAAAAGCCTAACATTTCTGTTAGGAAAGAGTAACTGTTACGTTCGTCATAGCTATCTTAGGAATGTAATCAGTGTGAAATCTCACAGATGCAGCTATTTTTACGAACTTTTAAATGTTTAATTTGGACTTTATCGAAAAGGGTTTCTTTAATTTTTACGAAGGGCGCACTATTTTGTGTAAAAGTAATGAAAACAGTGAAAAACATTTTTGTTTCTATGGATATTAAGAAAATATTAAATTACAAAAAAAATACTATTTTATTTTAGAGATTAATGCCAGTTTTACAGTTTAAGGCATAATAATATTTTCCAATTGAACCAGAACTAAAACTATTAATTTTTAGCTTTTTCTCTATTGGAAACCTATATTAAAATATAGAAGGTTCTGGATAATAAAATCTTTTAAAAAAACATATGAATTTTTTGAACAGTGTTATGTGATTTTCTGGCTCCATATTGATGCCCTTAAACATTATTATAAATACAACGTATACGTAATATTCGAAAGCCCTGTGATCGGTTGCCAGCTAAAAGGATTAACCTCCTTTGCATTGTCTGCCATAAATTGCATTAAATGCTGAGCACATTCAATTGAAATCGATTTCAGTCAATCAGCAAGATGACAGTTTGGAAATCCATCAGCCTTTAATGAGGAAGGGGAAGCACTTGTAGGGTTTTAGGACTGGGAGCAGGGGTGTGGAGTGGGTCGGCGATGAGCTGGTCGATGGCTCGATCGCTCGTGGAAGGCATAACAAACAAAATCGCAAATTAAAGATTCGAAATGCTCGCAGTGACGACTTTTTGACTCGAGGCGTTTCTTGTTTCTTGCCTTGTTTCTCGACTTCTATTTTCTTGCTAGCCAATCTTGCCAGACAATGGAGCAAAAGGGAAGACAGCTGAAGAGTTGACAGTGGACAGTTTTTATTATGATTTTGGGGCAGCCTCTTTGGGGCCCAGCAACTCCTGGTTGCATAATATCGTTGTTTGATTTTCGCTGGGTTTATCTGCGTCTCTATGGCTCGGCAACGACTGCTCTTCCTTCTGCACACGAAGGCAGATGCAGATGCCGATTCATTGCGCCTGCGATTATGGATTCGGTGTAGCAAAAATGCTCAAATAATGGCAGCCGCAAATATTCCCACGAATCTCCAGCCATGGGGCATCGCGCAGCCAGCAGTAGCTATCCAGCATTGGATCATCGCCAATTGCTGGCGGTTCATGTAAAATTAACATTGGATTCTATTCAAAATCAGAAGTGATGGTCGTAATCACCCGCCAGTTGGCGCTTCTGCCTTCTGCCTGCTTAACGTGACTTTAATGGCGAGTTGGTTCTGGCTCTTAACTTGTTGTTGTAGTTCCTTTCATTAAAAGATATTGACAATGTTTTGTTGCTTGCCCCATGCAAATGACATTGAGTCTGCAGCTTTTCTCATTAAGATTGGAGAAGCGGGTTGCATGCAATCATAAGGAATTGCTCAATTGATAACTTACAAGCGATTTGCGGGCAAAGTTTATTTGAAGATTCTAATTAAACCGCTGAGGTTGATTAAATAGAAGAACATTGAAGCATTATAAAGTAAGAACAAGAAAATGTAAGTTTACAAATTAAAAAAAGATTTAAAATATAATTTTGATTTATATATATGGTTCTTTCAAAAAAAACAGTAACTTTACTTTAGGCAAAAAATAGTCAAAAGTAAAAACTTTTAAAATAATATTGAAAAACTGTTTAGTGCTAAAATATGTAGTTTTGGTTTCAAGGACTTACAGCTTTCACAGAAGAGGCCCATACAAATTGTTAAGACAAATTAATTTTGGTCACATTTTAAACCAAACAAGCACACTTGCCAAATAAACAGAGAGCCCAATGAAATACACACAACATGAAGCACTCCCTTGGTGCAACAGTAAGCATTGGGCAATAACCTTAAAAGGTCGTTTTCCGTTTTGTTGAAAAGTAATTCAGCAAATTCGGTGGGTAAAGCCGAGCGATCGGGCAACGTGTCAAATCATTGTAGAAGTATCTAAGAAGGCATCTAGCCTATATTTAACCCCAAACTATCCATCACAGAAGCATGGATGGTGGGCCCTCATGCAATCGCGGCGTTGCCTTTGCCTTTTGTGAATTGAAAAACCATTTAACTCCCGTTAATTTTAACGCCCGTTTTCTATGCCAACCCAGTTAGATTGCCACACAGTCGCCGAGCCGAAAACAAAAGCGAGAAGCAGCCGAAATACGTAATGCAAGCGATAATTATTGCCTACAGGCCCCCAAAAACGTCTCCGGACAACCACCAAAAAGAAGCCCCCCCTCCAAAAAAAAAGAAGAAAAAAACAGAAGCCACCGTGGCCTAGTCGTGTAGATGATTGAAAAGCGAAGAAGATTTGCATAGAAACGTGCGATTTTCGCCATGGCTAGGGGCCCCGATCGTCTCGGTCTCAGCCATGCTGGGCCACCAAAAGTATCTGGTAGATACTCCGGGTGATACACCCACACACGGCACGGTGTCAACGTGCTCGCCAGCCTGAGAACAATACTCGCTGCCTTCAATTACTCATCCATTCATTCCGTCATTCATTCAGTTTTCGGCTAAAGCCAAAAGCCTCTTTTTTTCTTGCACCGATGCAGCAGCCACAATTTGTTGATTTAATTGTTCACTTTTTTTGGGGAATCTCTGGTTCATATCTTCTAGGGGCGGCTTTTGTTTTTTCTTTGTCTAATTTGCCCACATTCTTGGCCCTTTTTCATGTGAGTGAAGCCGCTGAAATTATGTTATATCTTTTTGTCGAGGCTGATTTTTAAAGTTTCTCGGACTCGACCCACATTTGTCAAGATCATGGAGATAACCCCATGATTAATGCTCATAGGTTGTATTTTTCGGGTAGCTTTGATAAATGTTTTATTTTAAACGGAATTTATTTAAAATTTTTGGCGTTAGTCTTCTTGGTTCGAAATCCTTGAAAGGTTCTCAGACTTTCTTAATTTGCTGAGCCACAGGTATTTTGTTTTACCCTTGGTGTCTAAAAGAGATATGAAAACGTAATGGCTGTAAATAAACAAAGTTAACTGTTTATATAACTCTATATTTTGGTTCCAAATAAAATAAAATAATAATTTAGAATATAGTATCATACATTATTTTATTTAAAGGAATGATTATTTCTTAAAATAATTATCACATCTAAAATATCGACAGCATCTACAAAATCACAGAATTCTAAATGACATCAATTTATGTTTCTTTCAAGACACTTAAACGACGTAATCTGTTGTTTAAGCCACAAATAAATTAAAGTGAATCAGCTAATACAATAAGGTTAGTTAACCAACCTGTTGGGAAGAATAGAACTCCACACTTACCCATACAAAGTGCATCATCCACCCGGAATGTTAGCTAAACCAGATAAGCGAGTGAAAAGTGATGTTAATGCTCCAAATCGACAATCCCGAGCTTGTCAGTGCTTTTGGTGCGCCATTTATCCCCTCTGACAGATGAACAAACGAAAGTGATATCTCAGCATTCGAACATAGTGAACAATTGTGTGCTAATGATGAAAGACAAGCGGGTTGGCCACCAAAGAAGCGAAGCATGGGTACTTATTGCCTTGGCTGTGTCAAAGTGCCGGACTGGGTTGTAATATGGTCACGGCTTGCCGTGGATTGCAGCCAGATGCAAATGACACAGAAAAAATTTGATATTTTTTATTGAGCATTTTACAAACGGCACAACAAACCGCAGGGCATGACCTCCGACCGTGCAGAGCTCCAGCCACGAAACCCGACGACGACGACGACCGAGTCTTCCAAAAGGAATCACGATGAGGCCGTTTTTGTGCATTAAAATGCAACTGAGATTTATGTAAGCCGCGGCCAAAAGTTGGCGAGCTGGTAGCACAGGAACCCCTCATTATCGATCGATATAAGCGGCCAGCCGAGACAGTCGATGAGAGACTGACTGCCTGAGTGGGGCCAGGAACTGCGGATAATAACTTGATCGCAGGAAAATCATTTATTGTGACACGATCGCCGATTGGGACCCGATAAACCGATGCTTGTCTTGGGGAGAGATTCTCCCCCACTCGGCATTAACTTGTTGTCATGCTGTTTGATTGCCTTGCTTGTTTTATTTCTTTGATAATATCTTTGTGGGACCTAATTGTTTGGAGATAAAATATACAGTTCCGCGAATTTCATGATTTTATTATTTGTGTGTCCAACTATTTGGCTGCCATAATCTCAGTGAGTAGAGCATTTCCTCATCCACTTTGTTGCCATTTGAGTTATGGGTAAACATAAGATAAAAGTGAGTTTCATTTGTATTCGTAATTCCATGCCTCTTTGAAGGGGTTTCACCACTCTGATGGACTAAAAACAGGCACAAAAATCAATTTTGAATGTACACATATCATTTGAGATATGAAAAAACGTTATTTACGAATAAAAAGTGGGCACCTTTAGAAAAAAACAAGAGAGAACGCTATAGTCGAGTACTTCGACTATTAGATACCCGTTACTCAGCTAAACTGAGTGGGAGGGAGATGAATATATGCATGCGTCAAAGCTACTAGCGCCATCTAGTGGTTGTTTCATTTTTTGCTCATAACTTTTTAATAGATTTTCCGATTTTAAAAATTTCTTTTACATTTCGATAGGTATTAATAAGAACCACAAAATGACATTTACACTTTTACAAAATCTGTAAAGATGTCGGCGACAGGCTTTTTTTAAAGTCCTTCACGGCGATTGTGGGCGTTAGGGGGGGGCGTGGCGCTCGGCTGAAACAAACTTGCGCTGCGTAGGAAGCACAAGAATATGTGTGGGTAATCCCAACTTTCTAGCTTTAGTAGTTTCCAAGATCTCAGCGTTCATACAGACGGACAGACAGACAGACGGACATGGCTAGATCGACTCGGTTAGTGCTCCTGATCAAGAATATATATACTTTGCAGGGTCGGAAACGCTTCCTTCTACCTGTTACATACTTTTGCTCGAATACAATATACCCTTTTACTCTACGAGTAAATAAATATTTAAAACGGTTTAGCTTAGAGCTACAATCTTTCTTCCGTGAAATGCCTCAAGTGTCCCATTTAACAAACATTCGAATTTCTTACATTTTTCGAAAATAAATATATGTATCATGTTTACACAGTCTTAACACTCGTAAAAATTTGACTTTTCTTTGTAAAATAAATGTTTTTCCATAAGTTTTATGATGATTGGTATTGTTTGCAATCTAAAGACAACTGAATATATCCTTCATGATATGTAGAAATCTATTAAATCGAAGAATATGGGAATCATTAGCAAGCGCACTCGCTGGCAGTTGCTTTCCACGTTGACGTGTGGGTGAAACCTTGATGGTGCATTATTTCAACCGCTGATAATATATCATACTTTTTCCTAGTGTGCATTATGTCGATAGCTCATGGAATAACATTGGGATGGTTTTCGCCCACTCTGCCCCTCCTAAAATCTGAAAATAGTCCGGTTGGTCGACTTGACATTAGCGAGTTGATGTGGTAAGTTAGCAACAAATATGGTATCTTTATGTCCATAAATAATAATAACTGACTTAACTGTGATTTCCAGGATCGGCGCTATGCTTGGTTTTGGCTCTCTGCTTTGTAATATGGTCATTTGTTTCCCGATCTCATATTTTGGACTTAAGAAGTGCATGTATTTCGTGCCCATACCCAATGTGGTAGAAAAAGATCCACCCTCAGGTGCTTACTTAGATTTCAAGACATTGTTTTGTTTTCAGATTAACTGGATTTTAATCTACTTCGCAAACAAAGCAGTCTATCTCCACGTCGCTCGACTACTATTGGGAATGTCTGGTGGCACTATGATGGTTTCCTTTCCTATATTTATCGCGGAAGTTACCGATAATAAGTAAGTCATTCTGAAAAAGGCTGTGATCGATAATTTTAAGCTTTTCAAGCCGATAAGGCTGCACTTCGATGTTATGATCATGTTTGCCTGCTCTCGAGCGATAAGATAGATATCTGATAAAAACTTTTAGCTACAATGCTATAAAATTATTTTGGTAAGAAGCACGATAACATGAATCATAGCATAACCTGTCCACAAGATTATTTTTTAAGTGGGATCGATTTAGATCTACAATGTCATTCTTTAATGATCTCAACAATTCAATACTAATAACAATTCCCTTTTTCTTCAAGCGTCCGAGGAACCTTAACATCTTTCTTCATGCTGACCCTCTGCTGCGGCCTTACTTTGGGATTTGTAATGGTTTACTACATATCATATCATGTGCTTCCATGTATCGTCATCGTTCTGCCCATTCTCTTTTTCTGCCTCCTCATTCCCTTTCCTGAGCCGCCACAAGATTTGCTGAAACGCGGTCGTGATGAAAAGGCCGAGAAATCTTTCTACTTCTACAAGAATGTGTCAAAGGACCCGACACAACAGAACGAAAACCAAGCGGAATTTATAGTTTTCCGGGATAAAGTTCTAGGTGGCGGCATTAAAGACAAGGTTACCCTTTCAGATTTCTGTAAGTAGGATATTCATTTTATTATAATTACTCTTCTACAATTTAGGACTACACTATATTTTTAAACATTTGTTTTTAATGCAGTTAACAAGGAATCGGGAAAGGCCTTTGCACTGATCATAGTGCTTCTGGTTTGCAATCAGATGTCAGGATCCTTTGCTATTTTTAACTATGCGTCGTCCATCTTTGCAAGACTCGGAAGCAGAATGGATCCGAATATGTGCTCCATTTACCTGGGTGTTGTGCAGTTTTTTGGCCTGATCAGTGCCGTTGTACTGGTGGATCGAGTGGGTCGCCGATGGCTGCTGATGCCCTCGCTCGCAGTGGTGGGTCTGGCTGAGCTGGGTGTGGGTCTGCTAAAATCCTTTGCCTCGCAGGACTTCTTGATACGCCATGGCTGGGTTGGGCTGACTTTAATGTGCATCGTGGCATATTCGTCATCGGCGGGACTAGTAGCTCTGACGTTTGTCATCATCGTTGAACTGCTGCCCTTCAGGGTAAGCTTGTGCTTGTGTGGTAAATGACATTGTTGAGGTGTTGTAAATTACAGATCCGCGCCCCTGGCATCTCCGTAAGCATGTGCGGACTTAGTTTGTCAGTATTTATGGCGCTCATGACCTATCCCGCGATGCTCAGCAAGTACGGAGTGCATATCACTATGTTCATGTCGGCCAGCTTCTGCCTTCTGGGCTTAATAGTGCTTGGCATATTTTTGCCTGAGACCAAAGGAAAGAGTCTGACGCACTAATGGGTTTAGTGAAACCTAAGTACATCGATTTCACATTGTTCAGATAAGTGACAAACTGCTGTTTGGTTAAATCGGTCCTTAGTGACAGGTTGTTGTGATAACGATAAATTACTTTTACCCAGTTATAATAATAAATGGAAACAAACGAACTGCGAGATAAAAATTGAAAGGTTTGTGGATTTCAAGGCCTCATGAAATCTGCTTAATTAATATCAAATAGTCATAATCCTCCTGTTGCCATTTTCCGTTGATAAGGAAGCATATAAAAGTAGGACAAGTGTTTTTCTTCTTTATGTTCGGCTCCCGGTTAAAAAATCATATATCCATCATAAAAAATTTTAAAATTTCGTAACATTCTATTTAAAAGTGAAAATAAAAAACAATCATTAAAAAAAGTGCAAATGCAGATTACATCGATAAAAGAGAATTACTGTTTACAACTCTTTTGTTTGCAATGGTTTTGCTAATCTTTACTAAATATTGTCGCCCAACTCATGCAAAGTTCTTCAAATTTACATAGGTCTATTGCTCCCATCCAACAAGTTCAACAGTAAGATTAGCCTTACTGTCAAGGGCTTTGTTTTATGATAGACATTTTTTTGCAACACAATTTACAGACTTCTTTTCTCTACAAACCAAAACGTAGTGCATTAATCAGCGGTAAAAACTTAGTGACTATTTAACACTTATCTTATCTTCAACAATTTTATAATCGTCATTAATGTGTACAATCCCGAGAAGATTGGAAAGTAAGCGTATCTCGACGTGATTTCCACTACAAAAACGTTAGCCACCCAAAGTAAGAACCCTCAGTAGGCACACGACCGCCTAGCGGTTAATTTCTAATCCAAAAGCGGAACATTTTTGGTAGTCCTAAAAAAAAAGGCAGCCAAAATGACTGTCGATCCAAGTCAACCGCAGAAGCTGAGTGTGTTTAGTGCGCGGTACCGATGGCAGTTTATAGCCACCATGACGGGTGGGTGAGAATACGGAGAGCCACAAAAACACTTAATAAAATACTAATTAATCACAGTGCACATTATGACGCTGACCCATGGAATTGCTGTGGGATGGCTGTCGCCCTCTTTGCGACTCCTGGGCTCCGACGAAACTCCTCTGGGAGAACCACTGACCATCACCGAGGCTTCCTGGTAAGTTGATTTCCTAATATATGGAAGCATTTTGGTAAAGCTTTCCGATACTGTCAGGGTTGGATCACTTATCGGCCTAGGCTCGCTGACTGGCAATATAATCTTCGGACTGCTACTCGATCGATTGGGCCGTAAAGTGTGCATGTATTTCCTGGCCATACCCAATATGGTAGATAATGTTTCAATTGTTTTGAAGGGGTTTCCCAAGAGCTTGAGTCACTTCACCGTGTTCTTTTCAATTCGATAGATTTATTGGATCCTTATCTATTGCGCCCAAGACGTTACGTATCTCTATGCTGGAAGATTTTTGGCAGGAATGTCAGGTGGCGGCTGCTATGTAGTTCTGCCCATATTCATAGCGGAAATCGCCGATAATAGGTAAGTTGCATCACTAACGAGTGAAGAACAACCATTCGGATTAAAGGTAATCTATTAATTATAGATTACTTCAAGTTTTACGTGCAGCTGATAAGGTCAGACTTCGTTCTCATATTCAATAATATCGACTCACTTTTGTCTGCCTTTTAACGATAAGATTCTATCGGGGAAATATGGTTTATTTTTAAGGAATTACTGGGAACTATAGAATGTCTACGATTGGAATATTGAAGATGGGAGTCACGCAAAGCTAATCTTTATTGGGTATCTAATCTTTGAAATGCAAATATTCTTTCATTTAAAATGTAACTAAAATATTGTGGAGGAAGGTAACTTGCGGACGAGTTTATATATTTAACTTAGTAAAACGGAACAACCTCATATTTTTTTACCAGTATAAAAATCAATGACTCTTAAATTGTGTTGACTTACTATTGTCAGATATTAGTCAATCATGCTTATAGGATTAGAAGAAGAGATAGAAGAAGAAAAAAGTTGTTCGAATGTTCGATAAAGGAAAATGTGTAATAAATCTAAACCCTATTCGTAACGTATTGAAAACATTTTAATAACACTATTAAATGGTAACGTATTATATTTGAAAAGTCATTATAGCAATACATTGTTTAAAACATCGGACCAGAATAGATTTTTTAATCATAAAGATTCTGTTGCAGAATGTCCTAAATTAATTTCGAATTGTAATTGCAAGGAATTCAGAGCCTTTTAGAACCTAATAGAACCTTTACGATATTAAAACATTTCCTTTGTGCCATAATATTAGAATATCACAACTATTCCAGCGTTCGCGGAGCCTTATCTTCCATGGCCATGATGTACGTTAGCATCGGCATGATGGTGGGCTTTACATTGGCCTCGTATCTCTCGTATTATCTGATGCCGTGCATTATCGTCGCGCTGCCGGTGGTGTTTATGCTGGCAATTATTGGCTTATCGGAGACACCACAATATTTGCTGAGGCGTGGACGCGATGACCAGGCGGAGCAGTCCTTCTACTTCTACAAGAATCTGAAGCCACCCGCTTCATCTGACAAGGAGGCTTCTAAGCATGACGCGGCTAAAATGGAGTTCGACACATTTCGGCTTCAGGTTCTCAGCGGCGGCGTCACCGAGAGCATTTCTTGGCGAGATTTCAGTGAGTGAGATAAGAAGTTAAATATAGATTTGTGTGTGATCAGCAGCCTTATTAAAAAGTTATATGAAAGATCCACCTGATCAAAGAAAAGTAGCTACTTCTACCCTACTTCTCTGATAACAATTATTACCGATCACTACCATTTTGTAGAATAACATTGTAAGGCAATAATGTCCACATTTCATTTAACTAATCCCTTTGAACCTTTGCAGTCAACGTGCCTACTCTGAAGATTTTCGGCCTGATCTTCGTGCTGATTATCTGCAATCAGCTGTCAGGGAGCTTTGCCATCTTCAACTACACTTCGCACATTTTTGCGGAGCTGGGCAACAAACTGGATCCGAACACCTGCACCATTGTGGTGGGAGCTGCCCAGCTGGTGGGCATCTTCAGTGCTGTGGCCCTGGTGGATCGACTGGGACGTCGAGTTCTGCTGCTCACCTCGATGGGTGGAATGGGTTTGGGAGAGCTTTCCATCGCCCTGCTGAAGTGTTTCGCCTCGGCGGAGTTCCTGGACCAAAATGGCTGGCTTCCCTTGGTCATCATGTGCCTCGTGGCCTCCATTGCATCGCTGGGAGTGATAGCCCTGATCTTCATCATAATCATTGAGCTACTGCCCGCTAAGGTGAGTGTTGTCGAACAAAAGCTTAAAGGGAAATAGAGAATAAAGCATTTTAATTATTAAAATTTAATATTAATTTTTGAGTAAACTTACAGTTTTGAGTGCATTAAAATTAGATTATATTATTTTGTAACCAAATTTTTTAATGCTCCGCAGATAGATAGTAGCCAATCCGGTTAAAAAAGATAAAAAGATAACATTTTCCAAATAATGTCAGATAGTTCTTCCCCCATGGATTTCTAATTTAATACAATTTTCCATCTTTATATATATTTTCCTTACTAATTGCAGATCCGCTCCATTGGCACCTCCTTGAGCATGGCCACTTTCAGTGCATTTATCTTTGTGGCTCTGAAGATCTACCCCACCATGATCTACGATCAGGGCCTGGCTGCCACCATGTTCATGTCGGCGGGCATGTGCTTCTTCGGATTCATTGTCTTGGGACTGTTTCTGCCGGAGACCAAAGGAAAGCTGATGACGCACTGATGACATCAACCCCGGCCCAGCGGCCACGCCAGATTGTTGCTTTTGTTGGCTGTGCGAGCCCATTGCATAAGCTGCGGCATCCAAAATGCTCCCATGTCAAGAGTACTCACTCAATAATTTGTGGCACAATAGCGGCAACGGCTCATCCTGAACTCTTGAACTTAATTCAATTTTCGAGCATTGCGGTTTTCTTTCGGATTTCTATACATAGAAATTTATTTAACTTTGTTGGGAGAAAGTCTCGGGGCTGTGATCTTGTGATTGATAAGCGCGAAAATTGTAAATGAATAGGCATAAGAAACTAATAGCTATAATTTACTTAAATATATTAGTTTGCGATTGATAAAATAATAGTTGAATCAAGTTCCTCTAAACGTAAGTTACTGATCAAAAACAAAGTTTTGCAAGTTACCGTCTGAAATAAAAATAAATTGCAAACGATGTCAGCTGATAATACTGACAATTTGGAGATGATCGCTGAGTGTATGGGGCAGGGATTTTATTTTCTAATTTTCTTTGGTTTTTTTTGTCTGTAATTTTTAGTTTTTTCTATCTTACCGAAGTGGATAGCATTTCGCAGTGATAAGCCTGCGATGCAACAAGAAAACTCTTTTGGGCAGCCGTTTTCCATGCGATTACGCTGCGATGCAGAATTAATGAACTCGCAAAAGCGAATAAGATTAAGCCAGCGAAGGAAAACGCCAAGCAGCCGAATATCCAAAGAGCCAAACAATGACTCATAAATTCAACACAATAAAAATTATTTATTTTGCTGCTACGACGGGTACCTTTGGATCGCTGCAAATGCAGTTTCAGTGCAAATTAAGCGGCGCAATGTGAGCGGGGAGAAAAGAAAATTTGATCTCTATGACAGGACACACAAATCTCGCTCAGATCTCCAGAGACGATGCCAACCTAAACAAAGCCAAGTCGAAACGAAGCGAAGATGGAGCTGGAGCTAAAGTCGCAAAATCCACAGAGGCACAGTCTAATGCTCACATTTTGAGTGGGGGGAGTTTCTTATTTCGGGAGTCCATCCGCAGCCCCATCCACATCCACTTACCCGCAGACGTTGCATCAAAATGCAGTTTCATAATTTTCACACGTTTTTCTGTCACTCACTGGAAATGGGATCTAGTCGGTCTGCTGACAGGCGGAAATTTGTAACAACTCCAACTTAGCTGCACTTATTGCAGTTAAGCTAAGTGCAAATGCGGCGGCAGACTGCAATTAGCCGCTGCTGATTAAGTTGATAATCAACCGGGCTGATGGGTCAGCCCTGGATGACTTGTCGGAAGTCAGTAGAAGGTGGTGCGGTCCCACAATGCCCCGTGTGTGTGGGCCCCGGCCCGGCACTGTTGCAACCACTCCCGAATCCAGATCGAATGGGAAAAGTAAAGAGGCCGAAAAGTTGGCCAAACAATCGCGGCTAATGCCAGCAATTGCTTATTGTTGCGATTACGAGCATTTGATTTGTGGCCACACGGATGCCAATTGTTTGCCTTTGATCGAAATGGCTGAAATGACTGAACTGGCTGAAAGAAAGCCAACAATCCATTGTCTGCCCTGCATGACTATTAACACGCAATTTTCCATCTGACCGAAATGTCATTCCTTGTTGTTGGCCCGGCCCACGGTAGCAGCTTCGATTTCAACTTCCATAACTCACAATTAGCGCCGAGTGCCACTCACCCAGTGATCTCCATTGATAACCATACGCTTTTCGGGATGTCGACGGAGCAGTTGCGAGTGAAATTATTCCCCGATTTATTTATTGTGTCATTGCAAATATTGAATTCATCATTGTTCGGCTGTTGAGTTTCTATTGTGCTCTTTGGCAGTCGATTTCAGTAATTGTGAAAAATTGCTTTAAATGTTTATATGCTCTAATTTTGTGAATGGCGAGCCGGGCTTACTGAATTCCGCATTTCTTTTGATCACGAAAATTATACAATCGGCTGGGTGAAGGGCATTCGGTGGGATTGAATGATTTGGTTCTTTCTCGAGGCGTTTGCATAATACCTCATTCTGCTGCTCTTTGCTCTATGCAAACTAATGAAGTTTGGTCCAAAGTTGATTGAACTTTGGCCAAAATAAAAATCTTAATATATGCGCACAGACCATTTGCATTTTAAACGTGGATCAACAAAAATACTTAAGTATTCATACACATTGGCATACTTCCAAAAAAAACCTGACTGGTGGTGTGAAAACTTTATGGTAAATAAGGCGGCAAATGAAAAACATGTCCGATAGGGTGGCTGACAGCAGAAGCTACCTGAAAACAGCTGAAAAACTCACAATCATCTTCAGCCATGATTAATTGAAAGGTCAAGTGGCGAGTGAAGTGCGTGAAGAAGAGTCGAGATAAATATATTCATTTATAAAGACATCAATGCTGCATTCGAATTATTTGTGACTGTCTTGATAGTACACTGAAATAATTGGTGTAGCCTTGCAGAACAAAAGTAATTGCCAAAAGGACCAAGAAGTAAACAGCAATTTATTAATGCTTGACAAAATTAATTAAGCCCGGCACAAATTGCATAAAGAACCAAACTTTAATTAGCGCTTCCTGTCAGTGAAGCATTTATAAAACGTCTGCCAATAAAATAATTAATAAGAGTACCTGTGTCTACGCCAGCATCGGCTTCAGCATCTCAAAAAGGTCATTAAATCAACCTCAACTGGCGGCTGCCAAGACAAAGGCATCATTTTTTACAGAAGTGGTGGCCTGGCCTTTAAACATGAATTATAAATTTATGTTAGAACATTAATTTAATGCCTCCGCCACTTGGACGAAATTTCGCCACATCAAAGATTTATGAAATCCAACGAGACCTGGCATAAAATTAGCCACGATCATCAGCAGTCAAAGAATGGTCAAGTGTGAGGATGGGATGCGAGGGCAAAAACACCATTTGGCCATTATTTGGGACCGACAAAGAAGTGGACCTTTCTATTTTCTATAATGCTAATTTATGTTAGCCACGACAGCTTTATTTCTATAATTATTATGTAAGAATCGTGCAGCCACCAGCCACATAGCAAGAGAAGAAAACCTATTAATTAGGAATTAACGAAAAAATGGCAAATGACGCAATTTTGTGGTATCGAAAAGATTACATAACTTCTGACCCTGACGTTTTTCTCTTTGACTTTGGGTTAGGTAAAAGTAAAGTAAAAGTATATTCTCTCACATTAGATGATTGATTAGAATCTTTTTAAAGAGCTTGTTTTGAAAGTTGTGGAAAGACTAATAAGAAAGTAATGGTACGGTAAAAAGATCAAAAATATTTGAACAAAATTGTGAGGGATTCAAATATGTTGTTCGTCAGACCGAAGTTTAAAAAATAGTTATTCACTTAACAGAAGTCGAATTTTTAATTTGATTTGAAAAACATTTGGATGTGCATTTTTACACAATAATTCTTATTTAATACAAAGCGCTGAAGTGATAAATGCGCGATAAAACATATGATCCCAATTGTAAAACCTTTAAAATTTATTTTAATATATAAAATTAGTACTTTCAAAGTATATAAGAACAAATAAATTCTTACAGACTTGAAAAAGAAAATAAAGAATAATTCCCCTAAGTTTTTTAATGGAATGGAAAATCTTAAGTGTCAGCTTTGTGGCAGGTGCTTTCTCAAAGAAATTGTTTTAATTTTTTGCTGCATAACCAGGTAGTTTCCTGCTGTTCCCCGGCTTAAAGCATTTCGACACAAATTCGTGCAAATCCTCAAAAGGCACAAGAAACGTTCTTGTAGATTGCCCATCGACAACATTGACATGGATTGGAGCAATTATGTTGAGTGCGCCAGTGTCGTTGTGTCTGCTGCTGCCGTCGACAGTGGCAAGTTGTTGTAAATTTGGTTATAAAACAAACACAAATGACATTATTCGCACGAAGGCAGGACGGCAGCTTTGCCGAGCTGCCGTTGCAGCTGTTGCAGCACGACTTTCTTTGCATCTTCGCAGCAACTGCCTGAGCAACTGCAACTGCAACGGCAACAATCAATTCGACAGCAACGACGACGACATTTGCGCAGGCGCAGGCGCCTTTGTTGCGCTTCAGCTTCAACTTCCGGAAATCACGCTGCTTGTTGTAATAATGTTTTAGCTTTCTGTATTTTTTTCAACCGTTTTAGCTAAGGAATGGGTCAGGTCGGCAAGGCAAAAGAAATGTGCACGCGAGCGAAATTACAAAATGCGCACAGTTAACGTAAAATTTGTTTGGCTAAAGTTGTTAAATTTGTTCAATTATGCAAAAATAAGATTTTAACACAATCTTGTGGTGGCGGTGGGTGAAATGAAGACATGAAGCCACGAAGACGATGGCCGAAACTAGTCGCTAGCTACAACCCATCGAAATGGGTTATGAAACTGGCCAGGCATTCACCTCCTCGAAAGGGCAAATCTTGGCTTTAGTTAAGGGGGAGTGGGGAAGCCCCGCTTACGGGCGATATCTTAAAAGACAGAAAACACTTTTTCAATATAGTGCCCGGGTTATAAACTGGGTTTTGATTAAAGGGAAATATTAATTAATACAAGTATAATACTTAGGTATTAAAATGTAATAAAACCATTCTTATTATATCTATCAACACAGACCAGTATCTATTTGTCAGCGTAATCACGTAGCCTAATGTATTTTGTTTATGGGTAAGAATGAAAGGAGAATCATAATTTTAACATGTTTTAACGAAAGCAGCAATGTTGTTCACACAAATTACTTTAATCTTAAGCTATCTCTCAGTTAATGATTTAGTCAGAATAAAACGTAATTAGGAATGATCATTCTCCATCAAATAAAGGGCGGGATCATTTCTGGAGATAGCTAAGTAAAATAGAAGAACTAATACGAATTTAATTGATCGCCAACTACCGAAAACCATTCCAAAATGCCTCACACCCCAAACTGACACCTTGATTCGCCCCAGAACCGGCCGCTCCCCGGGTAGATGGCTAATGTCAGACAAGCGTTTGGGCCTTCCTCGGCACTTAAGTCATGCCGCAGAGCCGTGGACTGCAATTTGGAAAAATTCTTTTGATTTATATATACGAACGCGCTAGAAAAGCAACCGAAATGGCCTTCCCAAGTGGCAATCAATTCTGGCGGAGCTGCGCGACTCCAGAGCCAAAGATTCGCAAGCCAGGTCTGGGCCGTGGGCATGGAACACTCTGCACGTGTTGACTCCCAGTTGAAGTCGATGATTTAGCTCGCCTCGTTACCTCAACGCCATTTGACCCCGCAGCAATTGAGGTAGCCACGATTCGTCGGCAGTCTAACAGACTGGCACTCGGTAGCAGTGATGACAAAGGTACTTTACTCATTCCCAGGGTACCTTATATATCAATATATTAATTAATGATAAGAGATAAATAAAAAAGGAAATAACATTTTTATTTAGTGTTAGATAATAGGATTGTTGTCATTGGATCGCCCAAGAATTAAGGAAACCATTTGAAATGTTTATCCAAATCGACACTGGATAAATCATTATGGATAGAAGTACCTGTCCCTGTATATAAATATCTAGCCCAGCCACTTTGCATCACTGTTCGTCAGCCAGCAGTTAGCAGTCGAGGGCCTATTCATTTCTTTGCTTATCAGAAAGGCAGCGATCGCAGCAATATGTTTTCTATATGCCTCATTTCTGCACAAATCGCTTGACCTTAAGCGTTGCTGTAATTTATTTGTCGTTGTCGCAATTTCCCACACACAACTCGACCCGATGAATTTCCCGCTCGGGTTTTGTTTTATTTTTTTTTCGTTTCATTTTCTCTAGAAGCTGCAAACTGTATTACGTTGGTTTTTAGCAGTTTAGCTTTGTGATTTGTATTTTATTTTTTCCCCTTTTGGGCCTGGGTTCAGTCGGTTAGTGGAGGTTGCATTTGTAGGTTATTGTGCCTGCCCTGGCATCTGGAGGTTATGTAATGTCTCCGCTGCCATTGTTGTGCTCGCCCGAGCTTTTGGTTTTCCTCAGCTCCAGGGGGAGGTTGCCTTATCAGTTGCGGAGCGTCACACAGTGGGGGCATTTACAATTTACAACTCTGATTGTATAACTGAGCATTTGCAGTTGCCTTTTAATTGATTTTCGCCAGCTGATTGAAAACGTTTTACGGAAATCGAATTTATTTGTTTTTTCAAGCAGACAAGGTTCTCCGAGGTGACTTCCTTGAATTAATTTATATTATTTATATTTATTTAAATGGAAACCATTTAAAGGCAGCTTTGAGATACTTATGTACATACCCTTACATTTTGACCTTCATAATAAAAACCAGAGAGAACACTATAGTCGGGTATCCCGACTATCTGATACCCGTCACTCAGCTAGGATTGCGAGGTAGATGGAGATATAAAAGTTGATTGCACATAACTTTTTAATTAATGGTCCGATTTAAAAATGTCTTCTACATTTCGATAGGTATTAAACATTTTAAAATTGTTTAAGGCGATTGTGGGCGTTAGGGGGGCGTGGCATTTCGCTGTAACAAACTTGCGCTGCGTAGAAAGCCCAAGAGTCTTCATTATTAATACCAACTTTCTAGCCTTTATAGTTTCCGAGATCTCAGCGTTCATACGGACAGACTGACAGACAGACAGACGGACAGACGGACATGGCTATATCGACTAGGCTAGTGATCCTGATCAAGAATTTATATACCTACTTTATGGGGTCCGAAAAGCTTCCTTCTACCTGTTACATACTTTTGCACGAATACAATATACCCTTTTACTCTACGAGTGACGGGTATAAAAAGGATAGTTATAAATGTTATGTAAGCTTTGTGTAAGAACATTCTTAGATAAAATAATATAAGCCTATGAGTGCTTTTTAAAAAACAAAAAGTATTTATGTCGAAGTTATTTTGAAAATTATTGTTTTGCATTTTTCTACGACTTAAAAACAAAAAGTTTTATTTTTATTTCATCATCTTTAATGAAAATGTAACTTTAATTATTCTATTTCTGTATTTAGTTATCGCCAAGTCACAATTATGTTTGGAAATTAGTTAGTCACTGACAAACCGTTTACATAATACCTAAGCCTTCCCCTTTTTCTAGTGTCTATATAATCAAATTAAAGCCTCAATTTCCCTAACATGCATGGCCGCACAGTCGACTGCATCATGTATAACACTTCCTGACTAATGAACTGCCAGGCCTGGCAGTTTGCCACGGATTCGGTTCCAGTTTTGGGGAAGACATCTTCATTAGCACTGAGTGATACGTTGGGCTTCCCCAGGCCGACAGTCCGAAGCTCCAAATGAGGGCCAAGGAGCGGAAGAAAGAGCTGCCCGAGGTGTGAAAATAGGAAAATGCGCTAAAGACTCTTTCATTCGACTCGACTTGGCTGCCTTGCATTTCGCTGAGGGCCGCCCATTTAAGTGTCCAATAATTCAATCACATCAAACGCCATGTTGATTGCCGTTAAAGAGTTTCAATTACACCAATTTCCCGAGATGTTGAGAAAGTTGGGCTTATCATGAGAAATGCAGGAAAGACAACAAAGCTCCAAAAGAAAAAAAGGCGCTTTGCAAGTCAGTAGGCGACGTATTTCAAGTCCAGTCAAAGTCAGCTGACCTAGGCCCGAATAACTTCATTCTACATGGTCGGTTGAGCAGTCAACACCGTTTGGTATTCCAAATTAAAACAAAATATTAGTAAAAAATAAAGTTTTGTAAAAATTTCGGCATTTCAAAATTCTTCGCTCATGGATCTTTCCAAGGCCGAAAGTCAAACGCCCGCTGAAGAGCGTCGTTCGGGAAACCCAGATTATCTGAGGACCCTGCTTCAGGACATCCTGTGTTTCCTTGTAATGCTTTCGGTTGCTTTGCTAATTGTGGCTGCCATCCTGTTTGTGGTGGAGGACGTCAGCCGTCTGCAACAACAGCAGCAGCAGCACCACCACCATCGGCATCTCCATCGGGATCAGATAGCCAACGATTGGAAAGGATCGCCGGTTGAAGGGACACCCAAACCGGGATGTCAATTCTTCCGGCCACACACGTGGATTCGATTCTTCAACTGCCAGAAAAAGGTCCCTCAACTGCAGCAGCCGGAGGAAGTAGAAAAGGAGACGGTACAGTTTGGGCAAAGCAAACAGGACGACCAAGGGCAGCAGCCTTTCGATCCCGTTCCCACTTACCATCCGGCGATAGAACCTCTTCCTTTGCGAGCAGGCGGAGACTACATCGAGGAAGCTGCCAATAAGAAACTGGATGCAGAACCCCATCAACTGATGGCCGGTAAGTGCCAGGTGATCCATTAAAATTCCACATATTAATCCCGGTTCTTACCCAGACAATATCTACAGGACCTAAAATAGAATCTGTTCCTTTTGCAGACGTTTAGAATGCTGTTTGAATGTTCTTATTGATGCCCTTGCAGCTCCAGACTATTGGGTAATCCCTGATAGATTTGTCATTTGATGTACAGAAGCCACCGGGCTAGCTCTAATCAATCGCCTTTGATTCAGAGTTAGTCCCGTTCTTACAAAATCAAATCTCCTCTTGGGTCCTTGCACCCCTAATATTAAATATGCCCTCTGCCTTAGGTGGCCATCAAGAGCTAATAGACCTCTGATAAGGAAATAGTTAAATAAATTGGAGAAAGCTTATGTCAAAGTGAGTAAGAAGTTTAGCTTATGAAACGCATTTAATTTATTTTTTCAGTAGTTAGATTTACTAACGGACTTCAAGCAACTTGCAACTTTAAAGGATGTTATAAAAATGTTTAGACTGTTCTTATTGACTCCGCTGCAGCTCCAAACTATCGGGTATTCCCTGATAGATTTGCCATTTGATGTACAAAAGCCACCGAGCTAGCTTCAATCAACGGCGATTGTGAGATAGTCTCGGACTTACAACCGATATAGAACCTTAATTGCATACAGGCCACTTGGACTATGATATAATATATGCCCCTTCTCCTTTCAGTTGGCCATCAAGAGCTATAACTCAAAAAGAACATTCACAAGGCAGAAAGCAAAGAGATGTATAGAAAGGGTTCCTGCGATAAATCGGTGGTGTTTGTAATAAATTCCGGAAAATTCAGCTTACATCGTTTGCTTTTTAAGGGCGCATTTTTTCGTAATTGTTTGTTTACTACCATGGGATATAACATCACTAGGTGTTATTCTTACACTCACTTTTATTGTTTTTTTTGGCTCTAACTAAATAGGTATTATTTAAAAGTTATATAAACTCATGTTTAATTATAATAAGCGAGTTTCGCAGAAATTTTTTTTGAAAAATGGATTGTTAAATTGGCTCAATTATTTATACGTCTTCTCAAAATTAAGATTATTATTTTCAATTGTTGAATGGAAAATATTTCACACAGTTAAGTAGGAACTTCCTTATATCACTGCCTATGGTAATGTGGTTATTTCGGGCTTGTTAATGGTTTCAAGTATAGTACAGCCGCGGAACCTTTTAATTATTTGCAAGAACTTTAACTGATTCACGACTCGTCAATGGCACCCCAATTTCTGGGCCCATAGCCAGCTACCGGCGACTATCTCGGATCTCGGAAATTGTAGATCGACGTGTAAGTGTTGGCTTGATAGGCATCTCGAAGATGCCAAAGCAAAACAAAGCTCGAAAGAAACGGAAAGCAAAGCCGCAGACAGAAGCTGCGCATGCCCATGATGGGTTAATTGAGGTATTGAAAGCCGTACGGACGCGACGGCAAACCAAATGAAATGAAGTGTCTAATGTTTGCACTATCGCGCTCTAACTGAACAATTGCAGTGGCTGCCTGAAGGGCAAATCCGTGGGCGGGGCGTGGATTGGGCTGGAATCCATGCCCGAGGTCGCCGGAGGTCGAGCCGTGTTCTAACCAGCATGGCTGATAAGTGCAGCTGTATAATTCGCAGGGAAGATAAGGTTGGAACATTTGCATAGAACAGCAGCTGGTTAGGCAAACAATTGCATAATCTTCGCAATAAAAATATATATTTTTGGGCATTTACTTTGCCTTTGGCATGTGGGCGTTGGGTCTTTTGTCTTTTATAATAAAATTTAATTAAAATAATCGGTTGTTAGTCAGCTAAGCCCCGGCCAGACTCTCACAGCGAGCTCTTGAGAAATCCATATTTATAGAGAGTGATTTCAAAACACTTTTGGGCTGGAGTCGAATCTCCGAGAACCAAAGGCTTAGAGCTGAAGCCTTAATGGCGGCACAGCACGAACGGAACGTGCAACTCTGGGACTTTGAGCAACTGGCAGAAGTTCTTATCTACGATGGGCTTGAATATTTATGAAGCTCTGTTAATTAGGCAGATGACTGGGCCAAGACAAAATGACACTATTACAATATACATGCCAGCAAATTTACAGTTCGACCAAAAGTCTTCCGACGCTGGGAAAGTTTCGCCGAGATTCGCCTAAACGTGTTCTACGCCTAGAACCAAAACAAGTTTGTTGTCCAAGTCTTTTGTATTGAATCATTCGCTTATTTCGCTTGCGTGTTTGATATTTTCATTTACTCCTATAAATTGCATAATCTTGAATGATTTGAGGTGTATTTATTTAACGTTGTCGCTTTTGTTTATTTATCTATTGTTTTGTGCTAGGTTCTGCCAGTGACACAGATTTATTTATAACTTTTGTTCTGTTGCCGGCTAAAGCCGGTCTCTGGGCCAAAGAAATGGGTTGGGTCCAAAAAAGAGTTGAACCTGCCGGTTGGTATTGTTCTGCAGGTGATATAATATGCCCAATTGGCAGCTACTTTGATGTCTGCTCGATACAACCCAATTAATTTGAGAGATTTATTTAGAGCAAACCCGGTTTTATTATGAACACTATTTCTGCAGAAGCATTGACAAATTATAAGTTGTATTTAATGATGATTGTGAAGAGCACATCTCCACATCGATAAACATTTCCAGGCCACATGCTGGGCCCCTTGAAAGGGGAAACACGTTAGGAAACCTACATATACGCGCCCATTGACCACGAACAAAAGACAAAACTGTCTGCCCTACACAAATCAGCAATTGCAGGGGGATAGGTGGATGGATGGCCAGTTGGTTCAAATCGATGTTAACTGTTACATGTGTACTCGACTTTGGGCTCTCTCTGCGCCGTTTTTCTTGGTATGACTCGTTGGCAATTAAATAAAACATGCCGCATCAGTTGGGGCTCAGTTTTGCAATGGATTCGTTTAGCCCTGTTGCCTACCCGAATTCATCTTATATAACCATATGTAAATTATGCCAGCAAATGAAGAAGAAATATGGCTGGGATCATGCGCCTTGCAGGAACACACCTCAAAAACGAGCTCCCAAAAAAAGGGAACTGCCAGCCAGGTCCGGGCTACTGTCCATCTCAGGCCGGCTCAGATGCGGAGGAGTTGGCCCCAGACCCCAAAAACGAAGCCCAAGCCCAACAATAGCTGGACTGCAATTGAAGCGCAGCCATTGACAAGATAATTTCCTGGGGGTGCTGCATGCAATGCAGTAAATCCTACATTTATACTCTCGGAAAAGGTATAAATCTGTGGGCAATTATTTCTGAAACTGTTTCTTTTTTTTATTTTAAATGTTTACAAAAAAGTTCAAGGGATAGCCCTACACTTATTCCTTTTTTATATGTCAGCTTTTGGCTTAAGTATTCTAATTTAAAAATCCACGTTAGTCACAACCAAAATTATTAAATATATTCTGGTAATAATAGGGCATTTATTCCATTTATTTTAAATTCTTGATAGAGTAACACATTTTCGTCACAGGCATTTACATCACACGTTTCCTTCCTTCTCCCAGCAGTTCGTCTTCGTTTTACAAATTGTACAAAGCAAGAAAAAGGAAAGAAAAACTTTGGCCACGACTCAGCCGGCAGAAACGAACAGAAATTGGCTAGTTTCGCAGACCGCGTTAAGTTGACTGACTACCAATTGTTGTTGCCACGATGCTGGGGCTACTATGCGAATAATTTCAAACACAAACTGCCGCCAACAGCCAAGAAGGTTCATAATTATTGGACGACCGAACGGCTGCCGGTGGGTTGTGGCTTCTTGAAATGTTGCAACTGGCAACCGTTTGAACGATGACTACAGGAACTGAGCAGGCCACATCGTCGTTTTGGGGCAAGAGTGCAAAGTGGCGGGTTAAATAGGTTTTGACTACTTGAAGACAGTCCGAGTAGCCTGGGCAATTGCATCGTTTCGTTATGAAGATTTACGATGTCCAAATTAGCCATTTGTTAGGCCCAATCACGTAGCTGATCCTGGGTCATGTGAAAAGCGACCTCTTAATGGTAAATAACCTATAAGAATCTGCAGATATGTTTAATTGACAAACCAGAAGAAACCCCCATACATATTGAACGAGTTGATTGATTTCGAGTATAATTATTCTCATTACCCAATTGGATTAATTGATTTTGGTGGTAGGTATTTCCGTAAATTTATGATTTATTATACCAATTACGGATCTGGCCTTTAATGGATATATATTTAATTATTTAAGTGTTTTTTCAGACCAGAAATAAGTCAAATGTTACCATGAATTTGAAGAATATTGTTGGTCTTTTGCAATAAATTTATAAAGTGCACTTCTCAATCGCGTTTATCTTTGTTTCTTTATTTACACAACAAGTTCACCGCAAAACTCCAAACATTCAAAATATTTGTTAGCCATGGAAAAGCATTTCATTCAAGTGTCGAAAGTTTACCACAAAATTAACTTTTAAGGGCAACCACCAAAATACCATCACCTTCGCTTGGGCCAAGCACTTCCAGCACCCAATTTGTCTGGCTTTTTGAGGGGGAACAATGACAATAACCGCATCGGGGCGAACGTGAATATGGTCGGTGGTGTGGATATGAATAAACATGGTGGCCCGCGAGTAATGTGAGACTTGCATAACCTCATTTGGCGGCTTACGGGCTCGCGTGCTCCCGTGCCAGGTTTTTTTGAAGTCGGCGTGATATCGTGTACGCAGATATAACAGCGCAGATAGATAGGAAGGCAGTCGGCGAGCGCACTGCGGATTGAAATGGAAGCGTGCTCGCTCCTCTAAGACCGAAAAATGACGGCCCATAACCCATCCAACCCATCCCGTCAACTTCATTTCGGATGAATTCCGAATGATTCCATCCGTCGACGGCTGAGCGAGTAAACTTTTATGACAACCACTGACCTTTTTGGGCAAACGACTCGACAGGAAATCGCTGTGGAGTGGCCAGGAAATGATTAATGGCTCTATTGATGCACTCGAAGACGGTCCGAAAATGTGCCCAACTAATGCGGATTAATCTGTAGACTATAGAAGGTTGTCCGCATCGTATTCAAGCCTGAAGGTTTATCTACACCATTCACACCTTACACAACCCACAAATCAAACTGGGAAAAACTCCCAAATTATTAGATGAGGCAATGGAACAATAATTCTTCCTCGCTATTATTGCAACTGCCGCTGAAAATGCAGGGCGTCGACAAAAGCCAAAAGTTGAGGCAATCAAACTCGATGAAATCCAAGATCCCAGCATAATAGACAGCGTTTTCTGCAATTATGGATCAATTATCTGAAGGCGACTACTGGCAAGCAGAGCTTACATTTTCGGGATTTCGCCAATGCAAAGCTCACGATTTATTATTTTTTTGTCAGCCACCAATTGTGGGCACTTTAAATTGTTATTTAACTTGCAGAATTTAACTTACTTCAAATTTTAAGTAGCTCTAAAGCAAATACCAATAGAAACATTTACATTTCATCCCGCTTGGCCAACTCCTCCACGAGCTTGGCACTTTGGGCCTTTATCTGTTTGCGATTGGGCACATTGGCCATGGTCTTATTCTCCTGCAGGATATCGTCCTCGGGTGCCGTTGGAGCCTGCTCCTCAGTGTCCACGGGCTCATACATATCCAGGCTGGCCAGGAAATCGGCATGGTATTCCTCCACATTTCGCTTGACGGTCGCCGGTTTGAGCTCGACTGCGTATGCCTTCATCAGCTTGTATATCTTGCGTTTTACCATGTGCATTATGTTATCAACTGCGGGGAGAGTAGGTTAGATTTATGGCTTCTGTTTGGTTGGAGAAGCCGACTCAACTGTTCTCCTCGAAAATCTCGGGGGCAGCGGCCCTCATATTCAGCATTTCGAATTTAAGCAGCGGTAGCTTTAAGTACGAGTTGGGATACTGGGCACGTAGCAATTTGGGCTGGCGATCAATATGTCGAAGAATTTCCAACAGATTCCAAATGCTTACTCTGGAAATAGCAAAAATCATTTTAGTTTAATTCTATGGGTTTGGAAATATCATTATAGACATAAATCAATTATTTTGATATCTGTAGAATGGAACTATAGAGTTATTTTATTGTCATACCATTTAAAAAGCCAAGGTTACTAAATGAAAACAAATTAAGACATCTAAAAGCATGCTTACTGAACATAAAGCAAACAAACCACTTACCTTAACATAACATATGCATCTGCTCTATTCTTTAGATGCTGCAATGTGTCTTGTTCGAATTGAATATCATTCTGCAGTGTTTTCTTCAGGTCCTTAATACGCTCCAGACGACTAAAACAATAACATAGATAAGAAAAATTATAATATGTATATTATTTACTTATCACCCACTTGATCTCTTCCTCTGAAAGATTATTGACCAGCACTCCCTTTAATACACTGGCGCACTTCATCTTGGTCTCCAGCATTTCGTGAGCCAACATGTCATTAACAATCATGCGATGCAGCTTGTCGTTGTTGTCCACCTGGCTCTTCATTCTGGATTCAAAAATATATAAATATTGCGAAATAAATGCAATCAAAGTAATTACAAACCGTGGATAAATTTCCTTGGCCTGGGAACAAAGTGTTACAAACTTGACCTCTTTGATAGTCTTCTCCACAGCCTTTAGCTCCAATTTAAGTATCATCATGCTCTGGGTCTCCCGGACATATCGCTTCAGATTCGTTGTCGGAGGCGCCTCCTTGGGTTTGTTGAAATTAATCGATGTACCTGCCGGTTTCTTAAGAGAGGCCAGCATTTGCAGTTTGGCCTGCAGGTTCTTGCGGGACTTCTCCTCCATATTCCTGAACTCGTCATTTAGCTCCTTGAACTTCGCTATGGCCGGCATTCCCAGGAACAGGATGTGTTTGATAAAGTTCGACTGATCATCCATGTCACTGCTGAGGGAGCGCAAGATGGGCTCGTAAAAGATTTCGTCATGGACCAGCACCTGAATCATCTTCTTATAAGTATTATTGATGGTCTTGATAGCTTTCAGGCGCACATTAGAGTTCTCGATCTTCTTGAGGAACACTCGCGACTTTAGCTCCTCGTCGAGAATGAATTCATTCTGATATTTTATACGATTCTGCAGAAGTGCACGCCGCAGCTGATTTTTTTATAATATTATTTGATAAAAGTAAAAATAATAACTGAGTTACTCGTATGTGGAAAAAAAATATCTAAACTAACAATATCTGTTAAAATAAAGTAAAATAAACCAACCAGCTGTTCCTTGTAGTGCTGCTTTAACTGGTCTAACCGAAACTCTAAGCGATCCCGCTCCTTCCTCATCACAAAGGTTCGCTGATTAATGTTGTCCACCACCAGGTGAATTGGCATTTTCTGGTACAGTCGCTGCATATCTTTGTGGTTAATGAGGAAGTTGCGTATCTTGTGGGTGTTGTCGTTGACCAGAATATTCTGCAATTTTGTGCGCCCATCTCGACATTGCAGCTTTAGACGCTTGTTCTCGCGAAAATACCGCTGACGATTGGCCTTCGACTCGTGATTCTTGAACACCAAGCGGCGTGCTGTTCAATGTAGATTTTTAATAGAGCCAAATCGGACCCTCAAAAATAACTTACTCAACAAGTCGGTCATTCCCTTGAACTGTTCGGTTAATGAGTTCGGCGTCCACCGATCGTCGACCATCACATGTTGATGGACATATGACATGCCGAAGAATCCATGGAAGCGCAAGGAGCGTGGATGCACGGGCTTCGGGGCCAGGACATCCTTCTCCCGATTCTTATCCCTACGTGGTACGTAGGCCATTCCCCTCTGACGCAATGTACACGGCGGCATAGTAAGAGTATCTTTATCTTAAGGGGTTCTTGGCTAACTTAAAAATTGATCGAGTTGGTTGAGCTCTGCTGTGTTGACTTCAAGGAAACTGAATACTTGACACTTTCATAGCCGCCGACTCAAAAGTAAAACGAAATAATTATTTTACACATTTATTTTGCACTAACATTTCATTTCTGTTTTGTTTTTGAGTTGGGTTTGTTCTCAACATAATTTTTAATAATACACAATGTATTTTACTCCTATTTAATGAGAATGTGTGCATATTACATACCCAAATAGTTTGCATTTTCCATGAGATTGGATCGAATTGAATTGTAAGAATTCATTGTGACAAAAATATCTTATTTTTTTGGTGTTCTTATTTATTTTTAGTAGGGTTCTTTTTAGAGAGAATACACAAACCAATAGAGAGACGCAGTAACATTTTGATTCAAACATAAATAGTTCTTAGTAGTAATAATCTGTATTGCACGATCTATGGTTATCTACAAGATACAGTTCGATTTGGTAAGCCAACCCTCAAAGCGTTTTTCATTGGAAATTGTCGGACAAATACAACTAACTGCGTTTTGTTCTTTTACTAAATTTAATCATTCGAATCATCAACAAGTGGTCGCAGTTCGCAATTAATTTTAGTTCCGCGGGTTCTAGACGCATGCTTCGTGTAGACAGTAATTGTAGTTGTAAGTTAGTTAGTCCTAAGTATGAGTATAGTTTAGCTCAAACACCAGCGTATAAATATTGTCATGAAACATTTTTTGTCATTTTTGAGTGTATAATTTAGCTACATTTACATTGATTCGGGTTTGTGGCTTTTTGTTTACATTAGCTTTAGCTTTAATGAAAATTCCATACATGATTGTTTGCATCTAACGATTATTGCATTTGCGATGCTGTTCGCCTACGAGAGTTGACCCACCTAACCCATTCGAGGAGATGCATATATCGCAAGTCCTGGTCAACCTTATTTTGTATTCTTCAATAAACTGCTGCCTACTTTGGTGAGCAATGAAATTGCATTTTGGCTGGTGCAAAAATATAGCATACTTTTCTGCTTAATTAATTTATTAAATTTTAAGGGTAGCGGCGAAGGGTCGACAGATTTTGCTTATAGCCACTGCTATATAATCTTAAGGACATTATTGCCAAAACGGGAAGACTCCACTATTGGGAGTACAGAAGCGACAGAATTATAAGCAATTGGGATTGGATGTGAAGGTAGTTGAAGAAACCTTTGAACCATCAAAAAGTTACACACTGAAGGGGTGGTGGGTTGGAGTGGATAAAAGATTTGGAAGTCAATTAATTTGTTTGATTTTGGCAATTAAATTCCAGTGCCGCACAAAATGAACAAATAATACAAATAATATCTTGTACAATTTATATAAATTTTATTTAAACATAGTTCTGCGTGTTGGGCTGTAGGAAAAGTTCTACATACACGACTTATGCTTTATACATAAAATGAACTACGTATATGATGTCAGTTTCGTATCGCTCAGAAGCAATTGAATAAATGTCTAATACAACGTACGCACTAAAGTATAACACATATTAAATAAACGTTGCAGTTTTTTCTAGAATTTAAACATATTATCAACACAATTTACACCAGCGTTGTTTGAATTTGTTAAATAATACTTAATAATTACAAATGTTTTTCTTCTTCGCAAATTAAATTTGGACAAAATTGAAGCTAGTTTGGAATGCATTTACAAATATTTCCCTTTCAACAAATCATAATTTGCTTAATAACAATTTAAAACATATAATAGGTAATTAGCCACCAGAATTGACTAAAAATAACAGAAAAACATTGATAGACGGATTAAAATATTGCAAAGTATTACGTTAAGCCGTGCAAGCACTTGAACCGAGTTTGAAAATATCATTTCTGCATCAGTTTCATGTTTAATCATTCTACTGCTTTGAGACAGTTAACATAGGTCCACTAGATAATTCAACGTGTGTTTAGTGATTGGCGTAGGACACAACTACAGGTTTTGTATAGACTTATCTTAGAGTTCATAGGTATATTTCACATAGGTTACTTTCCGTTAGCTATTTATGGAAATTGTTTCGTTTTTGCTTTCTGCATTTCTTCATTCGTTTTAGCGTAGTATATAAATTGGTGTATACATATAAATAGTCAAACTGATTTGTTTTTCATTTAAATAGTAATAATATAAATATATATATATATATGTATATAGCATTTGTTTTCGTGTTTGCTCAATGTTCAACATTATAATATAATTTTCTTATCTGCTTCCGTTTCTTTTGTGTTTGCATTTTTTGCTGTTTCCATAAACTTTATATATTGTTTTTGTAGCATAGTGTAAACATTTTATATAATGCAATTTCAAGTTCTTAATTTTCACTTGCACATGTATATAATATATAATAATTGTTCTGTTTAATATTTTATTACGCTTTTGTGTATGTGAGTGTGGTTTGATGTTTGCTGTCTATGAGGTTAGAGCGCTTAAATTGAGTGAGTGAGGGGGTTGCACGCATGAGCTCCTTGGGGACCGCTTATAACGCACCAAATGGGTCGATTGGGACGCCTTTATTGCCGCCATTCTGCGTTGGCTGGATGGGTTGCATGATGCCCGTCGCATTACTGTGCGGCGCCGCCATCATCGTCGGTTGCGCCCCAGTCAAAGGGGCTGCTGACTGCCCCATCATACTTGGCTGGCCCATCACCGGCATTCCCTACAAGAGTCGGTAAAATAAGCGTTAAAAATGTGCGTAAAATGACTGTTTAATTGAAATTCATGCACTGGAAAGGGCAATACTTATAAACTGCTATGATAGACGCAAGGCTACAAAATCAGTGGCAGGAAAAAGAGTTGTCGGTTGGGCTTCTTGGAAAACAGTTGCTACATGGGAATTATACGGAAGGTAGTGAGGACTACAGACAAGTGAAACAGTAACTTGCTTCATAACTGAATGTCTACTAAAAATATGTTTTACAAAATTATAACAAAATAAAATAATAAATTAACGCATAAGAGTGCAAGATAATAATACAATTTTGTCCAGAGACGAGAACCACAGAGAAGGGACACGCGCTTGTGGCCGGCAACCAAAACAGGAAATGTGTCGAGATTTCTTTGAAAGTTAGAAGGAAGTTAACAGGCGTATAGGTCTCATTTATACGCTATAGTGCTGGAGATGATAGATTTTCGATTGTATAACGCAATGGAACGAAAAGGCGTTTAAAAACAAACAATAATTTAAGTTAATTCCTTATGAGGAAAAACGGCAACTCAGGTAAAAATCAAAATAATATTTATTTATATTTTTTCATTCTGTTTGAAAATTTGTAATGTTTTTGGTTCATTTCGTTGGTTTCAGCATCATCTTACCTGCATATAATTTGGCATTACAGGATAACTAGCATGTATATACGGATGATTGATTGTGATTGGCGCAGGACTTACGGTCATGCCATGTGCCTACGTTTTGCATATTGATATATATATTGGCATATTGATAGAATATATATTGATATATCACAAACACACATACACACACAGACAGCATTAACACAGGCGCAGCGTGAGTTGTCATACGTGATTCGTTGTTGTTGTTTGTTTGATTAGTTTCAATATATATTTAGTTGTGATTCAATTTGATTCGATTCGGTTAACGATTTTCGATTTTGCGGTATGCGTTGGGATAGTTGAGATATAAAGCAAACATAAAATAAAGAAAAGAAAGTAGTTCATAGTTTATATATACTTCGTTAAAATGCAAAATAAAAATCAAAATAATAATAACTAAAAATATAAAATGGAAATTTGTGATTTGTCGTTTTTGGCCTGCGTGTATTTTGTGTTGAGACTTAATAAACCCATCGTTGTAGCCCGTTGACCTGCTCGCCAAGATGTGCTACTAAAATTATCCCTAGTGCTTGTGTTCTGGTGCGGTTTGATGTGATTCTGTTGTATACGGTGGGTTGTATGTAAATCAGGGCCAAGATATTGTGTGAACGAAATTAAGTCTTAACTTACAACCCGCAAGGACTTGGTTATCACTTTGATTCTGGACTTTCAATTCACAATTATAAAATGAGAAATAAACAACATTTAGAAATTTAAAGTGGACTGCGGTAATGATGGAAGAATAAATATAATAATTTACTTTCAATCCTATCAAGAAAATTTTAAGCAAGCTGAGAAAATGTTCATACAGGATATACGGTAAATCAAGGGAACCAAGTAGCTCAAGTTGTAAATCCACACTGATTGTGCAATTAATAAATAAACATTAATTTTGATAACGTACTTCACATTAAATTAGGTAAAATAGTGTACTGTACATGAAGTGTAGCCTAAAGTGTTAGGTGACACAAAATTGTAAAAAAAATGATAGGGAAAAACAATGCATTTACATAAGTAAAAAAAAGTGTCGTATGTTTTCTTCTCTGGCATTGTTTTTCTCATATTTTTTATCTGCTTCGGCACGACCTTTAGTGTATTCGAATTATTTTTTGTAATCTCTCGTTAAATTCGAACAAATTCGAGGCAACGTAGAGTTCGGCTTTTTTTTATCGGATTCTTTCGAGTAGTATTTGGTAATTTTTGAGTAGAGTAGTTCGGTAGACAGTAGAGAGTAGAGTTAGAGTAGGCAAAACTCACCATTGGACGATAGCCAGCACCAGTAGTAGCCGCCATTGGTTGGGGTGTCCAATTAGCACCTGGTTTCGCTGTGTTTTTAGGTGAATTCCATTGCACAGGTCTATGAGAATAATGGGGTAAGAGAGTAATGATATATAGACGACGTCAATGAACACGGCATTTGAATTTTGGAGTTTTTCTATCTAAACAGATTTCTGCGTGATATCGAACTATTTTTTGGATGGACGTTATGTACACATATGGAACATGAATATGGTGTTATGGACGGGAAGGTCAGTTCGGATGGCGAAGGCAGGAGGTTTTAGTTTTGGATTGAGGGATAGTCAAAGGAGCTGTTTGTTCGGAAGTGGAACTTGGCTGATCAAATTGATCTTTAATCAGTCGAATTTGAAGACCATTAGGGATAAGATTCAACCATCTACTGCGAGTGGACTAATGGTGATGTGACAACATGGATACTGATCAACTTTCTGGTTTGGCTTCACTTTCGAACGCACGCACATACATATATCGTCTTTATACTGGCTCGTTTTACTCACTTTGCACTTGCCGTTTTGTTTATATTTAAGTTATCAACTAGTGACATTAGTGAACTATCCAAGTCGCCGGTAATTATCTTTCCAGTGCCAGCCGGTGGCTGCTGCTGTTGCTGCTGGTGCAGTTGTTGCGGGTGTTGCTGGTGGTGTTGCTGCTGTTGTAACGCTAGGATCGAACTGCTATTGCTGGAGTAACCTGTGGCGACAACGTTCATTTGATTGCTGTTGTTGCTGGCGGAGGCCGGCTTGAGAACATCGCCCAAGGCATCGAAGCCTTTGATACGTTTTTACATTTCAGACGATATGGTTGTTTTGGGATAGCCATAGCCAATGCACCGTTTTTAGCAGACATTTATACACAGAGACAAACACAATGGTATATATATAGTAGATATGCATAAACAGTGAAGCCGATGAGCCCAAAGGATTTGTTTTTGATGTTTGTTGAGTTAGCGTTGAGATTTTGTTGCCGTCGAGATTTGACATTTGGTTTTTAATGTTTTTGTTTTAATTTTTGTTTCATTTTGCCAGCGTAATTATAAAACACACAAATATTTTTTAGCGTTTCATAGAGATTTTAAGTGTTCAAGTATGGATTTGTGCCACCAACATTAACATGAGACAATGTGAGGTTGTTTTTAGTTTTGATATTTTTGTTTTTTACGTTCAGTACATAAGAACATAAGAAAGAGAAAAAGAGAAAAAATAACATTTACAAAATAAATAACATGAATTTGCATTGTATATATAATTATTTGGGATTTTTCGATCTCTAATGATTTTTGACATAGGATTAGTAATAGGATGTTATCTACAAACACATAACAGATGATAAGATTATTTACAAAAACCAACCCAAGAAAGAATATTCGTATGCTATTAAAATGTTGAATTTTTTAAGTGTAAGTTATGCATAACATTTGGTTAGAGACCGTAAGCGGATATTACAGATAGGATGACTTCGGAGAGTTTGGGTAAAGTTCTGACCCAAAAAACAAAAAGAGAATCGGACATTATACTAGCTTATCCGGAATACATAAATTTCTTTACCGGAACTTCACACAGAAGATAAAATAAGAATTGAAATATCACACAATTATTACATTTAACATACACAAAAACTAACTTTAAAAAAATTTTTCAACACAAAAATTAAGTCATATTAAAAGGCTAGAAAATAAAAGAAAAACTTAGGTAAAGGGACAACAACGCAGCTTTCTTGTCAATGACAGAACCACTTCATAATCAATTACAGACAGTTAAAATGGACAAAATAACTACAAAACACGAGCAGACAACAGTGGGCAAAGCGTGTTCTGGTTGGTGTGAATGAGCATCTGTGGCACAGGACAAAGCTCGGAGGATCTTGGATGCTGAGAGAGAAAATTTAGTGTCTGCTGCAGCACTACAAGCCAGTAATAGAGCAAGCTTTGTACAGAAACAAAGCACGCGGGGCAAGATGTGCTTGTGGTTGATGGTTTTTGTTTTCGTATTCGATTTTTAATCGAGGAACGGCAATGGTTCACCTGGTGGAAACTGAGCTGCTGAGATGGAAGGTGGCAATATCGCTTGTTGTTGCGGCAACTGCTGCCTGTGTTGCTGCTGCTGCTGTAGTTGCAATTGCTGTTGCTGCTGCTGCTGCACATATAATGCCGCTTGCTGTTGTTGCTGCAGCTGTTGATCCATGAAATTGATATTGTTGCCAAAGGGCGCAGCAACAGATGCAGCAGCGAGTGGGGCTTGGGGCAACGACATATCATCGAAAAATGGATTTGGCAACGACGTCGAAACTGTGTGAAATTCAACGCAAACATTTACAGGATAACAATTAAAATAAATATAAACAAATTATAATTTTTAAATGATCGAATATTATTATTAAACTAACATTGAGAAATACTGGTAACTAAACAAATTCTATAATCATCCCTAATAATTGTAAGAGATGTTGAACATTGAAGACCCTCCATTAAAGATACGGAATATAAAACATTCCCTAGCCTGGTGTGAAAATTACTTTAAACGTGGAATTAAATCAGGCGTATTAGAAAACATGCTAACATTTATTTCAGCATAATTCAAACACACCAAAGTTAGATGGGATTATTAGCATGGTTATAATTTTAATCAATTGGTAAACTTAAGTGAACCGCTCCGATTTTCACTTAATTTTGAATAGTTAGTAATAAATAAGCGTTTTATTAGTGACGGCATATTAAGTATCAAAATATGTATTCTTAGGATTAGATTGTAGCTTGCAGTTAGGAATGAATGAAGACTGTAGGCCATTGAGGAACTTACCTGCCGGTTCCGTATTACCAAAAACGGATGAGAAATTACTATCGGAAACGAATGCATTTGTAGCAGCAGCGGAGGAAACTGAAGCGCCATTGAAACCTATGTTTGTTTGTATATTTTTGATATTTTTTGGTGGTTTTGTATTCAGTTTTGTTGGGTGTTGTGTGGGCGGTGGACGGTGGGCGATGGTCGTTGGCGTGTTTTGGAAGATAAGCGATTGGTTTGGTTTTTGGTATTCGAGGAGTTGTTTTCGGTATCGTTGTTGAAGTTGTTGTCGTTTTTGTTTCGGGTTGGAAAAAAACAGTGATGAAAAAATGAAGAGTAACAATACATTAGACAAGAATTCAAAAGAAATAAAAACTTACAGAAATAATTAACGTAAATAATTGAAATGATAAAAAATATACTATTATGATTACAAGTATGGATAATGGTGCATGAAGTCTGGTGCAAACAGACGGCTAGGCCGGAGTGATAAAGAGACAGACAGAGGGTGAGGGGCGTCTAGAGCGCCAGAAAAGTGCGCTCCTCATAGCTCTGATTTATACGTATACGACAATATAAGCATGTCAGATCACTACACTTACACACCGATTTTAACCTATGTACAGCACGAAATAAACGTAACTTAAATCATAATCGCTAGTCAAGAACTTAGGACGAAATAATAAGAAAATTATAACATGCTACCATTATTATGCATCCACAAATTATTGGCATTAAGTGCAGCACCTGAGGCTCCTGCAACGGCTGCTCCGCCGCCACCGCTGGCGTCAAACATGTCGGCGAAGGGATTGCCCAACTGCAGCAGATCGTCGGAGGCCTTCGTGGCTGCTGCAGCAGCAGCGGGCTGTGCCGACGCGGCACCGAACAGATCAACTATCGGTTGGCCAGCCTGTGCGGCTGGCGGGGACGATAGAAATGGATTTGTTAGTGCAGCGCTAGCGCCAGCAGCACCGCTGCTAGTGGGCGACGATACCTTGGACTAGCGGAGAAAAAGGCAGATGGGTCATTAAATGGACAATTCGTCTACACAACTCACCTTGTACTGGTTCATGGCGGCCTCCTCCTCGGCCAACACCTGGGCCTTGAGCTGCTCGTCTATGCCATTGGTGGTATCGAATTTGCTAGACGCAGCCGCAGTACCAAATGCCGAGCTGGTAGAAGAGAGTGCAGAGACAGCGGATTTTACATTGCGCTGATTGCTAATGATTGCCAGGCATCGAAAACAACCAAGAAAAATCATAGAAATAAAAAATGAAAAAGAAGTCAAAAATAAAAGTAAAGATATTTGTAAACAACAAAGGAAATAATATTCTGTAGAAGTAAATTATAATTATTAGGAAAACACAATCAAACTCCTATAACCCAAACCCAAAGATAATATCTACACTGATTGTTTTATATTTCCTGCATTATCTTGTATGCCAACTAGAGACCTTCACAAGTAAAAATATACTCGATTACTACTCGGTGATGCCGATTCCAACTGTCAAATCTGGCATCGTGATTCGTAGGCATCGGCATCGGCATCGCTTTACTCATATTTTACTCGTGATTTTTTATTAAACAAAATCAACCAAAAAGGGAGGAGGAACCAATGTAGACCATGAATTCACAATTGTTAGTTTTATCCACTTAAACCCATAGATGAATTCTTAAACAATATAACACCGGGAATTATTCAAAACGAACTATTTTCTTGTAAGTTTTACCCTTTAAAAACCCTACATAAATAACCAAAATTAGACCTCGAATTCTTTGGAAGAAGAGGAACACCAATATGGACCGTTATAACACGTGGATTTTTTGTCCTTTACAATAGTTTTTCCATACTTGAATTCTTATCGTGCCGGTCTCTATTGCCAATTTATACTTAATTTATACTAAAACCTCGCCGTACATTACTGTAGTATACCTGATTTGTATATCTAAATAACGGATTTCAGAAGTTATTATAGCAAAATTCAATTGTTTTATCATTGCTTTCAAATGATGATTGTTATACCCGTTACTCGTAGAGTAAAAGGGTATATTGTATTCGTGCAAAAGTATGTAACAGCTAGAAGGAAGCGTTTCCGACCCCATAAAGTATATATATTCTTGATCAGGATCACTAGCCGAGTCGATCTAGCCATGTCCGTCTGTCCGTCTGTCTGTCCGTCTGTCTGTCTGTCTGTATGAACGCTGAGATCTCGGAAACTATAAAAGCTAGAAGATTGGCATTTTGCATGCAGATTCTAGGAGTTCCTACGCAGCGCAAGTTTGTTTCAAAAAGGTGCCACGCCCCCTCTAACGCCCACAATCGCTTATATACGATTTTAAAATTTTCAATATTTCGGAAAAGTAAAAATGCAGTTTTATTGTGTTTATCAATACCTATCGAAATGTAGAAGAAATTTTTCAAATCGGACCATTCGTTAAAAAGTTATGCGTGTTCAAATTTTCTATCTCCATCTCCCTCGCACTCCCTTTACCTGAGTAACGGGTATCTGATTGTCGGGGCACCCGACTATAGCGTTCTCTCTTGTTTTTATATGATTTTGCTAAGTATACATTTACAAACATTTTCAGCAACTATGCAAGGATAGTAAGTGCTCCTGGCTTAGTCTTTTATCAAGTTAAAGGAGTTTAAACTTAAAAAGATTACAAAACATCTACTATGAGAATTTCAAAGCAAAATACTGTTAAACCAACGAACCTCGATGACTGCGTGGGCGTGTTAGCAGCGGATACTTTTCGGCCCTCCAGCGTGGCCAAATGCTGCTCCAAAGCATCTAGCAACGAGCTGGGCGCCTTTGTCAAATCGGGAATATCACCCTTGTCAATGCCCACATTCTGCAAGCAGAACATAAAAATTTAAATATGTGGTATACATTTTCTCAAAGGAATTACTAACCTCAGCAACCTTTAAGAACTCTCCAACACGATCCATGCGCACCAAGAACTTCTTGTAGAGATCCAACGCATCGCGCGCATGTTTCTTGTTCATATCAAAATATTTCTCAAGCAAGTTAATGATGCCATCATTGTAGCAAGCAAACAGACGTATGAGATCGCGGAATAAAAGCATAAAGCTCATATTAATGACGCCTAAAATGGATCAAAATTATATAAACAATTTAAGCAATTATTAAAGATATAAACATACCATTGGACAAATCATTGGATTGGCAATCGAACTCCAGAAGCGCATCCAATTGTGCCTGCAAAACTGGCAAAGTCTTCAGAAGTTTTTCCGCGTTCATGCTGCGCAGAGAGCCCTCCTCTTTGCTAAAGTGATAGATTACAAATCAAATCATTTGTATCACAATTATGCACCAAGTGGCATTACTTACCCTCGCTTGACTTTGCAAAAGTCAAAGGCCATGGCTCGATAGGAGAGCGATTTCTCATTTAAATATTTGGCGTAGCGCCGAATGAAGGGCGACATATCGTAACCTGTTGATTGGGAAAATATTAGAAAAGGTTCACGAAATTCGACATATATAGGTCACACATAATTTAGGAAATGCCAAATACAAAACTTAAAAACAATAGTCTGTTGGTTAGTGAATTTAGCTTTTATTCATAACTAAAACGAATTTTAGTAACAACCAGAGAAGAATATAATGTCTATAACCCCGGATAAAGAAAAAGTTGCAGCCAATTGCTAATAGCTTCTATATTATACTCACCCATTCTGCCACCCGGAACGCCCATGCCACCATCTGTATAAGGTTTATATTGTTTGATTTTGAATATTTAGTTTGGATAATTGCATTTTTCAAGTTGTTGTTAGCCAGCATTTTGTGTGTGGTATGTGGGTCAGTAAGCAGCGCATTTCGGAATTAAACATTTTTGTTTAGAAATTATGGTTAAATAAATAAAAGTACAAATAATCAAGCCAAACGTTCGCGCAGCATTCGCATGAGTTGAAAGAGAGAATGAGAGAGGAATGATAAATGTAAGCATTAGTTTATAATTTTAAATTGGTAACTCGATCAAATATTTGATGCGTATGAAATACTTTTTAAGGTATTTGAGAGGAAAATTTCGTTATACCTTGTACAGTTCCTTTATCCAGAAAGGAGCTGAGATTGAATGTAGAGTTGCTTGATGCCAGATATTGCATAAAACGCTGAAAAGATTTCGGAAAGGACCATTAAAAAGTTAGTAAATACATATATAATAATACATACAAAAATAATATAAGACCTGTATACGATAAATTACAGTGACCAAGTTTTTAATTGTGAGAAATATGTGCTAGTATTCGTTTAATTAACTACATACAAGTGCATGTTTCTCAGAATCATTATCAGTATTTCCAAAAATATTCCAAGCATATGCAAACTTATGCAGTTACAGATACATTTTGAGATTTCATAGAGCTAACCATACTTTCAATATAATCTGTATAAGAACAATTAGTATTACTCAAATATTTAGACTGAACAAATAGAAGCAGAGGTGAAAGGACACACGACGATAAGCTATGTCAGAGGGCATACAAAAATCGTGATGCGCAAGTAATTATTAAACATTAAAGAGAGTCAACAGAAGAAAACAAATATAAAGAGTCTCGTAATGTACGTGACCTTTTCTATGGACAGTGCCCACATTCCCTATATGAAATTAAGCAAAATAGATTACCTCATTACGAACGCTTCAATGAAAGTAAAAATAAAAACAAAATACCGAAAAAAATGTTATACGCCCCTAAGCTTCGTACAAACAGCATATATACAAGTAGATAAATATACAAATACAAACCTCATTGCCATATGCCATCAGATGATGTGTGGTTATCAGCGACTTGTAGACGACAACCCAGTTGGCATTCTGAGAACGCTCGATAAGTAAATTGGCCAGATGAGGTATCGACACATTCGGCTCGTTTGTGCAGTGCACCAAATCTGCAAGAAAACAATGGTTAGGTTATTTTATTAATAAAATGACATTAACATATAACTAAAAATTAGTTTATAGTCCCTGTAACAAAAAAAAACAAAGAAATGCTCATACAACTATTTTGCCTATCTTTTATCATTTATAACAATTGAACATTTTTTAAAGTGTGGAACATATAATGAGTGTACCACCAACAAGTGTTTGGCAACCGTCTGAAAAATTCAACAACCTACATTTTGTTTAAAAAAACGATAAAAGCACTTTTGGGATCAACCTTTTTTTTGCAGAAGACTTATATGTACATACTTAGAACAAGAAATTAATTTGGTGACCGGAGTTGTAAGAGCAATCCTCCCATAAATTTAATCACCATGTTTTTGCGACCCATTATCGGTCGCGACTCTTATTTGTTGTTGGCTTATCTTCGCCTTCTCTTTGCGGCTGCTATTCAAGCTAAAAATTGAAGTCAAATCAGTTAGGGACGGAAAAGTGCCGATGATAAGCGCTGAAACCCATTGTGTCTACTATCATGCGGTCCCATTCGAATCAATTCATATTATAGTTGAAAACGGAATAATTGCATACGATTCGAGGGGCGTTGCACATGCCAGAGCAGATGTTCCCCGGCCTTTTGCTTCACTTTGTTTGCGAGAGCTGACGGGCGCCAGGCCAATGATTCATTCATACATAAATAAAAACAAATTTCAATAAACAGTAAATGTGGAAAATTGATTGGCCCTTGTGAACAAGCTCGGGAATTTTCGAATACAGTGGGGTGGCCCTAATAAAAGCCCATTCATATCGAGTAGTGTTAAACTTGTAAGTTTACTTACTCAATATTTGGCATATCTTTCAAGCTTGGAGAAATACAAAATATAACTCAACGACACGGCACGTTTCCGCCACTTATGTATATATATATGTTATGTACATTATGTATAGTATTATGACGAAAGAAAATTTTTATCACTTGCAAGAATCTTTTCAAAATCTAAAAATTGTATTTCCTGGAAAGGCTGATTCATTATTTTAGTATACAAATAAAGTGTTCCTGTTTGCTAGAGGGTGCTTGGGAAGACATTATTTAACCAAAGATACACATACATATGAAGTAATTGTGTAAGATTTTAAGTAATTGCTTATCGAGCTTCTACTGTAGGTGAAAAGGGCAGTCCATTGATACCACATTTTAATAATAATTGCCCACTTGTGTTGTTGGTTGAAATAATCCCGGTTCTTGAAGATTGGTTTCTGGTTCTTCTGTTGTTGTTGTTTCCGTGAATGCCCAACTGGTTTTATTTTAAAGCCGAGAGTCGTTAGGAAAAGAAAATAGGGGAAATAGGTAAAACAAATACATTTTATGCTGGGACTCTACCTGTTGTGCGTATATAAAACGTACGCATACATGTACTCCAAAAACTGTGTTTTAAAACTCATTGATCATTGTACTATTGAAGCAGGGAACTAGAATGTAAAAACACAATTTGAGCACATGTGGCATAAAGTTTAAACTCATATATTTTTAGTCGTTGCCAATTCATTGGAAGTTGGTCTGCGGCAACTGAAATACAATGTATATGTGGCAAATAACGCCCCACAGTATTGCCCTCTTTTCTTCCCGTTTACTTGTACTACCCATAACTGATGACTCATCTCTGAAAAGTTTTGCAAACAAGCAAAATAAAAGGGGGTCACCACGCAAGTAGAGCTAGCCAAAAACCAGATTCCAACAGGAATGCCATCAAGATATTGGACTCATTCGAATTTTTGCGAAACCAAAAGGTCCAAGCAAATCCAGCAAATTAGGGAAAGACTTGTGCATAAATTTAGCAAGCAATGACACCGCAGCAACAACAATCGCTGCTTTCGTAGGCGTTTTAAGCCATTCAAAGCCCCTACAAACACACGTGCAGCCGTGGGAAAGTGACGTAACATTAGAGAGAGCGAAAGAGCGTTGGAGAGAAGGAGAGGGGCACGAACGGAGTCCACAAACAGCAGCAGCTGAGGCACAGGTGCAATTGTGGGTGGTGGTAGATAACTGAGGAGCACTGTGGATCGTAATCAGTGGGTTCGTTTTCAGAAAACTTTGTGATTTATCACACAAAAACAAAAACATGTGGAGATGTAGTGGGAAAGACAAGAGACTCGAACTGGTTGCAACTGAATGATTATTTGTTTTACTTTTGCAGCGGATATTAACTGTTGAAATTGAGCATGCACCAAAAAAAATTAAATTTTTGAAATAACATTTTTAAAATGTGTTTGTTTAAGAAGTCGAGCAAAATAACCGTAACAAATCATCTTATATTCCAAAGTACATAGAATATAACTCTTAGCGGACCATATCCGAAAGACCTCAGAAAGTTTAATTTAAAATGGGCACCTCCCTCCAATAATCTGAAGATTGCAAACGCTGGCAGATAACGCTTATATGCATGTACTAAATTGGCATATTGCAATTCACTTATCATCATAATACAAAAAGATTGTTTGGAAATATTTCTTTACAATAAACATTTCATTTATACTGAAAAATGATAAGTATTTTTTTCTTCACTTTATCCTGCGCAAATTGTTTTATCAATCCAAGAGGCAATTTTACACAGCTTTTGTGGGGAAAACAATTTATTGCTATTTGTAATACAACATTTGTAAGTTTTTCAAGAACCTGTGACTACTGTCTTCCAAACAAACTTTCTTAGCTCTAAGTTATTAAACTATTTTTTTGGCATTAAGGTTTGAACTGAGGTGGGTACTCCTGTAATGTTTTCGAGGTTGACGGATAAATTTTCCCCTTTATCATTATATCAAGGCTATGCTTTTTTCTCTCCGTGTGCTAACTAGGAAATGTAACGGTGATTTTACGCAACGAGAGAGTGAGAGAAAAATGTAGATAGAGAGGGGCACTCACAGTCCAAGTGCTTCTTCTTCGGGCCAATGCATTCCTCCGTGGTGGCCTTGCAAACGGACTTGGCGAGTCCTTGGCCCGCAAGGCTGTGACGGGCGGCCAGCAGCCTGTCGTTGATCGTTTGCCCTGCCATGGTCATGATGAAGCTGTTGTTGTTGTCTTCGCTCTTCCTGCTCCCGCACGATGGCTTTTATTTACTTGATTAATTTAATTATGCACCCAAGGAGCAGACCACACCGACACACACACACACGTAGATACGGAGAGGGAGAGAGAGAGACACACAACACGTACGGGGCTGGCTAGAGAGAGAGGTATTGATTGATTGAGAATATTTCCAACGGGAAAATTCTGCTACGCGAGCTCCACGAACAAATAAACGGTACAGATTTGGTGTTTCCTACGTCACAAGCACTACACAATTTAACGCCGCGATTTTTGCGCTCTCTAACCGGTGCCTAACGCTGAAACGCGATTTTTTAATTCTCTATTTTTCCTCTGCCACAAATCGATAATGGCGACTGGCAAGTGGAGCGAGCGTATGAGCAATGTGCTAACGCTTCAGAAGTGGGGCTAGTGCGTGTTATCGATTTGGACTTACGACGTAAGGTTGGGTCATATCGATACGCAACGTAAGGTATAAGAAAGAAATAGCTGATAAAAAAATTGTAAAGGAACCAGTATAGTTTTAATATCACGTTGCTTTTTAAAAACTAACATAATTTTCAATTTCACTATACATCGAAAAGAGGTAAACTTATTATATTAGTTATTGTTTTATAATAATTTACATTTTATCTAATTATTTCCTAAGAGCCGTTTTGTCGTCCGCTTATTGAATTTAAAGTAGGGGTTAGACGTACTTCAAAATTAACATGCGGACGAGAAGACGGTTCAAAATGTCTTAATTTCATACACTCGAATTTCTACCACTGCGCATATAAAAATAGCTAGGCAGAATGTAGCCAAATGCACACCGTAGAAACGTAACGTAACATAACGTAAGCTGGAAGGCAGGCATTGGTTTTTTTGTTTCGAGTAGGCGGTCATACTGGTCATTAAAATAAATAAAAATTATACTAAAAAACAGTAGTTAGCAGAATCAGCAAGAACGTAATAAAATTATAAGATGTTGAATGGACAGATTGCACACAGTTATCTGGAGAACTCGTGCACGCTGCTGATACCCCGCCCGCCTGCCGCAAATCAGTCCTTAAAGTCGTCCCAGCCAGCAGCAGCTGCTGCTGCTTCTTCTTCCGCTGGCGAGGAGCACGGCCAGAATGCGGGGTCGGGGGTGGCAGGAGCGGGAGGCGCGGAGGCGTTGCATGTGGATCGCATAAGAAACTGCGATATATTCGTGGACGCGCACGATCTTTACTTCTACGCAGACGTCAAGCTGTACAAGTGAGTCACTGCCTCCACTCTGGCACGCCCACACTGGCAAAATTCCAGCGATATCAATACGCATTTCCATTTCCTTTCGCGGACAGATTCCACAGCCGCCGCACTTTCGACCTGCGGGAACTGAAGACGCTGCTGATAAAGTACAACACGACGGAGAATCACTACCAGATCTGCCTGCGCTGTCTGCCCCCCTCAGCAGGCGCCCAGGAAGGATCAGGGGGCGGCGGTGGCACGGGCGATGCTCCCAAGCCAAAGAGCGGGCGTAAGGACTACATCGCCACCTTTCTGCACCTGCCAACTCTGGCCGACGCCACCAGTGCCCATTTGCCGGACAAAGAGCCTCTGGTCCAGGAATGGAAACTCAAACGCATCACCGATCAGTGCCAACTGCAGCTCGACGGCCACGAGCGTACCTATAAGCTGACCAACCACTTTGGCTACGGCTACGCTAGCAAATACAGCGGTCCGCTGGACACGAGTGAGGTGAGCTTTCCGCAACGAATTGCCCTTTTCCCATAAACTAAACACAGATGCTTCCCCAGGTGGACAGAGCCACATGTCGCGTGTCGGAGCCGCATCGGATGAGCCCGATCCAAAGGCGACAGGAGCGCGTGGTCGACGAGATGAAGCGCTTTTCGCGCGAACAGTACAAAATTAATTTTGTGGAGCTACAGGTTCCGTCCGGTCACCAAAATCCTCTACGCTATAAGCCGAAAATCTACGAAACTTCCATGACCCAGGAGCAGGCGCATCTGCTGCACAACATCAGCCGGGAGCAGACGCGGGAGCAGCAACCATGCGACGTTCTGCGCCAGAACGAGATCGATTGTGGGCTAATTAGCATTCTGCTAGCCATATGCTATGATGTGCGGACGACCAACAATGAGGCGACGTGCGAATCGGGATGGACACGCAGCATCCTCTGTCCGCTGTACTGCTACTTTGAGCAGTTCGACAACTACCGCGATGTGCTGGTGGCCTTCCTTCGGCGCATGATCACCTACCCGCTGTACCGCAATTTTGAGCTGGGCCGCCAGTGTGTACGGGATGCCATCGACGTGCTGAAGGGCGGTCGTAACTGGCTAATCAACCAACTGCTGCTGACGCACCAGCAGTTCACCAGCGGGGAGCCCAGTCGTGATAGCTTTAACACCTATTATTTGGAGGACTACATCCGGTATGTCACCAGTCCGAGCGCCTGCAGCGATGAGCACATGCGCCTGCTGGCCCGCAACCTTAAGAACGTGCTGATGGACGTGACCAAGCAACATTTGGGCCTGGGAGTGACCGAGATTGAGACTGAGCTAATCAAGGAGCTGATGCAGGAGATGCGCATTGAAACAGGCAGCGAGGGCTCCTCGCCGCAGCAACAGGGCCATGGCGATGATGAGCTGGACCTTGATAACGACACGTCCGGGCAGGAGGACGAGACTACGACTGATGATGACAGTGTCATAACCGACTCCTTCGACAGTATGGACATGGATATGCGATTGATCGAGAATGAAATTGTATATGAGGATGACGAGGAGGACGAAGAGGACGATGACGATGATGAGGATGGGGAAGGGGCAGACGAGGATGACGACGACAGCAGCTCCTCCACCACAACCAGTAGCGAGGCGGAAGGCAACAGCGTCATCGAGCAGTGCAGCAACAGCGAGACCGCTGCCAGCATCAGCACCAGCACCAAGTAATAAGTCAGTTATTCCCTATCCGGCAAGTCCTGCTCCTGCCTTGCCCAAAACAAACAAGCAACACAACCAACTTAATGTCAAAGAACGGAGGCTAAACAGTGATTACTTTTAAAATTAAAACAAAAAGTAAAATACAAAAACAAAACAAGCAAAGCAAATGTACATTTACACAAAAAACCCAAAAAATCTACTTAAATCTTACCTGTACAATAATTTTATGAGATGCAAACTCAAAGATTTGTTCACGCCAAATGCGAAAAGATATTTAAATATTTTTTCCCCTTTGCTCTACAATAACTTCGATTATAACTACACATACAAGTAAATCAGAACTTTAGCATTTAGTGTGGCATTAGAGTACGAAACATTTGAATTTTGAATTCTGAAAAGCGAAATCTAGTTGTGCATTTTGTATATACATCTATAATCATATAGATATCGATATTGTTGGTGCTGCAAGCAAAGAAAACAAAAAATAAAATAAAATGGAAATGTAAAGCAACCCCGAAATTAAAACTACATTTTGGGCAAAAGTCATGAAGGAGTTACCAGTTAATGTTAATGAATGTCATTGAAGTCGAGACAAAAAATTATGAATGAAAACTAATAAAATGGATAACACATATTTTTTTATCAAACGTGTGAATTTTTTTTTAATATACATCAACCGAGATAAGAATTAACTCAAAGTACTTTTGGGTAATGAAAACTTTCTTCATTTGCTTTCGATATTGATTTCTAAAGTGAGGATTGTAGACAATTAAATATTTACCCTTTGTCTGTATGAGCGCTGACATCTCGGAAACTACAAAAGCTAGAAAGTTGGGATTAACCACATATATTCATATACTTCCTACGCAGCGCAAGTTTGTTTCAGCGGATCGCCACGCCCACAATCGCCCAACACGATTTTTGTCGTGTGTCTGGCGTCCATATCTTTAAAGACTTCTTTTTGATACTCGAGGTACTCATCCTCATTATCATAGGAACCAGATATATTAGGAAGTCTAACATTGTAAGAAAAGTTACTGCCATTGTAGAGAGGTTATTTATACACATTGAATGGTACAGGCATCCAATTATAATTCTAAAAATAATAAAAAGAAAGTGGTTGTATTATCTTTTCTTTATTTATCCATACACACATACATACATATGCATATCTCTGTAGGTTTTACAAGCTAATTTAAATATTTATGGACTGTTAATTAAAGAGCGCATCCTTGAGCCAAATATTGCTGTTGTTGCTGGTTCTGCTGATGCTGATGCGCAGTTTAATTATAATAAGTGTAAAGCTAAAATTTACAAGTTAAACTAACTAAACTCGTATGCATTTCGAAATCGCTAGAAGAATCGATGCCCCCAGCGAGGCCAATTTTAGTTGTGGAGCTTTTTTCAATTAGTTCTTCCATAGGGTGTCTCCTTCTGTCTCACTCTCTCTCTATTTACACAAGTCACAAATTGTTTAACAAAGAATGTGTGTTTTTAGATTACTTAACCACTACATACAACATGGCGGCGATTCCGATTTGAACAAATTTTTGATCTTGCGCCGACCTAAGAAAATTGCTTACTTTCGATCTGATTTAATCTGATTTCTTCCGGATTTTTACTTCTAATTTTTTACTGACACTGAGTTTTTTCTTCTGTTTCTCTTTCCTTCCAATATTTACAAGAATCTGCTTTTAAACTAGTTGTTTGAGTCAGTTACAGATCTGAAAGTTAAGAATTTATCATTAGAATATATAAATATAAAAGGGCTTTCGAGTTTGTACTCACTCATAGTCTCCTGTTGGATTTCCACCTTGTATGAGGGATTATCGTAGGCAGCGTCGCTCTTTCGTGGTGGTGTAATGGACGCCGTTTGGTGCACCCGTCTCCTGGTAATGATCAATAGCAGGGCCAGTGTAGACATGATGGCCAAAGCGGCGATTACTGAAACCACCACAAGAGGGCCGTAGTAATCGCCCACTGGTTGGTCGGTTCCCGCAGTCAGAAGTTTGCCTAAGAAAAATGGAAAGTAAGTTTACAATACAAGAAGTTTTCAATAATGATGTTTAATTCAAATCCGGAGGATGTTAGCACTTGAAATATATGACTGTTTCTATTTGCACGTTTAGTAAACTCAAAATTAAATTAATCAACAAACTGATACAAATATGTTCATAAAGAATACCCTTTATAGGAAAGTCTAAATAAAAGTGATATTTACATAGACTTGAAATTTTAAAAATGTTATGTTAAAAGTATAATTTAAAAGATATATTTTGTAAATATATAAAATTTTTTGTTTATTTTCCTCACCAAACAATTTAAATCCCTTAATGATCCTTTCGAAAAATTGCAAGACTTGGAAAAGAATTAGAGCGCCTTGAGCCCCCAATCTACAATAATGTTCGTTGACTTACCAGTCTTGCCGGGAGTGGCTGGACCACCTGGCTTCGTTATGAAGTTGACCACATTGCTCTTCTTGGTGTTGCCGTTGGTCAGGTACATCTCCAACCAGAGGCGGTACTTGGTGCCTGGCTTGAGATCCATGATCAGGGTACCAGTGGTGCTGTCCCGCTTGGCCACCTTGAAGACGCTTGAGTCCTCCTTGCCAGCGTCGCTCTGGTAGATTGCCCTGTAAATGTGCACGAACTTGTCCTCCGGGTAGGGCACTCCATTCCACGAGATCTCGACGCTCTGGGTCTTCACTTTAGTTACGTTCACGGTCACATCGAAGCCATACACGTCAACCTTCTGGGCAGTTCGCACCTTAATCATGTGTCCGGCACGCAACTCCGCTCCGTGTCCGGCCAATGGAATGTAGTAGAGTCCGATCTCGTAGCCCGTATCCGGCTGGAGATTCTGGATGGTATAGCTGGTCAATGTGCGATGGATCAGCGGGGATGAGGAGTAAATCATGCCCGTAAGCTCCTTGTAGCGCAGTTGAACTCCATCGACATATTCCATTTGGTCGTCACCCAGTTTCTTCCACGTCAACTGCAACCAGCTTGAATTCGTTTCGCTGACCGTCAGTTCGGGGTCCTCAACGTTCTTGAAGATGTCCTGGAAGTCTGGTCTGTAGTCGGTGAACGGAGGTGGTGGAGTGATGGTCCTCTCGGGTGGCGTCTTTACGGTGTACACGCTGCTAGTTGGCTGCGAGTTCAGATCGCGAAGGATCAGGGTGATCTTCACCTTGTACAGCGAGTTTGGCTCAAGACTGGGCAGATCGAATTCCATCTGGGATGTGGCAATGAGGTCCTCGGGGGGTGCAAAGATCTGCTGCTCCCAGGTGGAGGTATCGTTGCTGGGTCCATTTGAGTAGCGCAGCTCCACACGCCCATGAAGGTTCACATAGACCTGGGGAACGGTGAAGACGATGCGAATGGATCGAGGATCAATGGCCTCCAGGGTATGCACTTCGATGTCGGGCTGCAGGTTGCTAGCTCCTAGTTGTGGAAATTTTATAAAGATTTTAGGTTAATGTAATGATTATAGGGAGGTGAAAAAAAAGAGATGAGCAAAACTAGGGATCAGTAAAATTTACATTTGATATTTACTTTTAAGTGTATATATTCTTTTTTTTTTTTTTAGAAGAAAAGTTAAAATTTTTTTAATTTACCTACTATGTACAGTATACACATTTTATTTCGTCAAAAGATCATAAAAAATTATTAATATAAATAAAGCTTTACAACGTGGTAATTCCCATGCTTTTTTCACGATGATCAACCCTTGCTCATCTCTGACTTAAAAGCCTAATTTCAGTTAGTATTTGTAGCCCGGATATTAATTGACGAGTTGGAAATCGCTTGAGTTGCGGATTAGCAGTAAGCATGTAAGTGATGGATGATCTTTTGTGCTCAATGGGTGTGTAGGTGCTTTTGATGGATGTGTGTATGCGAGTGTCTGTTGTTGGTTTTTGTGTTGTTGGTTGGTGTTGTCTCAGTTAGTACAGTAGAGCCTTGTCGCAGTGTTTCTGTTGTTGCTGAAGAGCTGAGCAGAGTAGAGGAGATCTAAGGGGTGTGGTGACTAGAATAGTTTGTTCAACCTGACTGCTGCTGTTTGGCCAGCTTGTCCTGATTCTGGTGCAGACTGTGCTCACTGGCCTGGGTGGAGAGGCCCGAGGTCGTGCTGGAGCTGGGCAGGATTGTCTGCTGCAGGTGTTGCTGCGGGGTCGTCTGATGCTGCTGCGTATGGTGGGGCGGGACTCCCAGACCCGGTATCACCGGATAGCTCTCGTAGGCCACTGTCTGCCCATCAACGATGGCAATTCCATGTCCTGGTGGCGGTGGCGGCACTCCACTGTGCACAATGGGCACATAATGACCGGGGTGTTGCTGCGGTGCCTGTTGCTGCTGTTGCGGATGTTGCTGGTGCGGCGGTGGGGGAGGTCCACCGGGAACAGTTTGCTGCAGATGTTGCAATATCTGTTCGATTCTCACTTGCGGGCCCAGGTTGTGATTGTCCTTTTGCGTTTGTCCAGGATGAATTGGAGGCCCAGGACGACCCGGATGACCCTGTTGTCCTGGTTGATCAGCTCCCAAAATATTGAACAAATCGGACTGACTAGTGGGCACGGGCACCGGTGATGGTTTACCCTGCGGCGTACCATTCGGATTGATATCGTAGGGTTCATAGGGATTGTAGTCCTCGTACACTGGCTTCACGGGATTATAGAAGCCATAGGGTCCCAGGTGTTGCTGATGCGGATGTTGGTGGCCGAATTGGTGTCCAAAGGGCACAAATCCGCCATTCGGTGGCAAAGGACCTTCCTGCTCCTCTGTGCGATCACCATCGAAAATAACATCATTCTGATGCTGCTGCTGCTCCTGTTGCTGATGTTGCTGATGTTGATGCTGCACCTTCTTGTGGCCCTTTTCGGTCTTCTCCGGCTTCTCGAAGATCCCAAGACCGCCTATCGACTTGGGCGGCTTGCCATCCAAGGTGGGATAGAAGGCGCCACCTGGCGATGGCTTCTTATCCTCATCCTTCCTGATTGGGGGCACTTTGCTAGGTGTACTGCTCGATATATTTGTTGTCGCTGTCGTTGTTGTGGTTTCTGTTATCGGTTGCATGTTGGATGGTTGGTTGGTTTGTTGTTGTTGTAGTTTGATTATTTACAAAATGCATAGCGTGAATAACAATATTGAAATTGGTTGTGATGAGCGTAGAAAATAAATAAAAAATAAAGTAAAACGAAATTAAATAGCATGTCAGCGCGATAAAAATGGCTGTGGATAGCTCAGATAAGATAGCTAGCAAAAGCGCAACGAATCAATTAAATAAACTAAACGAGCTAGTAATAGGTAAAACAAACTGAAAATGATTTTGTAATGACAAAGCTCAAACGAATGAAGCGATTTGATGGAAACACTTTCTTGGTTATGGCATGCAAGGTCCGAAAGAAGAAAGGATTACTCTGACATGCGTGATTATTTACCATTTGCTGGGATCGAGGCATGTGTTGAGCTGGCTTCCACCTCCTCCTCGTCCTGGCCGGCAGCTCCGATTTTGGGGATTTGGGGGGCACAGGACCAGTGCTTGCAGCACTCGTCATCGGGAATGGGCAGCAGACGGGCCAGAGCCGGATGGCAGGGCAAATCGGCCGGAGGAAGAGCTGGCACCGGCGGACAGGCGGCCCGGCACTCCACGCGTCCATTTTCGCAATAGCAATGCTGATCGCAACCTGTATGAAAAAAACCATGATCGAGGGCGATGGGCATGGAGGTGATCAAGCCACGATCTTACCTGTCAAGTTGGCGGGCACCGGGGACCAGTTCTCTATTTGAACTCCTTGGTAGGTACACGTGCCATTGTCCACGCACCGCATGCTCTCGGGACAGCAATTGGGCGGCGAGGGCTTAAAGTCCGCCGGCACCGGCTCCCAGCGGATGCAGTGCGGATCCTGGACATCCAGGCCAAAGTTCGAGGGGCACTCCAGCTTGGCGCAGTGAATTCCTTGCTCATTGCAAATGCACAACTGATCGCAGCCATCGCGGAACTGCTGGCCCACTTCGTACTCGGAGCCCTTGAATGTGCAGGTGGGTTTGGACCCGCCGGCCTCGCGAGCCTGCTCCTGGAAGGCATAGGGATTGGGCTCCTCGGGATCTTCGTTGTTGTTGCTCTGCAGTGGGGTTGGCTGCTGTTCGTGATCGTCCAGGGTGACGTCACACAGCTCCAGCTGGCAGCACACGTCCTTGGGATCCTTCACATACACACACTTATCCAGCCGCGTGTGATTTCTTTCCGGGCATCGAGGCCTGCAGTCCATAACGCCTCCTTCGGCACAGTGACAGATCTGCTCGCATCCGATCTCCAGTCGCTCCCGGAACTTGTACACACCGCCCATATAGTGGCAATCACTTCGCGGCTTGGGCGAGGCTGCAAGATGGTGGGTGGTGGTGGCAGGTGGCGGGTGGCAATGAGCGATGGGCGTGAGCAGCGTGGATGGGTCATGTTTATGGAGGGCACAGAGAACACGGCATATGTTAGAAAGCTTGGCCAGCCAAATAATGATGATTTGGGAATGCAATATAAGCTACGACTACAGCAAAGCCACAAAAAGCTAATTCATCTGCTGCTGCCTCTAAGATTTGAGCCAACTACTCACCTTCATCTTCGGTCGGGGGCACGGTCACAGCAGCCTCTCCTGTCCGCTCGGTGGAAGGTGCGGCATCCTCAGTGGCCACCACCGTGGGCTCCAGCAGCGGCTCACTGCATTCCATCACCCGACAGCACTCGTCCTCCTCCACCATCTTCTCCCGGCAGTTGGGATTGGCCATGCTGCGCTGGCTGCCGCGGGGATAGCTCAGTCCCTTGCACCTGGGCTCGCACATCCAGTCGCCGCGGTTGCAGGTGCACCGCTCGTCGCACTCCCGCTCCATCAGTTCGCCGTGCTGTGAATTTTAGTGAGCGGTTAGAGCTTAAATTCTTGAATTTATGGCCATTTTCCCCTAATAACAGTGGCACTAAATCATATATGACATAACTTATTTAGATTTAGCAGTCATTTTTAAGTTTTAATTATTCAGTTCAAGCTGTGAACTTGTAATGTCTGTCCATGGTGACGTAAATGGCTTAATATATTTACAATATAGGTACAATGAATTAAAAATAGCACCAATCATTTTTCATCTACTTTCTTTATTTCTAACAATATTTAAATTAAGGAAAATTAAGGAAAAATAATAGTTTTTAAATTTGAACTATTTTGAACTATATTATGCAATTTTCATTATGCTTTTATGGCTTTTCGAAAGTCAATATGAGACTAGTAAAAAGGCAAACAAATTTTTAGCTTTTCAAATCCCTATTTCTTATTCGCCATTCTTCTAAAAAAAATAATCACTACTTTCACTATCTCAAAAGACCCCTAAATTACACCAATAGTCATGAATTTGATTACCAAGAACAACCGCAAATTTATACCGGTAATGACCGAAGATCGACCTACTGAGCCACTTTTATTTTTTGTCAAAATACATTTCCTCCATTTCGCTGTGTGAAAGCTATTTGCGCAGAAATTACGTCAATTTGCACAGCTAACTAAACAAGTGAGTGGAGTGAAGCTCATCAATCACCCAGCTTGTTGACTGAAGGCAATCATGGGCTGAGATTTCCTGCTCTGTGCGTAGTGCTCCAATAACCAAATATGTCATATTTTGACGGAGCCCACGCAAGTTCGTGGCCAGAGTCTTTTGTTCAAGTGGAAAAATACCTTTTGTCTTCACTTTGTTCTTTTAATTAGCCACTGGATAAAGGTTTAATGGGTTCTCAGGTGTAAGAATTCACGCCTCTTTGTTCTGGACAGCAATATTTTAATGGCCATCTGTCGGGGGGCCATGTTTCCCTTCCCTTTCTTTAATGGCACCTAATGAGCACAATTCTTGTGAACTTTTGAGCCTTGGCGTCCATAAAAACAGTAACCCAAAACGCCCACTTTGGCATAGTAAACTGCTGAAAAGGAAAACCGAAAAAAACTTGGTAAACTGTGCAATTTATTTGATTATTTTCCTAGCTACTTGGCTGCTCACTTGAAAAACATTTGCGGCATGCGGCTTGGCATGTTGCACGTGTCCGCCAATCGATGGCGATTTATAAAAAAAAAACAGGAGGAGGGAGGAGGCGATGGAAGGGGGAGGGCCGATCAGCCGCCGACAACAATTCATTAAAAGTGAAAGCAAAAATTATTTCATATCGAAGCGAACCGCCAACTCGATTATGAAAACTACAACACAAACAATTTAAAAGATTAAGAAAAAGCGATATAAATAAAAGATGAGGAGAGGTCAGTGACGAAGTGTAAATGCTCTTCTTAATAATGTTAATTCTTAAATTACCTATTAATTAAACAAAATTTAAAGAAAAGAGTGTATCCAGACAAATAAACAAATATATATTCTTTAACTCGGTACGTCTTTAATGGTTTAATAGATTTCTTATTCTCCACTTTTGGTTAGAGTGTGGAAAAAAGAAAAGCCCAATGTTCGTTTAATTAAAACAAAATCAACACCAAGATTCAGGCATCGCAGAAAATGGGTTGGTCAGTGAGTAGTGCCAGCTGCAGGCGTTGCTCCAGCCACATCTAGCTATCTGAAAACATGTATGGACAGACGATGCAGCCCAAGATATGGGGCTTACATGACTGGACGCCATTACTCGAGGCAGGGAGACCGAGAGCAACGTTTGATGAACACGTCACACTTGGACAGACGCATAGAGGCGTGTAGCAAATTATTGAAATTTAAATTGCTCGATGTCTGTGAATTAGCTGAATGATAAGGCCTGTTTAAGCGAATCATTCTAATTTTTATATATAGCTATATTTGACTGATGACTTATCTAAAATGCCGGCAATTGTCACATTGTTGTGTTGATTGCTGGATATTAGGAATGGCGATTGCGATTGGCGCCGAGGTTGGGTTGGGCTGATTCGCAACCACAGAGGCGATGTCAACATCAATCACAGCCCAGCAATTTCTTGGAATTTTCTTCCTCAGCCTGCCTTTTTCGTGCATTTTTTCTGTTAATATTAAGGTGCGCAAATATTTGCATAATTGCTGCTTGGGCGAGCAGCAGCCGGGAAAAGCTCACCGAAAAATATTTTCGTCGCTTTTTTGGAGTGCAGAGGCAGCTGCGCTGGATGCTGGATGGTGGATACTGGAAGTCTGGGCTGACTCTGACCGGTTTCATTATGAGCACCAAACTCGTTGCCATTATGCAATCCAGGTGACGACAAGGCAAATTGGAGTTGCGTGCCAGGAAGTGGGCAGGCCGACAGGGAAATGGAGGCGTTGGCCGCCGCTTTCTCTCCTTGTCAGGATCTGGCATATATTCTATTTGGATTTTATCATGGCTGTCATAAAGCCTGGCATTTCGGTCAAACAAATGCTTTTAATATGACCATCAATAAAATGGAGTTGGAAATAAAAACCAGATCTATTGACGTCATTCGGTTGCAAATGTCAAAGGCTTCGAACAACCGAGTCGAAATGAACTTCCTCATCGATTGTTTATGTATGCTTATGATTAGCTTACTTAAAAAATTGTTATTTTCACAACGTATCCGTAAAATATAAAATATTGAAAGTATTTATTTATCTCGCTTTTCAAAGTTATTTCATTCAAGTTGTGTTTAGTATTGGTGATAAATGTCTTCATTTTTTAGGCTCAGTGACTCTAATGATTCTTTTAAGGGGACTTTGGGGCTTGAAATATAGCATTATATGGACTATATATATATTTTGCATACTAACCTTATAGCTCTTGTTGTCGGCCAGGCATTCGCGCTGCATGGTATCTCCGCTGGCGGTGATCTCGACGATTTTGGGCATTTCCGTTTCCGGCTGAGCTGTGGTCGTGGTGGTGGTACTAGTAGTGGTGCTGGTGGTGCTGGTGGTGCTCGTGCTCTCGTTCTGATCCCCGTCCATGTTGACATCGCTGAGATCCATGATCTGTTCGTGGGTACTGGCATTGTGGTGCAGGAACAGCTCTACATCATCGCCGCCACCCGCCGAACGACCCTCGCCGGCGAAGGCAACGAATGGCGATGGCTCGGTGGTGGTGGTCGAGGCCTCGGTGGTGGAGCTGCTCTCCGACTCCTTGACCATCTTCACCTCCTCCTCCTTCTTCTCCTCCTTCTCTTTCTCGTCCTCCTGCTCCTGCTGCAGCATGTGTTGTCCTTCAACAATGTTAATCACTGGCCCCGACTCGCTGTCCGGCATTATTGTGGTGGCCGTTTCATTTTCTGGCTCATTCATATGCATGGCGCGTGCTCGCGATGTGGTCGAAGTTGCTGCTGTTGTTGTGGATGTGGATGTTGACTCGGTTGCAGTTGATGGCTCAGCGGTTGCCTTGTTCTCCTGGCTGACAACAATACCAGCCACAATTCCTGACTCTGTAGTGGTGGTGGTGGAGCTGCTGGTGGAAGTTGTAGTGGACGACTCCTCGGTGCTGGTCGAAAGCATTTGATAATCTTCGTGTTCGGCCAGGCGATCATGATTCTCGGACAGTATATGCACATGATAGGGATCTTCTTCACGCTCGCTCTGGACAGTGGCCTCTGTCGAATTGTTGGATGTTGATGGCGTACCTGTTGCTGGTGTACCTGTTGCTGTTGCTGTTGCCGCAGTTGTTGTTGCTGCTGCTGCCGTCGTTGTCTCAACTTGTTTGTCACTTTCGATTTCGCTGTTCTCCTCGCTGTTGCTGTTGCTCGCCGTTATGAGTGTGGCCGGATGTCGGAAATTGTTGAGATCCTTGACCACATCGTCCTGCTCGTTGGAGATCTGGTTCAGCTCGTTCTGCTGCTGATCCTGCTCGTGCTGCTGTTGCTCCCGCAGCATCTCGGTGGTGGCATCATCGCCGCCACTGCTCTCCGCGTGCTCATCCCGCAGCGGAATGTGCTGAATGTGGCTCTGATCTGGTTCCGTGTTGGAGAAGACCGGATGGTGATCGGGTCCCTCGGTGTCTTGGCGGGGCGTTGTTGTGGGTTCCGTGGAAATAATGGGTTCAATGCTCGTCGATCGCATGCTGGTCTCCTCTGGCAGGCTGCTCGGGACTGGCAAAATTGTGGTGAGCTCTGAAAATAAAGAAATACATTTCTTATTAAATTTATATGATTCAAAAAATATTTATTTTTAAAAGAATTTAATTGTAAACCTATAATAGAACTAAATTTCAAAGCTCTCATCCTTTCCTTTCTTTTACTTATGTGTTTTTTTTATAATTTTTAACAAATTTGGTCCTTTTTTCTGATTACTCTTAATTTAAATTTTTGAATAAAGAATATATGCCCAGAGAAATGTTTAGTTATCAATATTTAATAATAGTTTTTAAACTGAGAGAAAAGATATAACAACAAATGGATGGACGTTATTAAATAAATTAACTGATGAATTGATTTGTTTATGATTAGATATATTTTTTTAACAGCGCTTTAAAAGCCAGTAATAGATTTTAGTGCCTCATCGGTCCTCAAATAAAACACCGAAACATGGCAATATTAGCGCCAAGTGGTAAAAATTATGCGGTTTTTACGACTCCTTTCAACACACATTAAATAATATGAAAGATAAAAGTTTATAACTACACACAAAAAAATTTGCTTGGTAAAATTGACCAACAAAGATAGTTACGTAACTATTAAAATAGTTACGTGTATTTTGTTTTTGCTTTGGGTGTGTGTCTTTGCTAATTGTGTGTATTTTGTTGTTGTGGAATAACTATTTACTTAGTAGAATTGACAATTTTGCTGGTTGGGGCCAGTTTGACAATTATTACAGTTGATTTTACCAAGTTTTTTTTTGTGTGTATGTTAAGTTTTGTCACGTCTATGGAAATGTCTGAAAGTAAATATTGCAATGGGAACTAGGCTAGCTTGGCGAAGTGATTAAGCCGGACTTTTAGGTCAAATAGTAAGCAAATAAGATGGTCAAAGAATTACTTCAGGTTCCGTTCTAAATTGAGTCACTGATGGGGTAAACAAACTCTAAGGCTTTGTCCCACATTTACGGTAACTGGCGAACAGAATTCTTTTGCAATTCTAGCGGAAACCACGTAAATCGTATTGGAAATATCTCACGCGTCTCATCATCATCATCGCCATCCGCAGTTCGCATTGGCAACGCCATCATTGAAACGTAATTTCTGTTTTCGGCTCGTTTTTTTCCGCAGCATCAATTCCTCAAAATCTGCAAGGTATTCATTAAGCTCCGTCTGCCTGCGTCTTCTGCCTGCTGAATCATCGTCCATGGGTCGGTCCATTCTCGGAAGACTCGGGCGGACAAGCCCCGGCCAAAATATCAGGCAGGCCACATCTTTTATGATATAATTCTTGTTTCTCTTGGCTTTCTGCTTCTTTTTCTGAGTTGCTTGGCTTGTAAAGCTCTTTTGTGGGCTCAGGCAGACCCGGCAACTTGTTGTTCTTTGTGATTTTCTTTTCTCTCTGTTGGCTGGCCTCTCTTATATAATTACATTTGTTTTCGGGCATAGTTTCGGGGCGCAAAACTCATGTCATAAATAAATGACGACCTTAGTAAGGGGTCTTTAAGTTTTTTTATTATAAAACAGACACAAAACACTTGACTCGCCCATGGATGCCCAAGAGATTCAAGATTGTTTCTTCCCGAGTCGCAGAGGAACATTCAATTACGAGTTAATTCATTAATGGGAACTTGAACTTGATTGCTAATTGCTGCACATGAATGTGAAATAGTTTTAAAGAAGCTAAATTGATGAGAAACCATTTTCCTCAAGAGCCGATCTTTCAAATTTGAGTTCTCATTTCTCAAGTTAGTCAATCAATATTCTTTTGGCTGGGACATAATTATGTTTGATTACCCTGGCTGTCAAAGAATTCCAAAAATTTCCATTTGAGTTCTGCCTTCTGTCTCATTCCGGTAATAACTTTAAAATGGTTTAGCTGCAATTTTCAACGGACTTGAGCACTCGATCATCCAGTTGGAATGGTAAATAACCCTCGCACACACATCACTGACTCATGGAAGATTTTCTGGAGGGGAGACGGGAATGGAGTAAAATGCGACCCCATGGGGACGGCACTTACCCCGTCAAGTCCTCCGCCTAGACATGCCTACCGCGAGTGTGGGTGGAGGGGGAGTGCGACTGTCATGCATGCGTGGTAATAGGCATTAAAGCGGTCTTGGGTACCGGCTCCCTAAACCCTAGACCCTAGTCCCAAGTCCCTTGTTCCTGATACCTGGTGCAGACGCAACAGTTGTCGTCGCTCCAATAAGAAAAAAGAGAACTTAAACGAAATTTACTTTGGTACTCGACGCTTGCAGGCAGTCAGTCAGTCAGACAGTCAAAGACAGTCTTGCAGTCAGAGTCGGCATGCAACGAACGCCAATTTAGCGCTAAGAACCTCTTTGAAAAATACAACTCCGAAATGGAAATACCCTCAAGAAGTCAAGATTCAGGGATTTCTTTTTGGAAAGGAACAGCTCTTACATTTGTATCATTTTCAGATAGATATTCTTTCTATACTATTCCTTAACCATAAAATTTAATATAAAAACATTTTACTGAAGCTTACGATCGGGTTTTAATGATTTTGTATTAAATCATGTTCAAATACATCAACCTCTCAAAAGTCAGGGTATTAAACCTAGTTCAGCTCAGTTCAGTTCGTTAGCCGGCAGAGTGAATGGGTGAAAGAGGCCCTAGCCGATTTCTATATAGAGAGAACATCTTTATGTGTGTGCTTTATGTTTTAGTTGTTGCTTTTATTGTTGTGTCGGGACTGGAGCTTAGGGTTACTGACATGAACCTTGAATTTCAGTTCGTTATGCTGCTGCTGCCAGCCTCCAGCTCCATCCCGAGCTCTAGGTAGGGTTGCCATTGCAGTTGTGGAGCTCGGTTCTTGGTTCTGCGACGGGCTGTTTGCTGTCACGGTTAGTCGTTTATAATACGCTAACTCTTCGAGGGCCTTTGCGGTACTCCCACTCCTTGGTTTTGCCTGCTTTTACTTGGCGCACAATTTGTCTTTTACTGTCATTGATTTTCATTTTTCACCAGCACTCGTTAGGCGAGTCCAGGCTTCTTCGATTTATGTATGAACCAATATACATATAAATATATAGCCAACTGGTACATGCTACAAAGATAGAAGCGGATTGGTGGTCTGCCTTTCCGTTATGTATCTTTTTTCCTTGTGTTTTTATCCCCAACTTCTTCGACTGCATACGAAAGACTCAGACAACGAACTTGAGTTTCAATATCTGCATTGGTTCCTTTGCCTCGAATTGTACTGGGCGGTTTAGCATAGTTTATGACTCAACGCTAAGCCGGTCAGCCAGCTTGATTATGATATATATGCATGCGACAACGAATGCTAACCACCATCAGCACCGCAAACAATCACCCGAGGACAGGCCACTTATGCAGAAATGCAAAACTGCTGTCCGGTAGTTCAAACTCATTTGCGGTTTTTCTAAGTCGCCGCACGTTCTGCGGCTCTGGCAAACAAACAAATGAACAGACAGTTCGTCAGGGGAGTGGGAGATCGCATTGGGGGGCAGGGGTTGCGCAACGGGGCAAAGGGGCGTCCATAAGTGATGTGCTTAGAATTGACAAGCTGCCATGAAGCGTTGCATGCTAACCGGATGTCTTTGTTAGGTGGGATAGTGGTTCTTCTTTGGGGGCATGGTTGCCATTGATCTAGAGTTGATAATGCGTTAAATGCGATGGGAAAAGGGTTTCATGGTCAATTCATTTGGTTCAGGGGGCTCATTTAATAATGCTAATTTAGTGTAGGGAGAACCCGTATCTAAAAAAAAACTATTGTGTCTAACATCATATCATATTTACATGGTCAGAGTGCTAAACTCAATTTACACCTTTCGTATAAACAAATACAATTTTTTGAAACTTCTGTAAACTCCATATAATTAATTTCCACAACTTAAATTAAAAAGAATTTTCGATCGAATTCTGATATAAAATAATATATTTTTAAAACAACATGAATTTTCGAATTTAAGTGCTCAAGTTCTACATCTCAAAATTGAATTATGTATGATATTTTTTGCAAAGAAAATTAAATGCTTAAATATTTTAAGCCCATACAAATTTGGACACCTATCCTTATTTTTTCCACCCGAATAATACAGTTTTCCAATCTGTACAAATCATTTTTCCAATTTCCGCATCTATAATTTCGTACCATGCTGTACTGAAAGCACTGAACGTGGCCAACCGGAAGCGGTGCTTCAAACTGAGCCCTGCCTAATGACCATGCCCACGCCTCTGATCCCCACTAACCTGTCACCATTCCCTCCCCCTTTCCCCCTATCACTCTATTGGCCGAGTTTTGTAATGCGCAAAAAGTGTCAACAAAAATTAAACCGGCAATAGCAATCGGAAGAGAGGAGAGAGGAAAGGAAGGGAAGGGAAAGGCTTTACCTTTTTTGGTTTTGGGCAATGTAACGGTCATGCCTCAGAGTGTGTCATGAATCCGAAATATATATATACTCGTAAAAACACATACAACCGTATTATGCAGCTGTTGGCTGTGGTCCGGTTTTAGTTTCGAATTATAAACAAATTTGAATTGATTACGCAATATACCATGTTGCCTGCATTTGAATTCACTCGCATCTTTTTGGGTGTTAATTTTGATTATATTTTTGTTTTAATTAAGCCCAGCGTTTGAAGCTTTTTCCTTTGTATTTGTTTTAGAAATTTGCTGATGTTAATGAAATTGCACGGCCTTTGTCCAGAAAGATGATAATCCACAAAAGACGAGTATGGAAATTTGTGAAACGAAGTGTTAACTTTCAATGGCGCGCATGTTGAATTGAAATTATACATGGATATAGAAACCATTTTGTTGACCGAAAGACCTCAGAGTGATAATTTAAAGAATGATTTGTTTCCGGACTTTTCAAACAACTTCCAGTTCCATTATGAAGGAAGGGAAACAAAAGAACAGAGTACCCACACAGCATTATCATAAACTCATCTCAATTGCAGTTAACTGAGCTTGCTTCTAACCCAAATAGTTCTTGGCCTTTTATCGGCCTTTCTATCTGGCTAATGACATGAAAATGTGCTTAGGCCAGAGAGAGAGAGAGAAACCAAAAAAGAACAGTAATACACAATCAAATGGTCGGCGGTCAGTCAGGTATGTAAGAGCATCTGCGATAGGGTAAAATTCCTCAACACCAAAAAAACAACAGTCACAACAATATCATTAACAAGCAAAAGGGGAAGACGATTCAAACTGTTCGGCAATAAAGCAAAATTGTTTCCCAACCAGTGTCTGACCTTTTTCCCTCGAAAGTTCATGTGCATCTAACAACAACGAAAATGCAGTTTGACCCGCTGAAAAGAGGGAGGAATGTGGCGGTTGTGGAGGAGGAGGAGGCTCACCCGATGTTAAAGCCAAACAAGTTTCTAACACTACCAAGAGCGCGTGTCATTGTCCATTTAGAGTTCGAGCTGAAGGAGCCGAGACAAAGACCTCTGGCAGAAATAAGTATAAACAACGATATGACTAAACACAACGCCACTTAACTGGTGTAGTTGCCGCTCTAGTGGCATTCGTATCTGATCTCAATGGAATGACACCACACACTTTTAGCCAAGTGAATGCGAGTTGCTTGGCCGGCCATGAAATCGAATTGGAAGTGGAGTTTGGATTGGAATTGAAGCCAGCCGAGAGTGTGGAATTTGTACCGCTGACTAGCTTACTTGTAAATAGTGCCAAAGTGCGTTGAAAATTGAAGGTCAATCGAATGGCAAAGAGTAGAAAAACACAGATCGGTACGTAATCAGTAACAGGCTGAAGAAGTGCTATAAACTCACGTAAAATGTAGATAAATCAAAAAATGTATTAAAAATAATTTAAGATAAAACTGTACAAAAAAAGGTTTTTTTTAATTAAAAAATAATAGTGATAAATATATATTTTATATTTAAATGTTCAATATTATTGGATGTTAGAAATTTAAATAGATAATGTTGATTAATTAAATAATTGACCCGATTTGTCTTATGAGCATTGAGTAATTAGTATTTATATTCGCGAATTAATTGTTAATCAAAAACCTTTGATTCCTTCCATAAATCTTTATGCAGGAATAGTGTTATTTCTGCAAATGAAAATAAAGAAATAGAATGCAATACTTCCGCATCTTTGTGGCCATACAAAGTAATTGGATAACAGCTATTACTCCCCTTTACTAATATTTTAGCTCAAATAACAGTAGAAATTATTCATAACATGTAATTAAATTAATTTCCATTCTTCTATTTGAGGCTCCCGCTCTGAGCTCGGGCTTCCTGTCCACGTTCTCTCGCTCTCGGCACCGTTCAATGACACAGATAATTGCCCCAGCACACTCAACACACTCGCTTGGCCACTAAGTATTCGCAATTAAAATGCATTAATTAGCCGCACACTGCCTTTCTGTGCTACATTTTTCTCACTGCTCACATAAAAGTACTCATACATATGTGAGAAAAAGATATATGAAAATTATCTAATTGAAAAAATGCAAGCCAGCCAACGCATGTCTAGACCAGGGAGGGAATTGCATGATACTGTAAGTGGAATTGATGCCATTGCTTAATGCATATTTTCAAACGAGTTACAAATGAACTGAATTTTCGCCTGTATTTTGATTAGCGCCCCTGACATGAATAGGATTGAGTTCAGACTGAGGCCAGGCCGGGTTTTCACTTGCCTAACCCGTTTGGTTCTGTTCACCGGGAGGCTGTGGAGTGTTCGGTTGGCGGAGAAAGCCCACAGATCCGTCGTGGAAAACCCACTCGAAGTTCAAAGCACAAAAGTGATTTTTTCGACACTTGAGCTCGAAACATCTATAATGCTATATTTACGGCCAAAATGTTAATTGTCTCTGTCTGCACTTTCACGCGTCCCTCTCGCAAAACCCGCTGGATGCTGTGTTGAGTGTCAGCGTACAAAACCATAATAATAATGGCAGCAACAAAAAGCCCACCGGCTAACGGCAGACAATTAACAATCACGTAGTGTTTTTGCTGTTGTTGTATTTGTCACTCCACACATAACACTTAACGTATTTTTCGAACTAGCCGGTTGAAAAGCCTTTTTTAAGCTACTTTTACTTATCGGTTCATTATAGCGGTCGCATGAAATTCGCCAGCTAATCGAGCATGAACCCCAAAGCGAAAGGTACAGCGGTTCAAGTCAGAAATCACGCACCGAATGGCCACACCCTCCACAGAAATATTTCTCACACGCTGCCGAGATGGGTATCCTTGAAAAGTTCGAGAAAACAAAAGTCTTGTCTGCCTGCCTTTTTCTGCAGAAATTCTCTGTTACGCGGGCGAATAAATAAGAAACAGAAAAACAACAGCCATATAAATAAACAAGAAGAAGCTCACATGGGCGCAGCATACAAAAGACTTAAGCCACAAACTTGAGATTGTACCTCTGACTTGAGTGTATTCCATTCAGCAAAACTTAATGTTTTTGCATAAATGTTAACTTGTCATCCGAAAGCCCACCATCTTCGCATGGTTCAAATGATGCGGATTGTTTTCAATACCAAAAATCACGACAATCGTGCCAGAAATATGTAGATTTCACTTTGCTATGATTTGTAAAAATAATAAACAATCGACAAGTCCAGATAATAACAGGTCACTCAGCACTTTTCATTTTTATTTATTTTTATTTTTTATTTGCCGACCATTTTCCCTTGAAGAAAGTAAGCCGAAGACTGTTAATTGAGGTCGTTACCTCAGACCTTATACACATTATTGAATTTTAAAAATTTCGTGATAAGTTTTATTGTCCAGGGGACCTCGTGCCTGCCTATAAATAAATTTATTTATTTTTGGCAAGCCATTTTGAGTGCAGTCCCTGACTTGCAATGCCAACGCATTGAAAATTGCTCAATAGGATTTTGTCTGCATTTTTTGTACCTCCACCATATCAAGGCCATAATTTAGCACTCAAATGGGACCGCAAAATGGAAAATTAACATAAATGATTTATGTACTCGACTTTCAAGTACAACTACAGCCAGCTGTGGTGTGCAATTTTCCAACTCATTAGTGTTACTTTGTTGAATTTTTTCCGCGGCTTGTAAACAATTTGCTGGCCTCTGAATGTTTCTTTTGGCTTTGGGATTTTCCACAAAGCAAGTTGCCTGCCGAGCTGTAAAAAGGTCGATAATAGCGGGAGATTCCGAAAACACCGGGCCTTAAATTGTGTGGAATTTCATTAAAGAAAACCTTTATGAAATAACGAGTGACTTTTTATATTTTTTTTGTTGGTCATTAAAAATATCTGTTGACTAGTGTTGTTTCTATATTTGTAAATCTATTGAAAGTTTATAGTTAGCTTGAGTAGTTGTCTCAGTTGCTGCAACTATAACACAAAACCAGTTAATCAACTGTCCTAAGTCTTGCCCAATAATTGATTTGTAAATATATGTATTTGTTTTAATTATATAATCTAAATCCCCAATCCGCTAGCTACCCACTCAACGCCAAATAAATTAAGAGTTGGCATCACTTGAAATGCCCACTTTTTTATCTAATCAGGTGCGGTGTCTTCTCCAAGTTTGTAGGTGTTTCATTTATCAAATCTGTCAATGACTAATTGCTATTCATCTTTTCTAGCTAATTTCCTAGGTACATATTTATTTAATTAGCCCCCGCTAAAATACATTCCACGTTGGTGTACAAATGCCGACACCCAAAATTACCCGAAGCCAACCCAAAAGTGGCTTATGGTACGTAGGTTAAGGGCATGAGTCATGACTGTTGGCTGTTTTGCATTTAAATTGAGTAATTTGTGAAGGCTTACCTTACCATCGCCCCAATGTTTGTTGTTAAATCTCATTAACTTCCTCGTGGCATTTAGAGCAACCAGAAAAAGGCCAGTCCCCTTTATAGCAATACATTCCCATTTTCCATAGCAACAGCCTAAGCTGAATCGATCTGAACCTGTGTGTGGCCCGGCTAGGCCTCATTTTATCAAGTCATCCATAAAACAAGATGAGCGAGTATCAAAACAATGAAAAAACCAATTGATGTTTTTACGGGCACGCTTGCAACGAAGAGAATTTTGTGTTAAACTGACATTAAACCTAAAACAACGTTCAAGATAATTATAAAACTGTTACAGCCAAGAACTCGGCAATTAAACTGGCAACCCATTTTCCGAAACTTGATTGGCTTTGACAAAACGCCGAACAATGGAGCCTTTCACTTTTGCACTAAAGAAGTTTATTGAAAAAATACGTTTATGAAAGTTCATCATTCTATCTCAGATGAACCGAAACATGTTGGAATGTTCTAACCAGTTTCTCGTTACTTTACATATGTATTCTTAAAGAATTAATTTTAGTTCACTCTCAAAAATGTTTGAAATGAATAATAAAAATATAATTTGAATTTTTATTTAATTTTAAATTATATTTTAAAATAAAATTAATTAATTAAATTAATAAAAATGAAATAATATTTTAAAATTAAATGTATATTAAATAAAAATTGCTTTAAAATAAATATTTTAAAGCTTCTGCATTAAAATTCTATTAAAATTAACTTTGCTTCATTCAAATGCTATAAGAATATGTTCCTGAGAAAGCTTTTAGATTTAGCTTCTGGCTGAACAATTTTCATATTTTCACTTTGATATGCCGCACAATTAACTAAGTAATTCAACAGGAAACCGCTCATATCTCCAAATATTCTTCCACCCATTAATAGACAAAAAATTTCTCTTGTTCGCTCCATTTAACCGAATCGGAAAATAATTATGGAGAAATGGCTTACAGATCGAAACGAAATCGGTAAAAAGGGCGGACCAGAAGTCACGCACCGGCGCGGCGTTAATTGGTGGCTCAGAGAACGAGATTTGATTACGGCCCAGAAGGTGAGATTAAAGTGTCTGGCCGGAGATCGGGATGAGATGCCTCATCTAGTCGAGCGTCGTCGCGTCTAAGCGGCATCTATAATTTTCATGGCTTTTGGCTTGGACTTGGGCTTTAGAGACTCACCAGTTTCGGCCGCATTCGATTTGTTGGCAGCCTCAGTTGTTGTCGTCGTGGAAGTGGAAGTCGTTGAACCATCCGCTGCCTCGGTGGTTATGTTGCTGCTTTGTTCTACGGCAATTGTGGACGGAGTTTCTGGCGTTGCTGGTGTTGTGGTGGCTGCTGCAGCGTCTGGGGCATCTGTTGTGGTATCCAAAGGTGGCATCGTTGTGGCCGCTGCATCCTCGCCTGCAGGCGCAGACGCCGCTTGCTCAATTTGAATGCCAAGCAGCAGTAATCCGCAGAGAGCGGCAAGGCACATTCTACTCCACATGATTGCGGCCGAGTCGCCTGAGGCTTTTCTTCTTCTACACGTTTGCATTTTGGTTAATTTTTCTCCCTTTTTTTTTGGGTTTTTTCCTCTTTGATTTTTTCTCACACGTTTGCACTTGTTATTGTTAATTTATAGTAATCTTCTATAAATATGGAATTAAATAAATTACATGTACTTTCAAATCGTCGAAAGGTCTCGATAACTCATTACTGACTTTTGTTCACTAGTTATTATTTAGTTTTCTCTTTTAAGTTTTGGGATTTTCTTTTGCGGTTATTTAAGTTCACACGACATTTGTCGGCAGCGGTTTCTGTTATTTGTCATTGGTTCGGTTTGGTAACCCCAAATGCTGTCATTTCCGTTGAAAGTCGGTTGAATAACGATCTCTCAAGTGTCAAGTGTCTATATTTTGTCAGCCGATTTGTTGAGTGATTTGTTAGATCACACAGCGAATTACTGGGAAAGTTGCTTATACGTATTAACTGGGAATATGGCAAATTATTCGGCTGTAACGTTTACTTATCTCTCAATAAATCTTTTTTTGGGGGAATTTCTAAGTTCTGAGAAGGTTTTTGTTACTCAACAATGTAAAAACCTCACCAAGCTCTGAAAGTTTGTTAAATATATTCAAGATTGCTGCCCTGAATACTAAAATATTTCTTACATCACACATTTTTATTATTGCCATTTTTAGTGTGAAAGTATAAGCTCCTTCAATGCCAACACTCAAAAGAGTTCGTTTCCCAAGTCTTTTGTTTTGCCAGATTTCTGTGAATGTTCAATATGCCCAAACTTTTAGAAACCTGTGTAGATTTACGATATGAAAATTGTATTTAGCATATTTAATTTAGATTTACAACTCTAAAGCCTAAACCAAGAGCACCTAATAAATATCTTTCATTTTTTGGGCTCCACCAGCACTATGTTTACTTCTCACCATTCAAATAAGAAACTAGGCAAATAAACCAGCATGCCAAAAACAAAGCCAACAAATTGGGCTCTAGGAAAGAGATATACTATGTGTATGCAAGGCAGTCGATGCTCATGCAATGCGCTATAATGCAACGACAGCAACAAAAACCTTAGACCCAAATTGCGATAGCGAAAATATTTGAACCGGTTCCTACGGCAGCAGCAGAAACTGCAACTGAAAACGGCTGCAGACCGCAGAATGCGCTCCAAAGCCTTTTTGGCCAAGTTAGCTCAAAGGCAATTAGACAGCAGGCGGCTATATTTATTCTATGTCTGTTGGCAAACATTAATATTTGTTTTAGCTAGTAACCAGTGATGTCATTGTAAAAGTTGGTGGCTATTTGCACTGACATTTCACATTTCACTCTCACTCCTTTTATGTAGAAATGGCAAATGGCAGAAAGCAGACAACGAATAAAGCGTTTCGGAGGTGGAGGGAGAAAACTTGTTTTTGGTATTTTCAACGGAATGTTTTCGCTCGTGGTTCTCTTTTCTTTCGGTTCGACTGTTGGGCTGTATATCGTATATTTCACTTCCAGATCTTGTGTTTGTTCAATAAGAAAGCAAAGATTTGCATAAATCACACACACAGGGGTACACTTAAAACGAAGATTAGCACCAACCCGGCGAGAAAAAAGGTAGTATCTTCTCTTATCTGGCCACGTTTGTGGGCAGGCAGCGCGGGGTATGTTCTCGGAAAATAATGCGATCGCACACGGATCGCAACCGCTCCGTCTCAATCACGACCACCAACTGATCTCTCCGGCGGCATTAAGGCACGGATCTTGGCTGGAAGCGCTGCCAACTCACCACGGTCTGCAGGCGGCCAACAGGTAACTGGTTTCCTCTCCTCCACTCTCCGGCCAACTGTGTTGACTATGGCTCTGCTCGTTCTCCCCCGTCAGCTGGGCTCAACAGGTGAGAGAGCCAGAGACGGAATACATAATACCCATTACCCTGGTTGAACGCTCGCTCTCACCCACACTCAGGTGTGTCTAGGCTGTTTCGGTTTCTGTTTCTCTTTCTGTACCTGTATCCGTATCGGTATCTGGACGTGTGGGTGTTCGTAAGGCCCTCTCTAGAAGTCGTCGGATCCGAAACAAGACGACCATGATGCATACACAAGACTGGGGTTTTTTCTTTTTGGCAAGGCAACTGCAATAGTCAATTCCTTGACAAGTGAACTCAGCGAACTATTTGAACTGTCCAATTGGCTGGCGAAAAACTCAATCCCATTGAAAAACCCAAGACAAGCCGAGCTGGCATTCATTGTTCCGATTACGCCTACGGTTTGGGTTTCTTTCTTCTTCTACTTCTTTGTCCAACTCGCTGAAAGAGCTCTGAAGTCGAATCGGATTAATGCCCATGCATCTCCATGGATGCAAAGCGCTTATGAGTCAGGGATGCTGGGGGTCACAGATGTATTAAGAGATTTATCCCTTCTCACTTTATAAATTAAATTATAAAAGAAAATGTCTTCTATTTCGAAAGAGTGATAACAACCATCACTCTATAAAATGGGTATATTGGACCTTCATTAATTTAGAAATTAACATAAGAGGTATACATACAATACATTATAAGTTTCATCTAATTGAAAAAATTCCATTATAAGAAAAATTAAAAAGGTAATATTTTAAATTATGAATAAACATTTGTATCGAGTATGGCTAAATCTCCTTCGCCCAAATAAATAATGTGTACAATAATTTTATATTCATATGACAAATATGTGAAAAAATTTAAGTGTATTTAATAATTACTATTTATGTATGTATTATCTTAATAGCTAGAAAAGGTTCAAATGTTTTTAAAACGTAATCCGTATTTAAATATAGGAATTGTTTGAATTTTTACTTTTATTTTGCACATAAAATATTAAAGTTGCGAATGGGAACATAAAATAAAACCAGACACTACAGGAAATTCCAATTTCTATCAGCGAACCCACATAACAGGCATTCCCAAGGCTTTATCTGCGGAGCTGCTCCCCCAAATATTAAATCCACCGATCAGTGATCAGCCGCCATCAAATGCCATCGATGCAAATATCAATCCACCATTTGGGTTTGGAGACGCACCCAGAAACCGTCATCACACATCAATGGCATTAGTTGGCCAACCGTCAGTAAGAGGAAATGTGTGTTCAAAGAACTCGCACCACTCAAATCAAATCCAACTCAACGCGACTCGCAGACGTCGAAAAGTATCAAATGTGCACAGAGTTCCTTTGTTATTGTGGCTGCTCTTGTGGTTGCATATATTATAGTGCAAACATAAAAGAATAATGCAGAAATGCGCTTTTTGGTGTTGCACAAACACTGCCGAAGTTGCATTGTCTCCCTTTGTTTTTTCTTGGGCTTATCGCACTGTCATTGAGAGGCTGCTACTGCCGAAGAATAAAATACAAGAAAAACATTGAAAGATAATAATAATAATGCAACTTTAGTTTATGCACTCGGTTTTTGAATGGAGAAATTTTTAAGTTTCCTAAAGGAGAAACAATGTCTGTTGGGACGGACCACGTTTACTTTATTTTTAGTCGTTTGCGGTTAAAAACTGTATTTGCTTACAAAAATGTACTAAATTTAGCGAGTTTTGGGTTGTACAAAAATATTTCTAGGGTGCACTTCGGTTTAAGGACTTTTAAATGATAAGATAGGATGCTAAATAGCATTTACATCTAATGGACAAAAAAGTACCAACTTTCAATGGGACTTCCTCAAAGATAACGACAGATAGATAATTTCCTATCTCAAATGGCCTCAGACATAAGCACCCACTTCCCTCCGTCATTGGACCTGGTAAACCTGATACCTGTGTGATTTGTTTTACCCAATCGCATGCAATGTGATAGGAGACGAAGAGCAGCGAAAGTTGTTCAATAATAAATTGGCTTAATTAAAAGTACAATCTACATAGAAACTTGAAATTAAATTCGAAATTAGCGAAAATGCCAAATGAATCCAAATCCAAAAGCCATTTCCACATTATATAAAAACGCGAAAAATGAAGTTTTCGAATGCCATCGCATGGTTATATGCGAGGGGCCAAGTTTTCCACCTGCTTTTTGTTGGTAATGTCTTCATTCGCGTTACACATGAACATTTCATGATAAAACTTAAAGAGAGTTGGCCAAACTAAGGCCACGAAACCAGCCGAAATCTCTTTCAAGTTAATCTCGATTCGAGTCTGTTTCAAAAGCCACCGAGACCGAAATAAAAGAAATAAAGTCGGTGCGCTTTAAATTGGCTTAGTTTTCCTTATTTGTTCACTAAAAGCATTTAACCAATTTGCTTTGCTCCGAAGTCAAATATTACGTCAATATTTTTGGCTTATTTTCGGGTTTCTTTGTTTGGTCTAAATTTGATTGTTTATTATTGGATGATTAAAGTCAAATAAATCAAGGCGGGGAAGGCGATAAATAAGCGGAATATAAGTGGTGTTCGAGCTTCCAAGATTTATTTATTTGAAAGGTGTGCAGTCTGGTATCTTCAGTCTGTCATTAATTGGATTTAATCGGATTTATTTGTCCAATACCATTGGAATAGAATTTCCTCATCAGCGAGTGGTCGTAAAAATTCTGTTCTGAAAAATTAAATGTTTATGTAATTAATCCAAAATACACAACTTTGTAACCTTTTATTTTCGGTTTCCCCACTCCGTTTAGTATTAATATTTCGCAATATATACCCATTAAAGCTGTTTAATTGAGCCAACACAAGTGCAAATCGTATGGCCAACGAACGTGGCCCAAACCCAAAAAATGTGTAGCAGCTGCCATTGTGGTGTTGTTGCTGGGGCTGCTGCCGTTTATTGTCAAAGCGGTTGGGCGACATGCCACCAAAAATGATTGACAATCACTTTACAAACCGTTTTCATTGCAGCCGGGGACTGCGACAAAAACAAGGCGCACACTGAGAAAAACAAAGACCACACTCACAGCAGCACTTCCCCTTTTTAGCAGCCAGTAACCAGTTGCATATGAAAGTAAAAGTAAAGCAAATCCACATGCACAGGCAGCGTGTAATATATACACAAAATGCATTTAAATGCAGACTCGTTCGGGCCGACGGAGAGATATATGTATAAATGCGGCTATATGTTTTATATATATACAAAGCAAACAAAAGGCAAGCCGGTGCGAAGACAGCCACACCGGTTGTGAGTGCAGACACCGCTCAGACAACTATACCCATATAATATACCCAAAGCCTGCACATAAGCACATAGGTATGCATATATATACCTATATGGCCGCTAATGAAATGCGTTCAAAAAGGCCGCTGCGCCTGCCGAACCGATACCCAGATGCTGATAAACAACCAGAAAACAAAACCCAAGCTCAAGCTCAAAAATAACCGAAACTTCATTTCGAAGACATGACATCATATGTGCTGCATAATCTTCTCTGCCGGGATTTAAATTGGCTTAACAGAATTTCTTTGAATATTCGACTCGTGACTCAAAAGGTTGCCCTGGGAATTCTTTGCGACAGTGAATTTATTTTTCGGCCTTCGGTTCGCTTCAGAAGTTTTATGGACAAATTACGACTTTTGTTTAAAAAACATAAATTGAAATTAGTGATCAAATAAGTAGCTTAACTGTGTCAGTCTTATTTTACTAAAAAAACTAATATTCAACAAGGATTTATAGTATTTCAAGGAATTTTAGGACTCTGTTTTTTATTGTTTAATGATGAGCAAAAATTGTTCTTGATTTGATGTCGATTCTATCTTAAAACGTTAAATATAAAATTCGGTTTCGAGATCTTTAATTTATGAAGAGTAGATATATTCTACTCTAACATAAGAAGTATAATTTTATCAATGACCGTAAAAAAAACCCGGCTAATTTACAAATTAACAAATCTGGTTTAACATCGTCTGAATTATAATTCCATTTGGTCAGTCGCCCGATTTTGGTTTCAGAATTTACACCTTTTTTGTGGTGCATAAATAATTTTTAATGATAAGAATTGAAACGTTAAAATGTATAAATTTTACCGAGAACTAAACTTAGAAATAAACCGAGTCGTTGACACACTGGCCAGTCAATCAGCCCCACCTGACCATGACCATGACTTCGGACTGCAGATCTTCTCACGATCGTTCGACTTAGGCAACCACTGTTTTTCGGCGTAGCAAAAGCCATTAAATTGATGCATGTATAACATGACACCAAGCTCAATAATAATTATAATAAATCTGTGCCTTCTGGCAAATGGCTTGTGAAAGTTTTTCACACAGGAAGCCGGCCGCGATTTATGCAACTATTTATTGGTTATTGTTGTTTTTTGGCACTCTCTCATGCAAATTGCATGGAGCTCAAGGCTGTTGCGACAAAGTCGTCGACTGCATACAAAATGCGAAAATGTGATTCACATTTCGGCTCATGTGATACGGTTGCTAAAAAGCTGTCAATCGACCTTCACAAGTCGAAAACGTCACCAAAATCGTGTGTTCGAGAAAACCCTAATTGACATTTTATTAACTTCAAGACGGCGTCGGATACCGTACGAACTATTTAGCATTTGGGCGGCGTGGAGAATTACGCGGATTTTTTCGAGTGCCTTTAATGACTCATTAGATGGGCATTTTTCAAGCGTCAGCCGAAACGCCATTAATTTTGACCACTTGTCCGGCCTCAGACACTGAATTTAACGCTTAATTGTTTACAAAACGGCATGGCTATTTTGATATAATTAATAATTATTAAATGGTTATACAAACGTTAAGGTGATGTGGGCTTCGTTCGTGGATTTCAGATATGCTGGCCCACTTCAAAGTCATCGAAAAACGGGCTATAAAATTAATAAACCATTTAGAATGGCCGGCCGAATGAGAGATTGTGAATCTTGAGAGCAATAAAAACACACGAAGGCGAAACTTAAAGGCAGCGAAAAGATCAAGTTGAAGACCCAGAAAGATGCAAACAAACAAATATACATTGGCCTTGAAAAATATTTATTTGCGAATATATTATTTAAATAGAAACGAATGCAGCTTAGTAATTCAGATATGATAATGAATTTTTTCCCTTCCTATCGATGGAATCCTGTTGCTCTTGAAGGAATGTTAGAAGGTACAAAAGCAACGATCATTGAGCAATATAAAACCTCATAAACTTTAGATCCGCTTAGCCATCAGTTAACTGAATACGAATGCAGACCATTTATTAGAGTCCCCCGCACTTCGATGTCGTCACACGGTGCGTATACGCGATTAGGCATGCACGAGTGAACTTGGCCCCCAAGTGAAGTCGAGTCACTGCTCATTTGTCTGACTTTAATTGCGACGATTGTTGCAGCCGTTTGGCTAACTGACTGATAAGCGTTTAATTTGATTATCAGGGGCTGGCGTCTAGTTTGGATCGAAATTTATTAGCTGTTAAAGGTCGAAAGTCAGCTTGATTTTGGGCCATGGCCTGGGTGTACCAATGTGACCTCTTAATTAAGCAGCCGGCGACATCTGCTGAACAAGTTTGTTGTCCAAGTCTTTTGTTCTAGAACTGAACTTAAGCGGCAAAAGAGCTAACCACTATTATTGCCAAGTTCTTAATTGTGAGCTCGAGTCCCATTGACATTTAACGGATAACTGGTCGTTCCGAGAGAGGCGCAAATCATAATCTAATCGAAGTGCCGGTCTCGAGTTAAAGCCGATCGGCCAGATCGACCACGAGCGGCAGCTGTTAAGCAAGAATGCCAAACCGCTCCGCTGAAGGCAGTCCACTTTTAAGAACAGCACGCAACCAGACTGAATCAACAATAGCCGGCTATTGTTGCCATATTCTCGATTCCGTTCCAGGGCAACCGAAATCGGGGTTATCAGTTCACTAAAAGCGGTTGTAACAACAGTGTTGTGGGGAAATAAATGATAAAATTGACTAAGGAATAATTTAAATTTTAAATATTTCTGAGACCTGCTACACTGAAAAAAGCGTGAAGGACTACAGAAATTTATGCAAATCAGGTCGACTAAGTATGACGTAATATACTTTGGTGGTTTCTATATAAATAAAAAAGATGTTGTAACGTCTTTTTATGATAAAAATAATAAAAAAAGAAATAAAATGTAATAATGCCTATGAATAAATATTTTAAATATGAATCTCTTGTTCTTAAATAAAATATTGAAAGGTATACATTTAATAAGCATTTATATACATAAATTAATTTTATAAATTTTTTTGGTTGCTGATATTATTTCAACATCTGGAAGTTATTCGATAACCAATAAACCCAAATCTTATAGCGCATTGGTCTCTCCACATTCCTTGGTTGGCTTTCTTTTTTGTGCACACATTTTTTTGTTGCTGCCTTCTCTTGTGATTCTGTTATTAATTTATTAATAGTTTTTGCCACCACGGTGAGCAGAAAAACCCGTTGTCGCTACTCTATTGGCTGGTCATGGGGTTTTGTTTATCATGAAAATTCTAAATGGCATGCTCATGTCATTTGCTAATTTTTTATGGCTCCTAAACGCCAAAGCTGCAAAGCAAGTTCGCCGCTCACGTCGCTCAGCAAAGACCTTGACTTTCTTTTTGGTAAATGAAACATTTCTCCGACTCCGTCTGGCTACAATTAGCTGGCCATAAAAAAGTTAGGGCTGGAGTTGACAAACTCCACGATACAATGCTGATTTTGAAAGCAAAACCGTTTGCCTGTGTGTAGAAAGTCAAAGTCGAGGCGTTGACAATGCGTTTTGTTGACTCACTCACTCGCGGTTTCTGCGAGTTTCGAGACATTTCACTTGTTGGCATGCAAATTCTGGGGCTATTAGAGTCACTGGTCGGGCAGAAAAGAGTGCAGGAGCCGGCGGATATCCATTTCGGAACAACAAAAGGCTCTCATAAATTTCTGAACTCTGATACCCGGCTTTTGTTTAAGCCGGAACAATGGCAAATCAATTAAGCTTGCCGCCTGGCCAGTCAACTTTTGTCTGCCTTCCGCCTGTACATTTATCACCTATGGCTCGAGCACTTTGCGCAGACGCAGGTAACTAGTTTTCACCGCAGCCACCTAAAACACACATTTCAAGGCAATAAACTATGTTTGGCCATGTAATTCTCCAACGTCTGGAAGTGCACTCCTGCGCGTGTGTCTGCGCAAAATGCATTTCCATTTCGTTTTGTTTGGCCCGGTCTCTGTTTATTTTGAGTCTCCGTGGGGAATGTTGACCGTGCATGTCATTCGCATTTAGTTTTGAAAGTTGTTTGCTTCCTGCTGCTTCACGTCGCGGCTATTTTTCCATTTTAATTAAAAACACATCACCTCTGGAGGCTCCTAGCCATTTATATGTAAAATTGCCTTAACTCCTGAGCTGCTTAATAAATAGAAGAATTTTCAATTTGCGAACTTTTCGACTCGGCGCAGAAATTGAACTGAATGCCTAAAAAGAAAGGGCCGCCAGCGCAAGGAAATCAATCAATACTAACCCACTCCTGACGACACTTCAGCTGCTCTTGGCCCAGTTTGTGCGTTTAAACGAGCTCATTGAGTGGCCATTTGCACTTAAAAAGGCATATAAGACGGCATCAAATGAAAAAGCATAAAAAGAAACAAGCTTAATGTACAATTGAAATAATAATAGCAATTCGCATTTTGAAAAATTAAGTTAACGCGCCTTCTTGGTATTTTAATACCGAATAACTGACGATTGTAAGTACCAAATCGAATTGTTGATTTTGAATTGGCGCCAATTGTCGAATAACATCGATTTATTTTATCAATACTTAGCCGCGACACCCTCCACATTTAGCGAATACACCGTCCCCAGTATCGATTACTTACCATCTCTATCGATTTTAAAGTGTTGAAAAACCTCGTTTTTTGTTTTAGCAATATTTAAGTCGAATTTCGAATTATTTTAAAAATAAGGCATTAAGAGATAATAAAACATTATTAAAATATTCGGACATGGCCAGCACCTCCCGTGCAGCTAGAAGCCAGAATGCCAGTCATTCCCAAGCAACACAACCACCAATTCGAGAGGTGGACGATAAGGTTCGCGCCATTTTAGCTTACATCCTCGATCACACAGCCCAGAAGATTCCCATCAAGGACAAGGATTTGGTGCCGGCGGCTGGCGACAGGAACGAGCTGAAGAAGCGTCTGCCGCTGGTTACAGAATTGCTGGCCAAGCGATTCGGAATTTTGTTAACCCCGCTGGATGCGGCATCCAAAACATTCATTTGCATTGCGGAGGAGCCGGTGGCCTCCATTCACGAGCTGACTCAGGCACAACGACCCCAGTTCACGCTGCTGTACATCATCCTCATGTACATCTTCCTGCGCGGCAACCGCATCGAGGACACGAAGCTGTACGGCATGTTGGAGATGCTGAATATCCAGGACGAGGCGCACGGCTATTTTGGCGCCAATCCGCGCAAGCAGATCGACGAGACGTTCGTGAAGCAGCAGTACCTGAAACGGGAGCGCTCCCAGCTGAGCGCCTACGACGACCCCAAGACCTTCTTCCTTTGGGGTCCGCGAGCCAAGGCGGAGTTCACCTTCGAGCAGATCGTGCAGTTCGCCTCAAAGCTGCTCAACCAGCATCCCAAGATCTTCGATCACCACCTGACCATGGCCCAGGAAGGGGTAAATGCCGAGCAGTAGGATCTGCAGTTGCTTAAAAAAATAACATACAATATGATATATTTTGTAGACTGTGTCTAACATAACGATACATAAAAGTACAAACAAACGGGTTAAACAAATTAAATAAATGTTGTTAATGTAAATAAAAGGTAAGTTCTCTATGCGATGAGAAAGTGAATGCAATATATATTGCAGTACAGTACTAGCTAGTTGTTATGTTATCTTAAGCAAAGCCAAATTTTGGCCAGATAGTAAGCTGATATATCAATAATATTAATAGATCAATGTATCTATAAGTTAGAGTTAGGTTCCCATTCATTATCACCCAAAGGTTTATAAGCTACGTCTGATCATAGATTTATAAAAACAGCGCGCCTTTTCTATTTATTTAAAAACTATAATTCACAACGGAAACATAGACACGCGCCTCTAATACTTTGCATAGTCTGTGTCCATTATGAGTTTTCCATCCTTGTCCTTTAAGCGAACACGACCGTTGGAGTAGCGCGTCTCTTGGCTGCCATCCGGATAGACCAGCTTGACAGTGCCATCCGGGTATTCTCGTCGTTTGTTTAGTTTCGTATGTATCTCCTTTTGGCCATTTGGTAGATTAAGAATCTTGTCACCGTTCCGGAGCTGCACTAAGTGGGTTCCATCCGCATAACGCCACTCCTCAAGTTTCTCTGCATCGCTGGGATCCACCACCTTGATGCTGTTGTTGGGAAAGTGGATCTCGATAGTGCCATCCTTGCGGCGATGTTCGGTCTGTCCATTGGGAAACTCGAGAATTTCCAAACCATCCAGGTAGGAGGTGTGCCAGGTATTGGTCTCAGCATAGTAATACTTCACTGTGCCCTCCCTGATGTCAGTCTCCTTTATGTCTTTGTTGAAGTACAGCATGCGAACGTTCATGCCATCTGCGCTTATCTTCTTTAGATTCCCATTGGGATACCAAATGTCCTTGCTGCCATCCGCATTCATAATCTCCCGCTTAAAGTCGCTGCTGGAGTTGGCAGCCGGTGGGCTATCGTCCTTGGCTTTCACTGGTGCCAGGACTTCTTCTACGTCTCCAGAGCTACTAGAGGCAAAACTCTCATCCAAAGCCTCCGGCTTTTTCTTGTTTCTGCCCAGGGAGCGACTGCGACTTCTCACTTGGGCACTCCCGCTGCTCTGGCGACGATTTGGCGGTTCTCTTTGCTTGACACCCTTTCCAGCAGTGCCATCCAAGGATTGAGCGCGGCGTCCGTTCTCATCGAGCACTTGGGACGCAGAGGTAGACGGCAACTAAAAGAAGATTTTAGTTAAATTCCGCTGAAACAAGATTTACTACTTTTTCCCATACTCACCACCTTGGGTGCCAGCCGGGCAATGTTTCGGTTGATCTCCTGCAGCATCTTGCTGTTGTTCTCACGGCCAATCTTGACCAGCTCATGCTCCAATCGCTTGTTTTCCCTGCTTAGCAGTTCGATCTCGTCCCTGAAGTTGCGCTGCTCCTTCTCACTGGCCCGCAGTTGAGCTCGGAGACGGGCCTGTGCCGAGACGTGAGTCTGCTCCTTCTGCTTGAGCTGCAACTGCAGTGCCTCTAACTCCTGTTTCAAGGCAGCGATCTCCTTTTTTTCTTTTGTGTTTGCATTGCCCTTCTGGAGCCGCATCTGCTGCTCGAACTTGCGGCGCTCCTCCTCGATCTTCATGCGCTCGTCGTGCAGGTAGATCTCCGCTTGAATCTTTTCGTCGTGGACGCGTTCCATGGCCTCCATGTGATCCTGTGTGCACTTGGCCTGATCCAACTCGTGCTGCTGCTTGAGGCGAAGGAGCTGAGCATTTTGCGCCTTGAAGGTAGCTATCTCGGTTTCAAGTTCCTCGAGACGAGTCCGAACTAGATTAGCCTTCTCCTGAAGCTCTTGGGTCAGGGGTTCCTCTGGCTGCTGACTGGGACTTGACCTTTTCTTCTGTTCCAAAGCCTGAAAGAGAGCCGACTTGAACTGTTCGAAGAGCTGAATATTGGATCCGTCGTTTAGGCTGGTTGCATCGGAGTATTCGTTGGTGTCATTGGAGTCGGAGAAGCGCACTCGCACTTGTGTTTTTCCCACCTGGATGGGTGTCGCTGTCAAGGTCTGGTCGCTGGACTGCTGTTCATACCCCTCTTCGTCCTCCTCCACTTCGTGGATCTGCACTTGGTCCACATGCGGTTGCAAACGCATCTGACGCACCTGCTGCGTGACTACGATATGATCAGAGTCATCAGCTATGCCACGGCGCTGATCCTTGCGAGCCATGAAGGTGCGAATGCAGCTGGAGTTCATATCAAAGTTGCCCTCAGTGGCCTTCTGCTCAAGTAGCTCGAATATGCTAACATTGCTGTCATCCTCCACTCGGATTTGAGCTGAGCGCCTTTGGATTTGAGCTGGCTTAATGCTTTGTGTGTCCAACACCTTGGCCCAGCAAACTCCTTGCAAAGGACTGGCCTCCGAGGAGGCTTCATCGTCGGCATGAGTGGTTGGTACGGCTTTGTTCTTCTGCTCCACGAAACGAACTCTTGGCGAGATGCTGGAGGCAGTGGTGGAGGAGGCGTAGGAAGACTTGAGATCTGGCGTGGAGCTGCAGACGTTCTTGGAGTTGATTAGCACCTGCTGGAAGCGCTGCTCGTTGAGATCGAGATTTGCTGGGGGTTTGGAAACTTGAGCAGGGGCAGGAGCGGGCGGTGACTTGCCCTTCTTGAGGATGCCCTTCCTTAGCTGTGGCGTCCGGAATTGTGGGTGTGCATTGGCGTACTTGTAACGCGGCAGGTTCTCCAGACGCAGCTGGTCGGGATTGATCTTAAAGCGCTGCTTTAGACCTTCGCCGCGACGCAGGAAAGGACGCTTAGGCTTTGCCGGCTGGGGACTGGTCAGAGGAACCTCCTGCTCCAACTCCTGCTCGTCCAGATCAGCCGCGAGCCGTGGCATTTGTATGGAGGGATCCTCGTCCCACTGCGACTCCTCCAGCACACTGTTCTCCCGGCTTTGCGCCTCCTGGTGAAGCAATCCCAGCATTTTGTACATATTGCGCTGTTCCAAGCCGAGCAGAACGCGCTGATTGCTCTGACGCTCCTGCAGCAGCCGCTTCTGCTCGTCCTGCCAGCGACTAAGTGCCGCCAGACGCTGGGTGATGGCCTCCTGGCTGAAGGCCGTTCCAATGGGACTTTCGCCGCTCTGCTGCATTCCTATCTTACATTGATTTGCTCGAAGACTCCTATTTTGTTTAGACGCTGTACGCGTAGCGGAATTTAAAATTATGAGAGCAGTTGTCCAACACTGCAGATCTGGCAACTCTGCAACCAGGGATGATGACCAAACCATAATAATGGAAATTTATAAGTAATTTGTATTTAAAATGGTCTATATTATAAACATTATTAGCTTAAAGCGTAATATCTATGGAAACTATATATCCGGATCCGCTTCCTCCGGCTCATCAAAGTCCTTTACATTCACGTCGGCATCCTCGCCATATTGCAAAATACTGTCAATTTGCAGCAGAAGGTCGCCCACGCTCTCCTCGTCCTGGGAGTCCAACGGGAAAAATCTCACCAAACTGCAAAGAATAATATTTAAATTAATTTAAATTTTCAAATAAAAAACAACAAACATATTTTGCAAAGTGGCAACGCCGCCGCATCGCTCGCAGCCCTCGTATCTCACACAAAAGCATTTTTCGACGCGTCGCAAAAGAAAATGTGCTTGTGCAATTAAAATTAGACGGAAAAACTAAAAATAACCCATATTCGGTGCACCCAACTGCAAGGAATTAGTGCATATGCGGTAATTGTGCCGCATTTGCAAAAACGCGCGCAAATAGTGAGCTGACGAAATACCACCAAAAATCCCAACCAACAAATCCCAGGCAGCCAGCAGCTACAAAAATCGCCTAATTTACGATACAAAACACTTTTCGGGTGCAAATCGAAAAACGCTGAATTCCGGGCACGGGCAAAACACCGCAGGAATTCAAAAATGGAGACTCCTGTCGAGGAGCACGGCATGGACCTGTCCAAGGTGTCCGTGGTGCGGTCCGCCAAGGGCGTGGATATGCTCTGCGTGGACGACTATCTGTACCACTTCGATCGCATCGGGCGGAACAACACCTACCGATGGCTGTGCAACAGACGCAAGGACAAGGCCACCCCCTGCAAGTCCCGCATCTGCACCTTGCTGCCCGATCCGCTGGACAAGACCCGCCACGTCGTCGTGGACGTGGTTCTGGCCCACATCCATCCGCGCTGCAGCGATCACGAGGTCAACAAGGTGGCCCAGCGCAAGCGGCTCTCGGTGATGATGATGAACGACGCCTACAGCACCACCCAGCCGAAGAGAGCCCGCCAGTACGAGCGCGCCAACGCCGGCATGAATCCGCCGGAGTTCATCTACGGAGGCATCGACGCCTCCGCCGTGGAGGCCTCCTTCCAGTTGGACTTTGAGGTACGACAGCAGTCCAACTGTACCTGGCTTATGCCCCTGAAATTATCTTTATGCGTATTCTATCCCCTATTATAGAAACAGTTAAAATTGCGATTTATACCCCCGAACCACCTTGACTAGGAAAATCCGTCTCCTTAAACTGTTATTTTCTAGGATACTTTTTAATGTATTGATACCTCTGGTTTTGTGTAAACAATATTGTATAAAGAAAACTATAATAACATCTCATCAGCTCAGTATGAATTTCCTGGTTTTAAAACCAACTTTTATCGCAATTATTGGTTATTTATTTCCCATTCAATTTAAATTAGCCAAAACCTAACTGAAAGGTCGTCTTGAAAGCCCGCATAAAGGACTATAAATACCAATTTTTAGTCTTTGGAGGACTAACAAAAATACTATGCGGATACCTGTACCAAATTTTAGGGATTTCTTTGATAGTGAGTTTTCAATAATTCAATACAAGAATGAACCATTTAACGGATATGTGATTACTCTAAAAATAAAATGTAAAATATATTCTAGGGAGAATACAAAAGGAATTTTAAGCAAAACCATTCTTAACTTTTTTTTTTACCTGTAAGTAGTCGTGCATTTTAAGTTATGTTTTCTTAAAACAGTAATTAATTTAGGATTAATGATAAATGAGCATAGAGAGTCCTAAGCTCAAGAAACTACTGACATATACTTCTTTTTGGCAGGACAAGGACCGTGTGTACATGCTGCGACGCCGCGATGGTCGTGTGATGGTTTGTATCGACGGGCACCTGTACTACCTAGCCGGAAAGTCGTACAAAGGTGACATTTTCCGATGGACCTGTGTGCGCAAGCGTGACATCGAGTGCACGGCCAGAATCTGCACAGAGGCGACTTTGGCAGGAGCACATCGACTGCACGCCGTCGACTCCGATGCTCACATCCATCCGCACTACTCGGCCGCCAAGCTGATGCACATGTTTTCCAAGCACCAGATAGTTCTGGTGGAGGACGAACAGACCTCGGATGTGCTGGCAGAGTGCCCCAATCTTGAATACTTCGATCCTGAAAACTCTTTTCATACATCCCAGCGGTGCGATGACTTAGAATCTATAATAATCGAAGAGTGCGAGGATAACTACGATGTGTACGTAAGAACGGATGACGACCAAGGCGGAGAGATTCAAGGCGACGAAGAGGTCGAGGGCCAGGAAGAGGACGAGGACTCTTCCCTGGTCGACCCAAAACTGGAGGACAACAAAAAGTGGCCAACGGCATTTGATGTAATTGCCAACTATCTCGCTCCGCCGGGCTACAATCCTCTCTTGGAGACGGACTTGACCAAGTTCACGTTTCTTCCCTCGGCAAAGGGCCGTAAGGTACTGTGCTTAAGTCAGCATCTATATCACTTTGACTCCCAAAGCAGGTCCAACGGCCACATGTTCTTCACTTGCATAAACCGACGTGACAAGGTCAACACATGCCACGTCCGCATTACCATGGATCCAGCTGAGGACGGACCAATAGTAATCCGAATCAACGGGGAGCACACGCACAATCCGGATATGAAAGAAATTGCTCGGCGGCTCAAGCAGCAGGTCAAGCTGGACCAGGAGCATCCGCAAAAGCTGTCCAAGGGCGAACTTGGCGAAGATAATAGTTTCGAAAGCGACGAGGGATCGGCCAGCCAGGGAGCAGACACTTTTGAACAGGAGCAGAGCGTCGATGAGAGCTACGAGCACATCGATACAAGAAATGTAGTGATGAAGAAGGTGATTAGCATCGATGGTGCCATAAAAATGGAACCCGAATCCAAGGCAAACATGATTGTGCAGTACCTCAAGGACGGCGCGGACAATATTAGTGCTAAGATCGAGATACTGCCTGACGCACTGGAGGAGCTTGACCATCAGTCTCATGCAGCTTACGCATCCACGCCTTTGCCAAAAGTGCGACAGCCCGAGATCACAAATGTCCGCCGGCGACGCGATGTAGTGGAGCAGACAAAGGGTGCACAGCCTGACATGGATCTCACCAAGATTTGTACCCTAAGGTCTGCAAAGGGCCACGAACTCCTGTGCGTCGATGGCTATATTTATCATGCCAAAAATCGAGGCGTAATCTCACGAAACTATTGGGTGTGCATTAAGAGCCGCGACCCGGACATCAATTGCAAGAGTCGCATTTCTACTGCCACCCAAAAGGATGGCTCCATTCGGGTCCTTCGAGTGTACAACAGCCACAGCCATCCATTCAGCGAGGATGACATCAAGCGAAGACTTTTCAACGAGATCAACAAAAAGAATAACAAAAAGCTAAAGTTCCGGCCCCTCCACTTTATCGGGAAATCTTTGGATCAGATTCAGCAGGAGTATGGAGACTTGGCCATCGAGCGTCTCAATGTATCTAACATAAGCAGCGACATTGTGGTGCACAAGAAGCCACGAGTGTCGGGCAGTCATAATAGCAGCTCGGCATCCGTTTCTCACAAAGTTCAGCCCCAAAATGATGAAGAGGATGTTGTCATCGATGAGGAAGAGTACCAGGAGCCAGAGGAGGGCGAAGACATGGCCCTGGAGGGCGATCATCAGTACGTTGAGGTGGACAACACAGACGGCATCATTGAGGTCGTGGAGGAAGTAGCTGATGATATCGACGGCTATGGGTCTATTGTGTATGTATAACAACCGTAAAAGTCAAGCTTTTTCTTTGAAATACATCATTTTATTCTCTTTCAATTAATAAAATCATTTTTATTTCTTTTTACCAAAATAAAATTACTTTTTGTAAAAAATAAATGAAACCAAATATGCTACACGCTTTAAATAACACTACGTGCCTTTTTTAAAATCGTCCATTCATTTTAAAAAACATCAGATTTTCACAATTTTTGGTATATAACAATATGTGGGTGCATGGAGTTTTGTGTTCCCGAAAAGACTAGACATGATAGTAAGAGTATTCGTAGACTGAATCTAACAATCCTACTAATAAAACTTGTTTGCATTGTCATTGAAATGAACACCTGCAATATCTGGCAACTTGGCAAAGTAAGCACATCAGTAGCATTTGAAAGCTGAGCGAGCGCACTTCATTAACTGTTTGTTTAAAATTATTTGGTACTAACAAAGTATATTAAAAAGACCAGACATTAGGTGATACACACATAAATGTAGACACACACACTTGAAAATAGCTAAAGCAAAAGTGAAACCAAAAATAGAAATATTTTATTAAAGAAACACTACAGGCAAATTGCTTTCACTTTTTAAGCTAGTGGCCAAAAAAACCGGTCGAACAAGAGTCAAATCAAAAACTAATAACTTTTTTGTACCAACAGACCAATATACACCATGAAACTGTACGCCGTATCCGATGGGCCGCCTTCTTTGGCCGTTCGTATGACCCTGAAGGCCTTGGATATACAATATCAATTGATCAATGTGGACTTTTGCGCCTTGGAACATCGTTCTGAGGACTATTCGAAGGTATGTGCAAGTTAAAGAACCATTAAGATTTTCAGAAATGTAAATGTCCAAAATCTTTCAGATGAATCCACAAAAGGAGATTCCCGTGCTGGACGACGATGGCTTTTATTTATCAGAAAGCATTGCCATTATGCAATATCTTTGCGACAAATATGCGCCGGATTCGTCGCTCTATCCACAGGAGGTCAGCATGAGAGCGATAATTAATCAGCGTCTGTGCTTTAACATGGGATTCTACTACGCTCCTATTTCCGCCCACAGCATGGCACCCATTTTCTTCGACTACGAACGTACACCCATGTCGCTAAAAAAGGTGCAGAACGCACTTGAGGTGTTCGAGACATATTTGGAGCGTCTGGGCACGAAATACGCGGCCGGCGATAACATAACCATTGCTGATTTCGCTCTCATTTCGGCCACGCTTTGCTTGGAGGCAATTCATTTTGATTTGCAGCAGTATCCATTAGTTAACAAGTGGTACGAAACCTTTAAGGAGGAATTCCCGCAGCTATGGGAGATTGCTAACAGCGGCATGCAGGAGATTAGTGCGTTCGAACAGAATCCTCCAGATTTGTCACAAATGGATCACCCATTCCACCCGACACGCAAGGCTAAAGCCTGAAGCAATAGATCTAAGACCCTTTCAACTAGGGAAGAAAAAACCCTTCTTTCTTTTTAATTCATGTAAAATATTAAATATATATAGGTATGAATATATATGATATTAACACTAATCATTTTTGTTCCACTCTTAAAATAGATTTATAAAAAAAAATTTTCACTTGGAAATATGTTTCTGAATTATAAAGACAAATTCAACTAAATATTATACCAGTAAAGCAAGACAAAATTTGCACACTTAAAATAAAGAAATAAAAAATGGGGAATTTAGTATTTTAGATCACGTGTCTTTAAAAATGCAACTCGTGCTAAAAGTTTGAATACTAACGCGTCATTAATATCAAAAATAAAAAAAACTGTTTTTTTGATAAGTGGCATGCCTTGAAGATTTATCAAAACTATATATGTATAAACTTTTTTAAGCGTGAATATTTTCGCACACATTTATAATAATAACCTTTTCTGCCAACAATCTAAACTTTGCTTTTAACTAATCAACCTTAGTTTTTATTAGTAAGCTATATCGATCCTGTATGTATCATTAAAAGTAAAATGTTGAGCACAACTATGAATATGTATGTTATTTAATTTACTTTCAAAGAAATTTAAAAATTTATGATTTCACTTTCGTAATGCAATCTTGATGTTATTAAAATAATCATAAAAATTATATTGTACTTTTTTACTTTATTTTTAGTTTATATTCAAGTGGAATATGATTTGTAATAATCAAGGGTTGCAGCAAAAAAAAAACTACAACCGACAGTCAGACCCTTCCAAGAAACTTCTTTAGTTTTCAAATAGGTAAGGTTGTTATAATTGGGGATAAGACGTGGGCCCCTTGTGATACCAAGTTCATTGCCAGCTAATCCAAAATAATTGCATACCAAGACTAAAAATCTTTAAAAAGTATATAAGTAAAAATTAAGAATGTGGAGCTGTTGACGACGATAGGGATAAATGCACCAGTTTATTGGCTGAAAAAGTTTTTTAAAATACTATTGACGCCTTTTTAACTTAATTTGTCTAAATACCACAGTTTGAATTTTTAGTTAATTTTCAAAACGAACCAATTCTATTTGAAGTTTAAATAATTCAGTAAACAATTATGTACCAAAGTAAGTTAAAATGGAAACATCAATGTAAATGGTCGCTCGATTTAGAAAACAATCTAAATATATACATAACTTGATGCAAGTGCTAATATTACTTTAGATTTTATAATTTAAAGTTACTTTATACTTTAGACCATCCATTAGATTGATGTTTAAACCAAAACCAAACCAAAATCTGATATCAAATAAAAACATCGCTTAACACTATAAAAAACTAGTGCAAATGAAAAATGATTATAATCTCAACTAAATTTAGTGTATTTAGTCGAGATGTAACTTTTTTTCTTAAATAAAGAAAAAATGCTACCACATTTGTCTTAGTTTTTCGTCACAGAAGTTGATATCAGAAATTTTTCATATTGAAGGTGCGATCGTCATTCGTTTTTTACCTCGCTAAAAGGTGTTTCAGATTAACCTATGGTCGAGGTAACGTCCCGACCCAATCATCAACCGCAGTTGAATAATTCGGAACTCTGGCATAATGTTTTAAATTAGCTCACCTGAAATCCTCGATCAGCGAGCCAATAGCCTCTGTGAGCTTGCCGTACTTTTCGCCAAAGGCTGTTCCTATGGTCAGCTCCCCCATCAGACTGTGGGCATCTGGCTCCAGGTACATCTCCAGCTGCTTCCGCGCCTCGCTGCTCAGCAGATCTACTTTGGTCAGCACATTGACGTGCGGCTGTTCCATGTTGGCCATCACACTGAGAGCGGCCATGGTGCCGGATATAAACTTAGCCCCGTCAACCATGAACTGCGAATCCAAGCAGAAGACCACGCAGGTGCGAAAATTCCAGGACTCTAGCAGCTGCACCAGCTGCTTGCCCATCTTCAGGTGAGTGAACAGTTCTATCTGACCGGGCATGTCGAACAGGATGTAGTCGTCATCCGGCTCGCCCACCATCAACTCATCCTCGCCGCCGCAGAGCTGCTCCTTCAGCCAATCCTGGTTCTCGATCAGGAACTCCAGGCAAAAGATCAGGCCCCCATTCGGTCCGTAGTGCAGCTCCTCGTCCTCCATGGCATCGTCCAGGTGAATGAGCTCGCGGATATCCGTCAGTGGGTTGTAGTTGAAGTGCTCTGCTGCCGGATCTAGGTTCACCACCTGGATATTTCGCTTCGAGTCCATGGCATATTGCTGCATTAAGCTGCAGTACGTCGACTGTGTAGTTATTCCGATTAGAATACTGCGCCAAAACAGTAACCTTTAAACTGGACATACCTTGCCACTGCCGGCAGGACCAACAATTATCTGAGCGTACCGCATAATTATGAGTCACACGTAATAATTATGTATTTAACTACTTCCTTTCAGTATAAGGCTAGCACGTTATTACCAAAATTCAGAAACAAAACAAATTAGAAACAAAGCGTGCGCCAGCTCTAGTGTTGTGCAACCCAAAAATACCGCCCAATTCACTATTTTTACCTAGCGGTTGGCAGCACCAGCGCTGCCAATTTAAAAATCACCCGCCAAGAATAAAGAATTGAAAAAAGTAAGTAGGTTCATATATTCATGGGTATCTTACGGGAGCGTTCATAGCCGATGGGAAACAGACTATGGTTAGACTATTTTTAACATCCATTTTATAAAGGTCATCTGAAATGATATTGGTCGCTTCAAGCTCAGTACTCACTTCAATTAAAAAGCATATGGAATAGAAATCTCTTTACAAAAATTGGTTTATGAAATTTTCCGCCTGTTAATTAAGATCGTTTCTCGAAATTTAAAATCGCGAAAACAGGCGACTTCCCTTGAAAAACACTTTTGGTATCACTTCTGACTTATGATGACTTTGACTCATTTTACTAAACTATGCTTATCTCCTAGAATGTACACTCCATTTGCAAATGTACACTCCCTTTAGATCTGCATACTCAAAATAATTTAAAAAGCTTTGCTTTCGAATGCTGCCAGTTATACCTTTTTAAATCATCGGTTTTTGAGAACTGTTACATTTAACAAAACAAGTTGTCAAAAATCTGGCTATCTCAAATATCTGCAAAAGTGATTCTTTGGAAAAAGTTTTTTTTACTTATTTAGTGATTCATTTTACAATGATGAAGAATTTGAATGTGAAGTAGAATGAGTTTGCCCCTACGAATTTATAGTTAAACAAGAAAGGAAGCTAACTTCGGCAAGCCGAAGTTTATATACCCTTGCAGTTAAAATAAAAAGTCAAAGAAAGCAATGTACATTTTTATTTTTAACAGTGAACTTAACGCTTTGTTCCGTTTTCTTTAGAGTATCTCAAGGCGCTAATTGTTAACGATATACAGTGGCGGCATTTTGAATAATTTGTAGAAATTTTTAACAATTTTTCAAATAAAACTTTTGATATTGTTGAGCCGAACAAGAAACTGTTTTCACGTTGATCTGTTTTAGCGTTAAGCTGAACCGAAAACTTTTTTATTATTTATTATTATCTATTATTATTTATTATTATTTATTATTATTATTAGCTTTGAACTTAACTCTGAGCACTGAACTGAACACATGAACACTTTGAACTCAACTGAACTGAATACGTTTTGGTTGTCATGATTTCTAATTGTTCAAAATCACCACGCCTACATAAAATTTAAAATAAAAAACTTACTATTCCTATGGGAGCCTTAAGATATAGTGGTCCGATCCGGCTCGCTCCGACATATGTACTACCTGCAATAGAAAGAAGACTTTTGGGAAAGTTTAATTGCGATAGCTTTAAAACTGAGAGACTAGTTCGCATAGAAACGGACAGACGGACAGACGGACATGGCTAGATGGACTCGGCTATTGGTGCTGATCAAGAATATAAATACTTTATGTGGTCGGAAACGTCTCCTTCACTGCGTTACAATATCTGACTGAAATTATAATACCCTCTGCAAGGGTATAAAAAGATAAAGGTTCGGAAACTTCGTAAGCAGCGTTGAAATCGAGACTATAAAAGGCACTGCCCAACCATTAGAACGATTATTCCTAATTTTTAAAACGCTTTTGTTTATATACTTACGCCATGGTCTCCCATTCAAAAAAGGTTTATATACACCTAGAAAATTGTAAGCAAATCATTAATTTTCAAAAACTCTAGGAAAATTTTGAGGAGCTTGTAGAGAGCATGCCATTGGCGGAGGTAGAACGGATTATCGAGTTGTGCAAGAGCGTCGAAAAGACCATGCAAGACTCGGAGGCCTGTAAGCTGCTACGGCGCTTTATGGAAAGCGAAAAGAAGTCCTTGCAGTGCCTGGACATTTCTGAGAAGTGCGCTGAATTCCTTGCGGAGAAACATCCAAACTACGACTCCTTGGAGTTGGACATCCTGGCCCGCTTAGGACTGGCTCCTCACCTGAAGCAGCATCTAGCGTATCGATTGAACAATGGTGATCCGATTTCCATAAGTCTCTGTCTTAAGAATATCATGCTAAGTTGTCGGAACGAGGTTGAGGAATTTTTTACAGACTTTAAAAACTCTATCACAAAGAAGCTGACGACTCTCAAACTGGCTCCAATAGAATAATAACAGAACATTTAGTAAGAGAATCACCCTTAATTTTGAATATGTGCAACAATATATTTACTTCTTGTCTTATACTTACAGATATTATTAGGAAACTGCCTAAAGACTATAAAATATGTATGTTTACTCATAAAAGTTATCTCTGAAAGAATTTTGACTTTATGTTTATAAAAGAAAAGTAAATTAAAAAACGGGTTCTTATCAGCATTACTAATGGCTTGTTTTTTTGCGAATATACAGATTGTTGGAAATGTTTGCTTTTTGGAAAACATATTATTTTTTTTTGTGTTAAAAACAACTGTTTATGGTTCCGCTATTGCTGGGCTTAAATATGAATGATTACGTACAATGTTCTCCATACATATGTATAAATTCAATTGTTTATTTGGTTTAGAAATTTAAAAAGTCATAATCAGAATTTATTAAGGCTGGGCCTAACTCTATTGTTATTTTGTTTTGGACAAACGCCCTAAGAACGACTCTTATCAAATTTTGATAGCCCCATGCAGCTGTCGCCGCCGACAGTTAATTAAATCTTTGACCACAGCAAACTAAACAGACGGCATACATTTACATTTACATACGATCGAATTGAGATATTAACTTGGATCGGCTCACAATCAGAACGTTCAATCACGTCATCGGTGAAACACCCCTGCCACGAGCTAATCCTAATTGCAGATAAACATCTCAATTGCTCAGCCAAACGGACACCATCTGCCCGTCCCGTCCAACGGTTGACAGTCATAATGATGTTTTAAATGGCACGCTCACACCGCCAACTAAAACGCTTAAAAATAATAATTTCTCATTTTTTATAAAGAAAATTCTATCCAGCGTGTGGGCATGCATGTCGGAAGACCGGAAATAATTTTCTAGTTGCACTTCCCCTTAAACCGTAGCCTACACAACAAAAAAATGATTGAACAAACTGATAACCGAAACAGAACTTACTTATAAAGTATGCACATCCGAAATTATTTATAATGGCAAAGATCTGTATATGCAAACTTTATAGGAACAAGCTTCTTCAGTTATAGTTGACATATACCTTTTTTCTGCAGATACTTGAGAAAACATTGCTTCGTAAAATCAATTGATTTTTAGATTAATAAAACCGTGTTTTTAAAGTGTACAATTTACACCCACCCCCACGAACGAAAAACTGAACTGCACTTGTACTTTATGATATTTGTCTGTTCGCCCGTTGCCCCTCTTTTTTAATGATATCGACAATGGCAGGGTGCAGAGGCCACGAGGACAACCAGGGCCAGGTGTTCAATACACGCTCGTGCTGATAACTATATAATTTATCCTCGAATTGTTCCTTTTGCCCTCGTCGCTTGAACTGCAATTAGATATTGCTGGGTAGATTTGTGTGAAATGTTTATTCGATTTAAACTAAACCACTATGTATAACATTTAGATATTAGCGAACTTAGAGCAATTAAATACCACAGAACATGTTTTCCTCATATAATTATTAAGTTGGTTAATATGTGTTAGATGCCATGACTAGCAAGGCTTGACTAGTAGGATTTCCATTGAATCTCATTCTCTCTGACTGTCCCCAGATCTTCCGGGATCTTGAAACTCTCAATTCACATTCCACTGCCGCTGCTAAAAATACTGGCCGTTGCTCCCGGATCGGACAAATCGGCACTTCCGCTAAAATCGTCGCTGCTCTGGTTGCTGTTTTGATTTTGATTCGAGTTGCTGTTGTTGTACAGCGGCAGCGGCTGCGAGTGGGGCCCCCTGGGATCCTCGGGTGTCCAGGTGCGGGCGTAGAGCTTGCTGCCCGGATATCGGTCGCCCTTGCGGTACCAGGACAACGAGTGCGCCACACCGCCAGCTGCAAGTGATAGATAAAGGAAGGAATATAGAGTTAGTAAAAATTGAACTACACATAATAAAAGCTTACATAAAGTAAAGAATAAAAATATACACCCCCTAGACCCATACCTGCGTTATTTGTTCAATTTTTGGGATTTGCAAAGTGTTTGCATTGCCATTGCAACATTAAATTAAGTCTCCCAAAAATCAAAAACTGAACTCTATTAAATATCATATTTTTAGTCAAAAATTGGCATTTTAAGATAACATATTCGACCATTAGTTAATATTTTTCTTAATTACAACTTAAGACCATATAATAGGAAGTCTGAATGAAGTCGAGGGACGACACTTTACTTTACTCCAGCACTTTTTGGTTGAACTTGACTTAAATTGGCTACTTTATTGAAAGCTTCAAAGTGCGAGGTTTCCAAATGTGTTCTTAGTCAGAGATTTCAAATCAATTTGTCACAGACCCAAAATATTTGTTGCAGTTTTAAAGCAAGTGTTGTAAGGGGTTCTCAAACTGCATGAATTCCCATTACACAGAGTCAAGCGCCGCCCAGACAATTAAAATTGTTGCCAAAAACTGAGCAAATGCCATTAGCGACCACATTACGAGCCCATCATCTCGCAGGGCAAACAAATAAGGCAAAGGGTTGATGTTGCTGGCCGGGAACCCCCGGTTTGTTGTTGCAGCTGCCACCCCGCTGCGCCCCGCCATTTGCCCTGGACAAATAAACCGAAAACCAAAAGCAAAGCCCGGACCGGAATCCTCATCCGCCACCCTCCTCCCTCAATGGCTACATCCAATCAGAACCAACATACCACCCAAGTCGGGCAATTTGTAGCACTCGCAGTTTTCGAGTGCCTCATGCGGGTGCTGCTCAAATATGCGACCCCGACCATTTTCCGGCGCAGCTTCCGCATCTTTGCAAGTTGGTGTGAACATATGCCAGCCGCGTGCCAAAAATCCCCATCCCCTCGGCCACTCTTGCACCCATTTAAATGGGCGTTTCGTGGAGCTTCCCCCCGGAAAACTTTCGTTGTATTTTTGTTTTTGCAGCAACATTTTTAATGCCCGTTAAGCATGAAAACGCTTTCGCCATCAACATGGCCATCTCCCCGCTTGGGCTGTGCTGTTCTTGTTCCGTTCCATTCTGACCTGGTCGCCTTCCATTTGGCCTTTAAGCGGCGACGGCGACAGCAGCCATCTGCCGGAGTGTAACGAATTTCTCACGCTATGATTATGTCGATTGGGCTTTGTTGTTCCTGTTATTGTTACTATTTGGTTCGGTTCTGTTCTGTTCGGTTCGGTTCGGTTCGGTTCGGTTTCTCCACCCCCAAAATGAACTCCCCCTTTGTCAGAGGTTGAGGAGATGGAATCGGGCAAGGTGTATGGTGTGGTGCATGTGGGACTTTTATCAGGTAGACACAAATTACACATCAGAGCTTGCATGTTCATTTGGTCGGAACTACATCGGATAGTCTGATAAATAGGCCCAGAAGGAGGCGACCATAAATAAAATCTTTTTCATTTTGTTGCTTAAATAAACTTGATCAATAAGTCAGGTTATCAAATTATTAGTACAAGAATTATTCAATGTATTTTTATACTTTAGGAGAAACCCCTCTAATTGCATTTTTATGGAGCCTATAGATATAGAGTTTAAAAACTTTCCTATTTAAACTTCGTTTAATATAAGACTAAGTTATGGATATTATTATCTAATATATCCCTAGATATATCCTTAGGTATTTCTGCAAATCGATTCTATTTGTAAGTAATGCACTTAATTTAAATTCAAAATAGTATCATTTTGGTAAACGGTATCTACAATTTGTTCCCCTACGTACAAATGTAAATAACTTACCCCTCATTAATTTATTTTTCGAATATATTAAGCCAAACATAAACGTTATAATACAACAATTAAAAAAAAAATACAATTCCCACCGCAGTAAATTGTAATACAAATTACTTTACTGATGAGACTTCTTCTCATTCTAAAACCAGTTTTAACTCAGCTTTAACCAGTTCAAATTTGTGTTGTGACACACATGAATAAAAAAAAAAATCTTTAAAAAAGTTTGACATTTTTTTAAGGGCTATACATAAAACTCAACGAGTAGCGTCACCCTTTCCTATTCGCAAAACACCAAATCGACACCCTTTTGGTTTCAAAGTGCGCGGTCTATTAGCTATGCAGATGCTTTCCAAGGATCCCTTTGCCGAAGAACTCGATGCAGCCTGCAGTGTCATACATTTTGAATAGGAAAATTATTAACCAAAAAACCGTGACCAAAGCAACTTTTATGAGCTGGCACACGGAAACCCCTAATCCACTGGCATTGTATCGCGGTCGGAACTTGTGAAAACCCTGGCATGCCACATATCCACATCCTCGATGATCGATGCGACGGCAATGAGCAAAACAATTTGCTTGACTGGCAGTCACGCAAAGCCCGCAATGCGAACCCAAAACCCCGCGCGAAAAGTGTGAAAATTCTAATTAGTTACACTTAGGCAGACTCGGCAGACCCAAAATCGATGCCAGGATGCAGCTCAGCATCCCCTGTTCAGGCCCTGTTCATTACAAGAAGCACACCATCCATAGATAACCTTTGAATAAGGCCAGTGGCCTGGATGAATTATGTTATTAAATGTGTACCAGATCCACTGACCGTCCGCCCACATATGTACACGATGCCTGACAATTGATTGATATTGATTGACAACTCACTGCGATCCTTGAGGATGATTTTCTTGGGCGGTTCCTTTTGGTAATTGCGCTGCAAGCTTAGACCGGGTTCATTGCCATTCTTATCCTTCTTTACCATCTCGCTAAGGAAGGTTATGTAGCTGATCGCCAACTTGAGTGTGTCGACCTGGCGAGGAAATTAATTTGGAGGTGTTATTTTAAGGAGAAATAATAAACAAGTGTTGATTGCATATTATTTTAAATCATCAGCATTTGCTAACACATTTATCCTTGCCAGTTTTTAACTTTTAAAGGGCAGATAGGATATAGTTTGTGAATACGGTTTTCAAAACTTAATTGATTTACATAAAAATGATTGAATGAAAAACTGATCGCGCAGGCAGACGAGCATAGCCTCTATAGGAAAAACCCCCTTGCGATGGGTTTCATGATGAATCTTTCATCTTCAATTCAAAATGAATAAATTCTTTAATCCGAAATCTCGTTAACTTTTATTCTGTAATCCCAATTATCGTTTATTGACTTCTGTGATCCTGCAAAAAGAGGTTAGGCTCACCTTGCTCAGTCGCTTTTCGTAGGGTAGCGTGGGAATGTGGGTGCGTAGACCCTCGAACGCCTCGTTGATGCTCTGCATCCGCCGACGCTCTCGGAGATTAGCCGCCTGCCGTTGCTGGGCCATTTGGGAGGCGCACTTCAAGCGCCGAGGCTTGTGGCTCCTCCGGCTGAATGGGGAGAAGCTGGACTCGATTAATTGGGCTCCAGCTGTAAACAAATGCCATGCTTACGTCTTCTCGGTGTTCTCCTGGTCGCTGTTAAACCCGCTGCTATAGGCATCATCCTCGTCATCGCTCTCCGAGCTGTGCTCATCACCGAAAAAATAATCGGAGCTGGAGGTGGAGGCGTTGGTGGCCTGTGATCCCTCGAAGAAATGGCGCGCCATCGTGGCCTCCAAGTCAAAGTTGTCCATGGAAAACATTGTCAGGCAATCAGGGAACACGGATCTCAAAAATCTGTTGCGCTTCTGTTTGTATGCTTAATTGCCAGCCAAGTGCATAACGGTAAAGCTAACACTTCCGATCCGATGATTGGCGGCGCGTGACCAGCACGTGCCTCAAGATTCGAAATCCTGGAGGGGGTCAGCAAGTCGGACAAGTGTAAACGCGTGTTGTGGGTCCTTGACTTTTGCTTCTCTCTGAAAGTGAATTTAATATTTTAGGGGTTACTTCCTTTTGTTTAGTTGTTGATATCGGTAATAAACATGTCCAACATTATTTCGATTAGATAAGATACAGTTTATTGGTTAATAGATATGAAATGTGTCATATACATGGATATGAAAGTAGTTTATGAACGAGTTGGTAAACAGTAAAAACGATAACATTTTAAATGACTTTCATTTCAATTGTCACTTTGATACCAAAGATTATCACAGTAACTAAAAGCTCTAACAATCTACCTCATTTATTTATTGACTTCAAGGTAAGTTATATGTTTATTTGACATTTCTATAATGATAATAAATAAATCAGATATAATATTTAAGAAATTATTATACTTAAGAAAGCGTTTTTCCTTGAAATATGAATGAGTGACATATGCGCATGAATAAAACTAAGCATATTTATTTTTTTTACTGGTAGAGTAAAAGGGTATACCTCATACAAAGAATTATATGTGCATAACTAGATTTGTTGTTTTTTCGCTATATATGAAAAATTTTCCCGTTTCTGATAACGGGATATGTTGGTGATATGTTGTTGTTGTGAATTGACCAAAGATTTAGCTTTCTCGTCTCATTCGTTGTACCGTTGCTTTCAAAATGTGCATAAGCTTTCGGTTCTGCATAGTAAATAATTATATGTGCACATCAGTGCGAAATGATCGTTTCTGCTGATAAAAGTGTTTTCAAAATTCAAGTTGCAAAAATTAGTTTGAGATAATTATTGTAAGTATGTAATTGTTCAAAATAGTGGATTTGATTTTAATATTTTGATATTGGCCAGCTAATATGCCTCGTGGAACGAGTTTGACAGACTATGAAAAAGGAATAATAAAAGGAATGCATGATAGCGGTGCAAGTATCACCGATATCGCAAAAAAATTAAACCGGCACCGTAACTGCATCTCTAATTACTTAAAAAATCCAAGTAAATATGGAACAACTCGACGAAGTGGGCGGAAAACCAACATCGATTTGCGTTGCAAACGCCAAATACAACGGCTTGCTGTGGTTGATTTAATGAGTAGCGGACAAATTAAAGCTCATATGGGACTCCAAATAACCAACAGTCGAATAGTGCAAATAATTCATGAAAATCCATTACTGAGACATACCTCTATGGTGCCTAAACCCAAGCTTTCGCAGCGTCACATGAGTGCTCGCTTGGAGTTTGCAAATAAGTACCGTTTTTGGGTCGAAGAATGGCATAACGTTATTTTTAGTGATGAAAAGAAGTTTAATCTAGATGGCCCTGATAGTTGCAAAAGATATTGGAGAGATATGCGCCAGGAACGGCGATCCTGTTTCAAGCGAGGGTTTGGCGGTGGCAGCGTGATGGTATGGGCTGCGTTCTGCTATAGGGGAAAGTCGCCTATGTGCTACATATCAACTCGAATGAATGCTCAAATGTATGTCGGTCTTCTGGAGAGTGAGTTAATAGAGTTTGGTGGTAATTTGTATGGAGACGACTGGATTTTTCAGCAGGACAATGCATCAATACACGCAGCTCAAGTCACCAAATCCTTCTTTAAAGACCGAAAAATTCCTGTATTGGACTGGCCCGCCTTAAGTCCGGACCTGAATCCGATTGAGAACCTCTGGGGTATCCTCTCTGCCAAAGTGTTTAAGAACGGTAGACAGTTTGAGAAAGCAAGGGACTTAAAAAAGGCAATAGACCTTAAATCCTTGGTGGATTCTATGCCATCCCGACTTAATTTCGTAATAATTAAAAATGGCAACAGTATTGACTATTAATATCTTATAAACATTATCATTAATAGTATCAAAAGAAAAAAAAACCAATATGCACATATAAATATTTAGTACGAAGAACATTTTTGACTTACGTTTCTTATTACATAAATTTGAAATTTGTTACCACTTTATGTTTTTATTTCGTAAGCTTTATCTGCAAATAAAACTGCATACCCAAAATTGTGATATCAGCCTTTGTCCTTTTTAATCAAGAAAAAACATGATGCACATATAATTATTTGTATGAGGTATGTATATTGTATTCGTCGCAAAGTATGTAACAGGTACAAGGAAGCAAT